>BSBM01001737.1:160000-523690 GCA_027924585.1 Larix kaempferi | reverse complement strand
CATGTTAATTAGGTTTTCTTCTATAAAGTCTTCAGGGTTTTGAGAAAATAATTGTGGGACCTCAAATGACTGAAGAATTGTCTGGACAAAGGATTCTTGTCCTTCCAGAGTCCATATTGACTCTCTCAGACTAAGAATAATTCATTGTAGACCAAGAAACAAAATCCAGGAAGTTCGGGGTTTGCTCAGGACATAAATCATTAAAATAAGACTTTTTAACACTATGTACATCTATCGCTTGTGTTTCTAAATTCTTCATTTTTTTTTAATTTCATTGATTGAACTAATAGAAAGACCTGTGTCGAAAACATCTATGTCCCTATCTTCAAAAATTCCTTCTAACCTATTAAATTCTCTATTTTGAAACCCCAATTAACATTCTTCCTCCATTTTTAGAAAATAATTGACCTTTTCCAGGAAATCGTGGCATACCTGGCAGTTAGTGACTGGAGGAAAAACTTCTGCCTCGGATTCCAGCTACGTAGGCGACGTCTCTATCGTCAAGTGCGAAATGACAAACGTTTATTTTTTTGCGTGCCTCTTTTTATTTTATAATATCCCACATAGGTTATTTCGGGATTGCAAATGGTGGTTTTCCCTTACAGTTTATCATCCAGCAGAATTCCTCTTGTCTTGACGCATGGAAGGAGGTAAAAATTTCGCTATTGCTTACCACTTTCATCCTCTGCACTAATTCAAATCCCGAAATCACTGTTAACTGTTGATATCTCCTCCTTCGATCATCCACTATCAATCATTTCACAACTTTACAACATGCCAACGACTATTTCGCCAAAAGTCTCTCAATGTTATATAACTTGTACCTTCTCCGAGTGGATCTCCTATCCACCGTAGATCTCACCCCTTCTTCAATATAGACCGTTGATTTTTTTTGTGAAACCTCATAAAACACTTTATTAGCTATTTTTAATTCCGCTTTAGCTTAGCTCGTGATCAAATGGACTATTTTCGATCTAGAATTTTGGCACTTGTTTTATTTAGCACTCTCCTTGTTATCTTTTCAGTCATGTGAAAACAAAATTTTAACATAAGCTATTGCTCCATTCTTTATATCATCAAAAATATTTCAATAAACCAAAGAAAAATAATTGTGCCAACAATTGTGTCCAACTGGGGATGCTATGCTCATGTGAGGTAGCAAAGAACCTCGTATCGCAATGCCACATGTTGGTTTTATTTCTTTTTCCCCATTGTTGAAAAGGTGCCTCCATTGAAATTGGTTTTAAGGGTAGAGGTAAGAGTTTTATTTTTCCACCAAATATTTGGCATTCATGAAAAGATGCATATTCTTTTTAAACATCAAAAAATATAGTAGGCCAATAAAAACCTTCTCTCAAAATTTTATTGACTATTTCTTTCCAGGAATGATGGCCTCCACATACTCCCTGATGAAACTCTTTCATTGTTTTTTGTGCTTCATTTTCCATTAAACAATCTAATAGAATACCTCTTGGATCCTCCCAATATAAATAATCATTTAGAATACAAAAAATTTATGCCTTTAGTTTTACATACCTTGCTCTAGTTTTGCTTAATTTTGGGGGTGCCTACAGATTTGTAATGTCCAAAAAATAGCAAAAATTTAAAAACTTTTCCTGCCTACAATATTTGTTAATTTACAGTAAAAGACTCGTACATTAAGTCTAGAATTGTTAAAACATCCATTCTAGCATGAAACAAATGTAATCTTAATACTTCTATTTTACATGATCAAATCTGTGTGTAAGTTTAGTATTTGCGAAAGCAATGTGGAAAATAAATGAGATCATGTTTTTATTGCGGTTGTAAATGCTGGTTCAAAAGGTAGAATATAACACTATTTACTATTTGAGAAAACATGTGGTTTTAATTATAAATGTCTAACGACACCTTCAGGTGATGAGCTCTGTTGATGACGGTATGTTTTTCACATGGGGATTTTATAACACTCCCAGACAGGTAATTACATACCTCGGCAGAGTTTCCGGAAGGTATGGGTAAGGGATGGTTGCCGGACTCACTTAGCATCTTGCTAACGTCCTACTTTGTCTTCATGTGCTACAGGTGAAATCCATATGCAAGTTTTTTTATTTCTAATCCTTGGCACTCTGTTTACAATTGGTACTAAATCCCATGCAATTTCTAAGGTATTTGAGAAAGGTGATTATCCAACTATCATGGGAAAAATCATAACATGAAAGGTTACCCATGGTAGGGTTCACGACTAGTAGCTCATTATGATATAAGCGAAGGTGGGTTGTTTCATAAATTGTGCCTATGGACTTAGCGCAAAATCGACCTCTTTGCAAAAGTTAACATAGTTGACTACACGACTTCACTATAGACTTGTTACCCATAAATTTCGCCTCCACTAGGGTGATTTCGTGTATCATTAATGCACTTTAATTGAGTATGGAAGACAGCTAGTCATGACGGTTTGGGGAAAATGATTTGGGGCTTTTGCCAGGCACTCCTGCATTTGACTTGTTCCTTGTTTTGGCTCTGCACTTTGTGATAGGGTTATTATGTTGGATGCTGACCCGAGCTCGGCTTGTGGTCAGCCTGTTTGCTAAGCGTGGAGGTTGTCTATGGAGTAATATGATCCTGCTGTATAAAGGTAATGGAAAACCTCTATTACCAACTGATATTCTCATCTTTCTTTTTGCTGTCTGAAAAACATGGTGGATCTAACTAATCTTATATATCGTTTATGATAGATGGAAAAAGCGTTGGTATGGGAACTGCTAAGATTCAAGGCAATGTATGTATGGCTAGGATAATTGGTGAGTTTGGAATTCCCATTCATATCCTATCTCCTACAGCTCTGGTGTTGTATGTACGCATTTGGCCTGGTGTTTTAGAGTTAAAAAGGGGCTCCCATAACTAGCCCTTGGCTTACTGACTCCACTCGGGAAGCCCGATAGTTTCCAAATGGCTGGACTTGGAAGAAGGGTGGGGTTTTCAAATGTAATTTAAGGGTTGAAAGGAGTTATGGCCAGTCCTGTGATGTAATAAGTTGTTTATGAGACTACGTCTTGTTTTTGTGGTTCGGCATTTTTATTCCCTGTACCCTATAACATATATTTTCAATACAAAATGACATGTCTATAATTTGGAATGAGCTCTCTTGCAAAATTATGTTTTGAATATCACTGTGCGTTGGGGTTTTACTTTTGTGTTGTAGCTCTGATGCATAAATCTCCTACCTGAAATGTAATGATTTCAAATGGTAAAATCCTTTTGCGCCGTCAATTTGGGATGTATCTATGATGTGTATGTTGGTTTCGTCTTTGTTTGCTATCAGAGTTGAGTGATGTAATGCTCCTGTAAAAGGTTCTAATAAAATGCTATGTGGGAGAAGAAAAGATAAATGCTCTGCGCCCCTAAATCGAGACGTGGTTAAATGGCGAGGGATGGGGTTTCCAATTTTTCTTGCTCCCCGTGGTTAAAGAATTTCTGGGTTGGCTTGTTTGTTGTAGTCTTTGACTAAGAATCTAAATCCAGTAGGTGGTCTCGCTGGTGTTAAATCGTTGATCAATAAAGTAAACTAGGGTTCGATAATATTGATTCCTACTCTAAGATTTTCCCTTGATGGGTGTTGTTTGACCCTGTAGGTATATATGTGAATATATATTGAATCGCTAAATGCAAATACAAGCATGTGTGTGTTTGTTCATGTCTTACAGAAACGTTTCTTTTTCTAGACTCCTGTAGAAACTATGTTTGCCTTAAAGGAAAAAATATCTGTATAATGAGTTCTAAATGGTTTAATAAAATGACTAATGTTTTTTGCTAATAGAAAGTCAAATTGATTTCAGTAGAAGATAAACGTATTATTTCTTTAATAGGAAAGTAATCTATCTAAAGGTGAGGGAGAATAAGTGTAACTAGATTTCAAAGAATTTATGCAATGCTTGACGAACCGATACTTGAAAGTTTTTAACATACGATTTCCTATAGATTCGGGGTGAATCTTGAATTTACAACTGATATAACGATCAATACTATTTTTTTTTACAGTGCATTTATAAACAAAATATAATTAATGGAATATTTCTCTAGAAACTTGCATACCTGCTAATTTGTGTAGCTTGTCCCTGTTGATAATACCCTGTTGATAATACCCTGCACACTCAGCCAACTCGTTACTGAAAAACTACTGAACTCTTAGCTGACCTGAATTGATCTTGGAACAGATGATTTCGGGACTACCACGTTCTTCCCAACCATGATTCTACAACCATTCCTAGTTCAGTACGAATCCCCCCAAGCTGGTTCTGACATGCAAACCAAGAAGTAGAGGCCTTAGAGCATAACTTGTTCAGATCTGGAAAATTATGAACAGAGCACGGGGGGTTCACTTAGTGAAATTGTTACATAGCACGATCGTTCATATGATTTTAAAGAATATCCCTAATTTCACTAAATATTGAAAAACTCCTCCTAAAATTTTATTGTTGAACCCCCCTTCCAATATTCCTTTCCAATTAACAAAACCCCTAGTTTCAATAGATATTGCATGTATCTATTTTTATCAACCCATTTTTAATACACCCTTTATATCATATTGTCAAGTTGTAACAAACACGAGCCCTAACACATATTAGTATAATCAAACATGATGTTAAATAAAATAAAAGGTTAATGCTAATAATGATATCCCACTAGGATTGTAGGGGTGACTAATCAATTTGTAGAATTGGATAGTGGAAGACCCAACGAAATACTATTGGGAAGGAAAAATGCATAAAAGGAAACCCAATCAAAATATCAACATAGCAAAGAATGTAAAAGGCCGATAGTCCAATAGTTAGTGAAATGATTAGAAAAGATGAGAATTGAAAATGTTTCACACCATAGCCTACCAATCTACCAATTTTATATCATGTAAATATAAGTATATCCATAGAGATCTCATGTTTTCTATAATCTTATTAAATTAAACTCCATAAAAATGCAAAATTGAAACCCTTTCACGGATAGAATCCCCTACCTTCCTATCAAAACAAACATCATTGATGTTTGAACCCAAATGAACATAGAAAAAATCATCTTGCTTTCCAATAACACCATATGATCATGTGCATAGCTTAGATTTGGGTCATTCACAAGGTGCAATATATGAATTTCCTCCACTTCCTTTACATTTATTCTTGCAATCAAGGGAATTAACAACATTTAGTTACCTTTTCTTGGGTTATATCTAGTTTTTTTCTTTTATCTTTACAGGAGAGGGAAAAATATCCATTGTTAGGTTTCAAGCATGCAATAGTTATAAAGATACAAAGTTGGTGAAATTTACATGATACCATTTCATGGTAACGCTAACACATAGGGTATGTAAATAAGGATTTATATTTTCACCTATGTTCATGTCAGTTCCAATACAATATTAAGATGTATGCCTTGCATATAAGAATTGAAATCACAATTATGAATGTGCCAAATATAACCCAATCTAACAACTATTCCTAACCGGCAATGTGAAAATGTTAAAGAAGAATACAAAAAGTTGAAAGAAATAATTAGTCAATAAATATTGATCTAACTTTTCTTGGTTCTAGTGAGCCAAGAAAGATTGATCTCACTTTTCTTGGTTGTCATGGAGCAAGTTTTGATTGAATCTCAATACCCACCTAAACAACAACCTAAAAAATGAAGAGTTAGATATTTTACTTGAATCGCTACAAAAAATACAATACAATTGTTCAACTTCAAAACTTCCAATTAGCTACATCTCTTAACTTAAAGATGAAAACAATATAACATCAATTCAAACAAAGCCTAAATAAGATATTAAATGAGGATTAATCAAGGCCAATAATATAAAGAAACTTCCATTGATATTATCATTGGTACACTATTATCAGATTTATGCAAAACTTAGGATCATAAGCAATATCAAATAAAAATGGAGGTTCCTTAAGTTTTAGGTGGGTATGAATTGAGCCCACTATTTGGAGGTATGAATACATCCCACTATTTGGAGGTTATTCCTTATCCCACCCAAATAAAATAACCCCCAATATTTATATTACTATGTCAAATTAAAAACCCCCCTTGACCCCTTAATACGGCACAATATATTTTTGAGGTTGTTAAGAGTATTAAAACCCCCAATATGAATGGACGTGATATGATATTGCCTCGCTAGTGAACCCCCCATAGAACAGAGTTCACTTCTGGGCAGAGAGTTCTTCTTGGCACAATAATACCAAAAGAAAAAGATGAAGATCCCCCAATCTTTCGGGTCTGACCTCCTTAAGTAGGAACATCTTGAAAAATGACTGTTGGAATTTACTGGTTTCTTTAAAACAATTTAAATTATATAAAAAATATTATTTGTTCATTTAACTACTAGTTAATTTGGGACTAGGACTTCTCACTTTGTTTTAACCAAGTGTATTGATCTGTAATCTTTTTAATAAAAATAATAATTCCATAATTATAATTCCACCTTAAATAATAATAGATAACATTTGGTAAAGTGGCAGCCCACTTATGCATAAATATATATATATATATATATATATATATATATATATATATATATATATATATATATATATATATAAGAATAAATAATAACAATATTATTCTTAAAAGCTCTTAATAATAGTATTTAGCTTTGGGGCCTTTTAAGCACTTGGTTCACATGATACTTCTTTTAATTATTTTTAAGGATTGGGTCCACTTCTTTGGATGGTTTTGGCAAGCTGGTAAGGAACCTCTAGTCTCTCCCTTTGCATGTCAGATCTCTCATTTTAACATGGTAGTTCCCGCAGTAGATGATGATAATAAGATTTATTTGATCAAGCCGAAAATAGTTGTGATAAGTCTCGCAAGTGCTATTCAGATTCCTCTTCGACTCAACACTTGAGATGTAGTAACCCTGAGTGCTCTTTAGAGCCTTTCAACTCAACACTCTCACATGGGCGTTACGCTAGTGCAAGTCCAGAGCCTCTGCTCAACACTAGAGCTAGAATGTGGTTGTGAGGCACATCTAGGATGTTTAAATGTCCTCGGATCCGGTAATCATTTCTTTCAAGCTTGGAGTGCTCCAGGGCTCATGCCCAACACTCGACGTACATAAGGGCTTAGGCCCAGTATGAACTAGAATCCTCTACATACATCGAGGCTTAGGCCCAGTATATAGGTCATTTGTGTGTTTCTGAGTCCACTCTCAACACACTGAATAATCAACCATGTAAATCATGCTCTGCACAATATAATGTAACAAAAGGAATTAATCTCAGTATATCATCATTTGTAACCAATTCTGATTATACAACATAGTTTATTCATCTGGGATTTCCTGCCCCACACATATTCAACAATGAAACAAATCAGGGTCCATTCCCAATACATCAACTCATGAAGGAATAAATCAAGAAAAACTAATGCTATGTCAAACATAATAAATCGCATATACTGGGGCTGTGACCCAATATATCACCATAACATAGTTAGTCAAATAGTTGGGATATTACATCCCTCCCCTCTTAGAGCAACACCGTCCCGGTGTTTCTAGGGGCTAGGAATGAGATCTTGAAACAAGGCAGGGTATGCCTCTCTCATGGTAGCTTCATTCTCCCAAGTGTCCTCATCTGGTCCAAAGTGCGTCCATTGTACTTTCAGTTGAGTAATGGTCCTCTTCCTAAGCTGGACCTCTCTCTTGTCCAGAATGCGGAGTGGTTCTGGCGTGAACTCCCCTTCGGGCTCCACATGTAATAAGGACCAATCGATAACATGTTTAGTATCGTATACATATTTCTTTAATAAAGAAGCATGAAATACATTATGAACTTTTATATGTGCTGGTAGGGCTAACTCATATGCTATTGGACCCTTCTTGCCTAGTATTTAAAAAGGTCCACAGAACCTTGGTGCTAGTTTACTGCAGCATCCTAAACTTAACGAGCTTCATTTCACTTTTATTCTTAGGAATACATATTCACCGATTTGGTAGTCCTTTTCCTTTCTTTTCTTGTCTGCGTAACTCTTTTGGCGGTCTTGTGCTTCTTTCAAATTCAGTTGCACCTTGGAGACTAGTTGTTCCAAGTCTTTTAGTAAGTCTGGCCCTAGCATAAGCCTGTCCACCGGGCTATCCCAGGTGACGGGGGTTCGACACTTTCGACCATAGAGTACCTCGAAAGGACTCATTTTGGCTGAGGTTTGACACCCGTTGTTGTATGCGAACTCCACGAGGTGTAGGTAGTCTTCCAACTTAGTGAGACTGTTCATGACATACTTTCTCAGCATATCCTCTAAGCTTTGGTTTACTCGTTCCGTCTGTCCGTCGGTTTGGGGGTGGTATGCGGTACTAAATTGTAGTTGTGTTTCTAATCCGGATAACAGTGCTCTCCAAAAGTTACTAGTGAACTTTGTGTCTCGATCTGAGATAATTTCTTTGGGTATCCCGTGTAACCGGAAAATCTCCTTTAGGAAGATTTCCGCAATGTGAACTGCCTTGTAGGTAGACTTTACTGGTATAAAATGTGCATCTTTCGACAGCTTGTCTACTACTACGAATATGGAGTCATTTTGTTTCTTGCTATTGGGTAGACCTGCAATGAAATCCATACTTATTACCTCCCACTTCCATTCTGGAATGGGTAATGGTTGAAGTAGTATGGAGGGGTGTTGGTGTTCTGCTTTGACCAACTGGCATTCCTGACATTTCACAATGAACAATGCGATGTCAGCGTTCAATTTAGGCCAAAAGTAGTGTTTCTTTACGGCAGAAATCATCTTTTGATATCTGGGGTGTCCTGAATAGGCGCTCCGATGGAATTCGGTGAGTATGTTATGTCTAATGTCCCCCCCCTCGGGAACATAAAGTCTCTACTTTGACCATAACAATCCTGATTCATCTATCTTGTATTCTTTCTGTTGTTGAAAAAGCCCATCTTCCTAGATCTTTTTAAGGATCTCGACATAGAACCTATCATTTTGGCATGCCGTTCTAATTCTGTCATGTAAGTCGAAGTTTGTCCGACTTTCGGTTACCTCATATAACATATGAGCTCGTCGACTTAAGGCGTCGGCGATCTTGTTTTCTTTCCCCTTGATGTGTTTTAGTTCAAAGTGATACTCACTAAGAAAGGCTAACCACCTAGCCTGTCTAGCGTTCAGGTCTGGTTGATCGAATAGATATTTTAGACTCATGTTGTCCGTCTTTAGTAGGAATTTCTTACCCATGAGGTAATGTCTCCACATCTTTAGAGCGTGGATAATGGCGGCCAACTCGAGGTCATGAGTAGGATAGTTTTTCTCATGTTCTTTTAACTTTCTTGACTCGTAGAAGATGGAAAAGTCATCTTGCATAAGGACTCCACCGAGTCCTTCCTTTCTTGCGTCGGTGCAAACTATGAAGTCTCCATTGGGGTTGGCAATTCTTAGTATTGGTGCGTTGATCAGAAGTTGTTTTAACTTCTGAAAACTTTCTTCTCACTTGTCTGTCCATATGAACTTACTGGTTTTCTTTTGTAAGGCGGTCATGGGGCAAGCGATCTGTGAGAAGTTCTCAATGAACTTTCGATAATAACCGGCTAAACCTAGGAATGATTATATGTCGAAAACACACGTAGGTGTGGGCCATTCCTTGATAGCTTTGATCTTATCAGGATTAACTGCTATTACCTTTTCGGAAATGATGTTCCCTAAGTACTGTATCTGAGGTCTATAGAAATCACACTTGCTAAATTTTGCGTACAGCTAATTTTCTCATAATATCCGTAGGACTATTCGAAGGTGTTCTTCATGTTCTTCTTCATTCTTGGAATAGATCAGAATATCGTCTATGAAGACTAGAACAAACTTGTCAAGGTACTTACTGAAAATGTTGTTCATCATACACATGAATTTGGCGGGTGCATTCGTCAGATTGAAGGGCATTACTACGAACTCATAGTGGCCATATCGGGTGCGAAACATGGTCTTACTGATGTCTTCGTTACTGATTCTCACCTGGTGATATCCGGATCGTCGGTCGATCTTTGAGAAGATCTTTGCTCCTCCGACTTGGTCAAACAAGTCGTCGATTCTAGGGAGTGGGTAACGGTTCTTGATGGTTAACTTGTTGAGTTGGCGGTAATCGATGCACATATGCATCGTGTCGTCCTTCTTTTTAACAAAGAGGATTGGTGCTCCCCAGAGAGACACACTCGATCGAATGTAACCCTTGTCTATTAGTTCTTGTAATTGTATCTTGAGTTCTACCAGTTCGGGTGTACTCATACGGTACGAAGTCCTAGAGATGGGTACGGATCCATGGGTTAATTCTATGGAAAATTCTAATTCCCGCTTGGGTGGTAACCCGGGTATCTCCTTGGGAAACACATCTCTGAATTCTATTAGTATCGGGAAATCCTTGATCTTTTGTTCTCTATCGGCTTCTACGGATTGAAGGTGGATTGCAAATAGTTTACAACCCTTTCTTAAGCATTTCTTTGCTTGTAATGTCGATATCTGCCATACTGATACTTCCTTAGGTATACCTTGGATGGTTCTTTGGTTTCCTTGACTATCCGTGCATAAGATGGATTTGTTTAAACAATCTAGCAAGGCATGATGTCTCTCCAACCAATCCATGCATATTATTATATCATAAGATCCTAGCGGTAAGATGTTCAAATCTATCCTAGTTAAAAAGTCATTCAAATCTATCTCACAACTCTTAACTAGGTCGGAGACCTTCCGTTTGGTACCTGTCGCTAATTGTACTAGCCATGGTGCTTTGTGACTCTCTCGGTTTAATTTGCAAGACTCTACTATTCTAGGAGAGATGTAGCTCCAGCAAGCACGGGGTCTATTAGAACTGAAAATATATTGTTAGATATCTTACCCTCAATTTCTACCATGGTGGCTTGATGATCTACCTGTCGGCCATCAAGGGTGGCATAAATCCTAGGTGTCTTTTCCATGTCTCCCACTATAGGCTTGGCTCAGATGTTGTGTAAAGTCCCATTTGTTTTGTTGGGGCAGTCTCTGTAGTAATGTGGTCCCTGGAACTTCCAACAAGAAATAGTTGGTGGGACTGTCTTTGCCCCTTTGTTGAAGGCTGTCCTGTTGGCTGGTGGTGGGGGTGCATTAGGTCGAGCTTGGGGTCGGCTGAAACCTCTGTTCGGTGGGAAACTATTGTTATGTTTCCGAAAAGGTGGGGGTATAAAACCCGGCCTGCGGTTGTCTGACAAGGTCCTGAATTTGTCCCTATTTATGTTGATGTTGTCGTTCCTTGGATGGTCGTGCTCATAGCACAGCCTGACTTTATGTAGGGTCATGTCAAGGGTCTTGGGCATGTCGAATTCTATCTTCTCTCTAAAGTTTGGTGGCAACCCACCCAAGAACTATTCGATTTTCACCTTCTCGTCCTTAATGTAAGGCACATAGTGCAGCAATTCTATGAATTGGTTTATGAAAGCTTCCATAGTCAGGGAACCCATTTTCAGCTCATGAAATTCTTTTATCTTTTTGTTGAAGAATCTTTCAGACATGTATTTGTCCTGAAAGATTCCGCTGAAATTGTCCCAGCTTATGTCTCACAGCTCTTTTCCATTAATGTGCTTTATGTCCTGCCACCATCTGGCATCTTTTCCATTTAAGTTGTATATGGCTAGTCGGGCTTGCATTTCGCTGGAATAATTATGAACCTTCAAGTATTTGTTCATCCCTAGCAACCATTCTTCAGTTTTTTCCCCTGAGTTAACTTCTTCGTCATATGTTGGGGCTCTTATCTTTCTGAACTCTCCTTGTAAGTTGTCATCTCTCTTCCTCCTTCTCTTGCAAGGAGGTGGGGAGCCATTGTCATTGGAAGAGCTCTTACAGTCCTCTTCCAATGGTTCCGATTTATAATCTTCCTATTCTCCTATTTTGTAGGTTGCTGCCCTTCCCATGTTAAGAGTGTTGACAGAAAGAGTAGGATGTCCATGGGGTTTTTCCCCTGTTAGGATTTGAAGTAAGGCCTCATTTATAGCCCGTTGTTCCCTTCTTTCTTGCATATTTTCATCCCTGAAACTCCGTAATTTTGCTTGTAGTTGCTGCATGGATTTATCTAAATCTAAGTTGAGCTCCACCACAATTTCTTGCTCTCGTGCTGGGGAATTTAGGCTACCTCGTATATTGATGCCTTGTTCTGCACTCATTTTTCTGCTACTGTTTGTACCTGAAATTGATATAAGTATCTGCTGTTGGAAAACAATATGTTAGTTCATTCTCTTCGTAAAAACATAATACAATAATTTAAACACTTTCTTGTTTCTGCAGCTGTATTTGGTAGTGAGCCCAATAGGTCACTTAGTGTTTGTAACTTGCTCCGATACCCCTTGTAATGTCCCAAAAATAGAAAAAATTTTAAAAAAAATCCTTCCTGCAATATTTGTTAATTTACAGTAAAAGACTCGTACATTAAATCTAGAATTATTAAAACATCCATTCTAGCATGAAACAAATGTAATCTTAATACTTCTATTTTACATGATCAAATCTGTGTGTAAGTTTAGTATTTGCAGAAGCGATGTGGAAAATAAATGAGATCATGTTTTTATTGCGGTTGTAAATGCTGGTTCAAAAGGTGTTATAGGTCAAACTTGCACCTCTCCGTCCGTGATCACCCTGAGCTGTTGATCACACAAAAGGACAACTTGGATGGAGGAGCATGTTGACCTTCGATGATACTTTGACTCACTCCATTTTCTGACATTACTGGAAAAACCATAAAAACATCATTTTGAGATATGAGCGCTACTCTACTTCAATAGACTAGCGCCCATACGCTACTCCAGTGTATAATAGTAGCGCCCAAAGCCTTATGAGCACTACTCCTTCTCAGCATAGTAGCGCTCAGCATTTAAAATTCGATGAGCGCGAGTTGATAAGTACTAAAGTAGCGCCCTAAACGCTACTCCACTGAACAATAGTAGCGTACATCTTAAAAGATGATTAAAAAGTAATTAAATTCACAAGGAGGATTAGTTGCTGGAAGTTTCCCAACTTCCCCAACTTCCTCCATAACCATACATCGACCTGAACTACTTCTCTAATCCTATAAATACAAGGAAGATTAAAGAGAAAGGTTAGATGGATAAATGGAGAAACTTTGAGACATAGAGATCAAAAGAAGAAGCTTGCATTGGAGGAGTTGATGCTGAAGATATCCAAGCCAGAGAAGAGCAAGAGCCCAGAATCAAGCTGCAAGAGCCTGTCATAAAGTCAAGTATACTTGTACATCAATTTACTTTTGACAATAAAGGTTGAAGTGTCTTTCTTGTTCCAACTTAAATGTGTTATGAAATGACATCTTAATTTGGATCTCTTTTGGTCAATATCAAATGCTTAACATTGCTTTTGTTTCTTTCAAACATTATATATTGCCCAAGATGCGTTGAGAAAGGTATTGTTATTGCAGGTTTACCGAAAGGAAGGTGGATTTGAAGGTTGCACACAAGATCAAGTAAAGATTAGGATCGAACTTCGATTGAAAGGTGTATTCTCAAGATCCATAACTTATTTCTTTCCATAAATATCTCTGTAATATCATCAATACACTTACCTGTCACCCTACTCCAGTTGATAGCATTAGTTTCCTTGCTATAGGGTATTTTTTCCCGCCAACAGACTGGCGACTCCGCTGGGGAACACTGTGTTTTTGCTTTAGGAAACTTTTTCTTGTTTGTCTTCCCAGAACTGTTTTGAATCCTTTTATGTGTTGAGAAACCCTGTAGGTTTTCATTGCATGCTTTTCTCTGCTTCCATCAGTTTTTTTATCTTTCCAAAGTCAGTTTTTAAGCTTTTGAGATATGAGCGCTACTCTGTTGTACATACAGTAGTGCCCAAACCCTACTGTGCTATACATACAGAAGTGCCCATTTCTACAAGGGCGCGAGTTTCCCTACTGCACAGTAGGGTACGTTTCCTGAAGCCTTCTGTTAGTAGTTTGCTTGAGTTTTTAGCCTTTTGGTGGTTTGCTGACTTTGCTTTTAGATCTCCTTGACTGGTGTATGAGGTTTTTAACTTTTTTTTTTAAGTCATAGAACCTTTCTTTGAGTCTTTTTACCATCTTTTGAATCGCTTGTTTACCTTTGGGACGTTTGGACTATTTATAACTTTTTGGAAGACTAGGTTGTGTTTTGTGGTGAGCACTTCCACTTTTTTAGGCCCTGACTGTATGTTGCTGGTTTACAAACCTGCATACTTTTGTATCAGCTGTTTGTGGCAATATTTGTCTGCTCTTTACCTATCCTATCCTTTGTTTTAGGGTTTGGTCCATTTTAGAGCCTCTAGGGTGTCTTCCGAACTTGTTAGTTTCCAATCTTCTTGGACTTATTGTCTTTTCTGGTTTCAAGTGTATTTAAAGTGCTTTAGGCTGATTCATTTCTCAGTTCTTTGTGTTGGTAGGGTAGTTGGCAGCTTGCTTGTCTACTTTTTGCTTGGCATAGTGGTCTTGCTAGGATTAGATGCTTTAGGTCAGTCCTCTTGTATCTATCTCCTTTGTTTTCTACCACTTTGTTTCCAAGTTTAGAGGCTTTTTTTTGCAAAAAACCTGTAGGTCAAGTCTTTTTGAGCTAATGCCTTGACAGCTATAAGCTTAAGAACCATTTTTTAGCCATACTTACACATTGCACACAAGTCTTATTTTGCTTTCCATGTTTATAGTTCTTTTTCATTTATGATAATAGAAAAAGCAAAAAAATTTGGTAAGTTAAGTTTAATAAGGCTTATTTTCTGTTACAAGATAGCATAGGTTATTTTGTACATTTTTAAAAAAGAAAACAAAAAATTTAAGTAGATTTGCTCATATTTTCAATTTTGGAAAAGAAGTAAATGAAAAAGTAAAAGAGATTTGTTGTAGAAAGTTTGAATTTATGCACTTTTCTTTTCCTGTTGCAACCACGCCACACAAAAGCACTACCTTTTGAGTAATAATAGCCCTAAATTTTTTTAATAAAATGAAATAGAAATAATTTTTCTTTTTTAGGGATACACTACACCAACTAGTCTTGGTTAGGATCTTGAGTTTAAATCACCTTAAACCACTCAAGATCACACATTTCGCAAAAATCGTAGTTCGACTATCATAGGTAAAGCCATTTCACTCAAAGCTTGCCTGGGATCTATGCAGTAGGTCATTGCGAGATCATGTTGTTGGGAATACTCCTCCTACTTTCTATTTCGAGCATACGCCAGGATTGGATTTCATTTGGGGACTCTTTTGAGTTTCGGGCTCAGTTACCCTGCCCATGCTTTCTGATTCGACCAGTGACTGTTTCCCCAAGATTTTTCGGTGTTGTGGTATCCTTAGTATCTGACTTTAGGTTCATACATAGGTGACAGCGGAGGGTATATCTGTTGTACCTAAGACAGACGTGGGAGGAAACCCCTTGCAGGTCTTTGGGAGGGTGGTTGGGTGATTCCAGCGCTTGCACCCTTAGTCATTGTATTATGGACCTCGGGTAACTATCTTTCTTCTTTCGTTGATCTATTCTGGGCCCTCATCATCCCAGACTCTTCTCCGGAAGCAATCTTGTTTGCCTGGTTTGTATACTTAGGACTTTTTAGTTGGCATGTTGTTTTCCCCCTAGTCATAGTGGCCATTTGGTTCTAGTTTGTTATTATATATATATAATCATGGACAATCAAGAACTTCATAGATCAAGAAGGTTTCAAAACCTTCCACCAGTTAGAATAGAACCTTTACAGCCAACTAGACGACAGTGGGTAAACCCCGGTGTTTCTTCAGAAACTATTCCTCAAACAGAATTTCCTGAGAAAATTCTTATAACAGAAAATCCTGAAGTAGAAATTCCTGAGCAATTACCACTTGAAGTTGAGATTCCTGAAGAACAACAAATTGCAATAGAAAACCAAGAAATAGAGGTTCCTGAGGAACCACAACCAGGTACACCAGATCAGAGACACTTTAGTTCAGCTGAGATTGAATATCTTACTTCTGCAGAGTATAGCACTCCCTTCAATCCTCCTCTGACCAATCTTAGGAATCCGCTTCTGTTACCTGTTTGTTTCCAGCAGCCCCATTACAGTGCATATAATTCCTTGCCCGAACATCTGATGTCTACTCTAGGAGGTGAAGAAGGAGTTCCCCAAACTCCCACCTTAGGTATGAACACTAACACGGTAAATCCTTCTTTTACTGCTACACCAAGTCAGGCACAGACAACCTCTGTGTCTACTCTGTGTTTCAGTTTTAATACTGGTACATTAGGTATGCCAAGTTCAACAACGATGGCATCTATTCCTACACCTACTCTTGGACCTAGCAGTACAGCCAATTTAGCATCATCTCCTACTTTTCAACCGTTATATCAGATACCTAGTACTTGGATTTCCACACCTGTTGTAGGACCAAGTGCTTCTGCAACCATGCCTGTCATGAGTACCATGACCGCACCGTCTACATCAGCTACCGTTGGTTTCAATACCTTTGCAGGTCCCAACATGAATCAAAGTAGTATTCCTGCATGTAATGTCCCTTTTTCCTTATTTTCGGGGGGAGGGGGTAATATTTGTAACCATCAATATGGCGGGGCTAACACCCAGCCACAGTGGACGAACCCACAGAGCACTAATCCACTTTCATATGGGTGGGGAAATTTCAATAATTCTTTCATACAACAACAGATGGCAGGGGGCAACCCCTACCAACAAGTAGCTGGGGGCAACCCCTATCAGCATATGGCCGGGGGAAACCCTTATCAACAGATGGTTGGGGGAAACCCCTACCAGCAAACAGCTGGGGGCAACCCCTACCAGCAGTTCATGGGTCAAACCTTGGGTGGTTCCCCTTTTTCGACCCCAGCTTACCAAGTACCGTCTTACCGGCCTCGTTTACCATTTCTGGCAACTTTAAATTTTCCAGATCTTTCCAAACTGACCAACGATCCAGTGTATCATAATGCTACATGGCCATTAGTTCCTACCAAGTTACCTTTGGACATTCCAAAGTTCAAAGGAAAAGCAGGTGAAGACCCTGGTGACCATGTCACTACTTTCCACTTATGGTGTTCCTCGAATTCATTAAATGAAGATTCCATTAGATTGAGATTGTTCCAAAGGACTTTAACCGGTGCTGCAGCCAAATGGTACATTGAGTTACCTGCAGCTACATTCTCTAATTTTGGGGATCTCGCGACTGTCTTTTTGAATCACTTCCAGCTTCCTGTTCGGTATGATGCCGGAACAGACCTTTTGTCTACATTTAGGCAAAATAAAGCCACTCATTTATCTGACCACATTCAGGAGTGGCGAAGATAGAAGAGGCTCATTAAGGCCAACATACCCCCAGAGTTCCTTCTTGAGTGGTATTTAAAATCACTCCTTCCTTATATTTCTAAGGAAGTAGCTACATCTGGAGTATCCAACTAGGAAGAAGCCATCCTACGGACCCAGCATTTAGATCTCGTTTATGCACAATCCAGGTTATTGTATGAGATTATACCTGATGCACCGCGATCGAATACCGATCTGAGTAGACCTAAACCTGGACCACATGCTGACGGCATAGTGGGTTCAGTTGACTCTGCATCTTTCGAAGCATTGACCAAACAGGTTCATGCCTTATCTGTCAAACAATCGACTGCAAATGTTTCTTCCGTCACAACCTCTCCTTCTACTTTTGAGCCTGTCAACCAGGTTCAAAACAATCAAAAGGGCCCTCGGCAGCCCAATAACAAAAAGAAGGGCAAGAAAGGAGAGTGGAACCAACAAAAGCCCAAAAAAGAGAATGCCGAAGAGGGTAACAAAGAGGAAAAGAAGGTTAAATTCCCTTGTAAACTTTGCAAGCAGAACCACCTTACTCACCAATGCCCTCTGCTTGAAGAAGCCCAGAAGCTCTTAAGAGAAAAGAAGCCTGCCATATTGAAAGATCCATTCCCTAAAGGGCAGAGCTCAACTTCTAGCACCTCCAACACTGAGGGCACTACACATGCTATGGTTGATCAAACTTTTATTAACATGGTTAATTTGGATGCACTCTTACAAACGAGAGCCAGGAACTATACCCCGGATGCACAGAAAAAGGATAAAGAGATTCCAAAATCCTCCACTCCACTTCACATACCTGTGGATCTAATGCCCAAGATTCCGAAAGGTGTCTTGAAATGGGCATCGCACAATCCCCAACACTCGGGCTGCTTCCAACTACAACGTGGTTGAAGATTTAGCCCAGACTCCTTGTGCCATGTCTACTTTAGAAGTCTTGCAAAGTTGTCCTTTACAACTGAATGCACTTCTGGCAGCTATTGGAAGTATGGAATCCTCTAACATGTCTGCGCGATTTGATATGACTGATGTCAAATACTGGTTTCCCTACCACGTTTCCCTTCATATTGAATTCGTTCATGGTCCAATGACCATAAGACGAGCTGTCGTAGATGAGGGCACGTCAACTTGCGTAATGTCAATTTCCTGTTGGAAAGCTCTAGGTTCCCCCGAGTTAGCCCCTTCTAACACACTGCTTACTGCATTTGATGGCAAAACTTTCCGTCCACATGGGGTTTTGCCATCATTTGATGTCACATTGGCCGGTAAGACAGTTGTTGTAGAAGTAGAAGTTCTGGACGCTCCACTCGATTACAATATGTTATTGGGCAGGAGTTGGACATATGCCATGCAAGCTATTGCATCGACAGTTTTTCGAGTGGTTATGTTCCCATTTGAAGGTAAGATCGTTACAGTCGATCAACTTTCTTTCACTTAGAGAAACAATCAGACTTCTTCGGAGACCACAGTTCCATTGATTGATCAAATCACCCCGGTTAGTGAGAGTTTAGGAGCAGGACTTTACGGGTCATTAATTGGCACTTTTGACCTACCAGCTCCTACCTTATTCATTGGTACAGAGGGATGTTCATCATCTGAAACTTCCACGGTTAGTTTAACAACTGATTCGGGGTTTCTCCCAACTAATACAAACCCCTCCGTGCCCACCCCTGTTGCAGAAGTTACCCACCTGGATTCTTATCAAACTGCAGCAGAACATATGTTGACTCTATTGGTGGCTATTGAGTCAAATATGGATTATGCTACTACTCAGTCACCGGACCCGATTCACTCTCTTGACAATACAGATATTACTTTACCTTCTGAGGAGGAAATGGTAGAAGCCATGACCGACCTGGACCATCCTCGTGAACATACAGATCCTGGGTCCTTCTTGTTTCCTTTTCTTAACTTGATATAGAGAGGTGAATTTTGTCCAACACCCAGTGAAAATACTAATTCCACTTCTTCACAAGTTGGTTTTGTTGAGGGGAATAGATTGAATACCTTGCTGGTGAACATTTTCACTGGGGTCAACGGAAACATTTTTTTTGAAACAGACTGCTATCTCGATGAGATTATTCCGTATACCAATCTTTTCCATGATTTCCATAACACCTTTGCCCGACCTCACGAGGAGGATCCAGGCACTGACCCTACCTGAAGAAGTATTACGCTTAGGCTGAAGTACTTTTTCTTGTAACATAGCTGTATATGTTTGTAAAGCTAGTTTTGTTACGCTTGTTAGTTAAATCTTATGTGTGTTTTGGTTTCGTGTACCAGATGTCAACCGAACATTTCTTAGGATTTGTTGATGGCGCCAGTCGCCACACCTGTCAGTTGGCTGTAGCAGCTTGGGTCATTTATTCACCCGCTGGCCAACTTGTCTCTTCGGGGGGGGTTTGTTTGGGTCCTACCACGAATAATATGGCTGAATACAGTGCAGTTATAGAACTTCTCCGAGATGCTCTCACTCATGGCATTTCACATTTGGAGGTAAGACTTGACTCACAATTAATTGTATTTCAGTTAACAGGTGTCTATTAGATTAGAGATCCGGGATTGCTACGTCAGTTTCTACGAGTTAGACTATTGGAAATACAATTTGATTCCATTATATATAAACACATTCAAAGAAGTTTAAACACATTAGCTGATTCATTAGCAAACTATGTGTTAGACTGGCATTTGCATCATACACTTTCATAAACAACATGGCACACATAAAATTCAAACACATACATATGTAAATAACCGATACTGTATATAGCCAATACTGTATCAAAAAATATATGAGTTTTTGGGTCACAAGTCTATCAAGTCAAGTCATAAAAGTACAAAAACTGGGCATAGTAGCCTCAAAATACATACATAGAATGTATCCCTGTCCTGTAGTGCTCTAGTTTTTACAGCAGAGCACTATGTAAAATTTATGGTTTAATTCTCTACGTTTTAACTTTACGAGTTTATGGAAGTAAATTTCTATGAATTACTAAGTGCCTAAATAATATTTAGTATACTGTTGTGTTTTCTTTTATCACCTTGCATTCGTAATTTAAAATAGACAAACATAGCAATATTTCATTTCCAACAATCATGTTCCAGCATAAGAATAGGTTTCACAACTTAGTAAATCAGTAAATAGCAGTAAATCAGTAAATAGTAAGTTTGCATGTTTACAGTAAGATTTTGCATAATAGTAAATAACGGAGATTACCTGATGCTGATGCTAACCGTAAGTTGTAGCAGGTTGTATAAACCCTTAGACAGCCAAACTGAAGTGTACGATAACACAAACTGATAATCCCGATAGCAGCAAGTATGAGTTGATAAGGGCGTAGGCCCAGTATGTTGAGAGGGATGGATGTGTTTCCCACCCTATGTTTCCATGAGACCCGAGGTCGTGGGAGGGCCGTGCTGAGACACGCTCCCCATGTTGTTGTGATGACGATTGTCGGATGCCTGCTATGGGAGGATAGGTCCGCTGTTCAGCCGACGCTATCGCTCTCAAGTTCTATGTGGTCAGATCGGTGAGTCCGACACCCACTGTTGTACTAGCAGAGGGAGGATAGGGAGGATGCTGGACGTAGGTTATGATGGGAGGATGTGTTAGTTAGTACTGTTGGGGGGTTTAGTATTCCTTGATTCCGAGTTAGTGGAAGTAGGCACCCTTCCTGTACTTGATTGATTAAACTAATGTAAACATAAAGACAATGATGTTAAATCGTAAAGGGTTAACTGTTAAATAACCGAGGATGTTAAAGTAATTATACTATAGATTATGCTTGCTCTTCTGCATGGGGGTAGATACTATTGTTAGTTAGCAAGTATGCATAGGCGGAATGGGGTTTGTTTATAGTACATGTCCGACATGTGCATACACTGGCCATGCATGCACACCTTGTACGTGTACAATATTACTGGTGTATAACATACTTGTCATGCTCGAATAGTAGTATAAATGTCATAGATAACTCAGTTAAGGATACATCAATCAACTTAGGTAATGAATGGTTAGGTTGTCAATGTGTAAATAAGTGAATTAGTAATTATATGAAAACATTGTAATAATAAACTAAGACAAGTATCGTCAGTTAACATTGTCATAGAAGAACTGTTGTGAATAGGGTAATGATAGTGTCTAATTAATTAGTAAAATTGTTTAAGCCCTCACAAGTGCTTTGTTTATAATAACAAGGATGCTATGTTGATGATAGGGTACCCATGTGATAAACAAATAATTAAGAATACTATGATCGATTCACCTTTAATTATTGTCAAGGGGTGATTTAATTATTATTATTAATTAATAAATGATATTCCAGCAACATTTATATCCCTATCGTAACAAATGCAATATGAGTAAGATTTAAAATATTGATTTATAAATTAATATTACGTGATTAATTCCATTTCAAAGTTAGCCATAACAAGATAATCCTTTTTGGAATAACCGTGATGTGATGGAAATGGATATTTAATTATTCAATGTTAATCATGGAATTTAAACCTCAAGCTAAAGTAGCCTCGACGGATAAGGTGGATCATTAAGACACATCATGTCCAAGTTGACAAGGGGCAACTAATTATATAATATTTTATTAATTACATTAATAACATTAAAATATCAAGGACGGCGGATAGACTTGTATTTAATGAAACTGTCCCGAATGGATAACCTTGGGGTGATAATTCCCACCGTAATAAATAATTACGACCGTCAATCCAAAACCAAAGGAATTTTCCATAAGAGTAATTAATTATACATTTTTATAATGAGACGTGGATGAATGAACTAGGGAAAGGAGTAAAGGTTTGAGGGGCTCGAGAGGGGGAGTTTGGGGCGGTGGAGTAAGCCCAAGGTCTTCTCGAGGATGGACATGTATATAGAGGGGGAGAAGGTTGAAGGTGGGGGAGGTTTTTTTGATTGAGGAAGAAAATAAGTTTGGAGAACAGAAGTTGGGAGAACAGAAAGCTTGGCGAACAGAAAGATTTCGAGAACAGAAGGAAAGACTGCTCTCGGGATTATCAGATTGTGGGCTCGGGGGCTTGGAAATCCTTTGATTTCCAAGGGCCAGCAAGATTATAGTTGGTCGGTAGGGTGGACACTTCAGTTTGGCTGTCTAAGGGTTTATACAACCTGCTACAACTTACGGTTAGCATCAGCATCAGGTAATCTCCGTTATTTACTATTATGCAAAATCTTACTGTAAACATGCAAACTTACTATTTACTGATTTACTGCTATTTACTGATTTACTAAGTTGTGAAACCTATTCTTATGCTGGAACATGATTGTTGGAAATGAAATATTGCTATGTTTGTCTATTTTAAATTACGAATGCAAGGTGATAAAAGAAAACACAACAGTATACTAAATATTATTTAGGCACTTAGTAATTCTTAGAAATTTACTTCCATAAACTCGTAAAGTTAAAACGTAGAGAATTAAACCATAAATTTTACATAGTGCTCTGCTGTAAAAACCAGAGCACTACAGATGGTATCAGAGCCTTGGTTCAGACTCTTGAACCTACAGGCCTATTCATGCTTCACCTAGAAAATTTACTTGATAATTTACCTACTTGACCTCCAGCCATAGTCATCTTTCAAGGTACCTGCACAACGATAACAACAATTACATTAAAAATATATATATATAACCAGACCCGGGCATTAAATAAAATTTACATAATGAGAAATTAAAATATCCACATCAAAGAAACATAGTATTTATAGAAATCGAGAGTTATAACCAATAGATTGTGCATAAGAGCCCACGACTTATATAAAACCAAAACGATCCAACTATAGGGCTATATCTGCTCTGAATGGAAATCTACAACTTATCTCAGCCATGCTCGTTGACAGAAAAAGAAATCTTCCTATATCTTCCCATAATATTGGGGTTTGGGTAACAAAACCCTAACTAGTTGAATGAAGATAAGACATGGTAAGAAAATTCAAAGGCATAAGCAGGGTTAAAATCTTTTATGATAATTCAATAATAAACTAAGTAGAAATTGAATAATAAAAATTTAAGTTGTTAATTATAACTGAGGTTCAATCAAGGGCTGAGCAACCGTGAAATCCTGTGAACGTAAGGTATAAGGGTATTAACAATGAATGCAGGCTACAGTAATTAGATAATACAGAAAACGCATATTGGGGTTAAATTACTTTACCTAAGAATAAGAATAACTCCAAGGGACGCACTACAGACTACAGTAAACAAGAAACAAATTCAAGTAGAAATTGAGGGAAATCGTTTGACTTATGCAATTGTGCTACAAACTCTAGAGATGAAGAGAAGGCCCTCCAAAACCAACAATGTGTTGAGAATGGGTCACACGATTTCCCACAAGAGAGAGAATGCTTCACAATAAGGGAATACGGGCAGTAGACCAATTACTTAAGATTCAACCATAATATAGAACAGAGCCACATAAACGCCTGACAGGAGTCGTGGCAAGTTTTTAGAGACTCCACGATTTCTACAGGATAATTAAATGCCAACTAAATTATACATCATTCGTAACAGAGGTATATTTTATTCTTCATAGACAAACAATTAAAAATTACTTAACTGTATAATACATTAAACCGAGGTCGATCCCCTCAAGGAGGCGCCCATCTGCATTTTGGAAAATAAATTTATTACTTACATCCCATCTGCGCCCTTTTCTTACCTGGCGTCCACTTAGGGTTTCGGCATTTTCATAAACAGTATTCGGCTCAGCGCTAGCTATCATGTGAGCGTCAGCCAAGCCCAACGGAGGGCTGTGCTACTGCCTGGAATAGATGGCCCATCACTAGGTCTATATGATCTCGTCTGGCTGCTTGTATGGGATCTAGACCGGCAATGTCAGGGTATCACTAAAATAGTGCTTCAAGACCACAGTGATCCGGGGTCAGAGGCAAGAAGGCTGTTGTCGGTCGGTCTATTGGTGGCCTTAGTAGATGGGAGCACCCACAAAAGCAAGTGGTTTCTGAGTGGAAGCTAGTCCCGCCATATGGTAATGGAGCAGAGTTGGAAGGCCTCCCCGGAAGATGATTCATTTGTCAGCTTACATTATACAAATTATACAACAATTGGCTCATATCCAACTTATAAAAAGTTGCATTGTTAAGTAAGCCTCGTTATGCCATGCGATCCAGAACGATCCATATCATTTAGTGAAAGGGGATTGGGCGGGGTAACTGAAAGGTGAAAGTTATCTATCTACCCCTGAGTTCTACCTGCCTGCTCCAGACACCAGTGAGGGCTCCGGTTATGTTACTTGTAAGTAGTACCCATGCTATACTGGCAGATAGACGTGTTCATATACTACCATATGATAAAACAAATTGTTGTATAATGGTGATTCCGCCAAAAACTACTACTGTTGGAGTCCATTTACATAGATAAAATAAAAGCTGTCTAAATTAGGGTAATTCTGCAAATAGAACACCTTATTCGTTCCTATTGAGGCGTTTTTCACATCCCTCCCATTCCAGGAAGGTAGGCAGTTTCCTCTCAACATACTGGGTATGCTAGTTTATACGCGACTCTAAATCCTTTTATTCACATTTACCCAAGAGGCATGCGCCCATAGCCCGAGCACAACACTTAAGAGGCGTGCGCCCATAGGGTATGTCCAACGAGGCCCCGCATTCACCAGGTTACCCGTGTGCAGAGTTCGTCGAATGGCTTCACCTTCGTTCGGTTGCTCTTAAATTTTGTTTCGAACCCCAAAGTATCGACCCCTGGCAGATCCACACAGCTGCTCACGAATGGCATGCAACCTTCAAGCGTCAGGCTCACATAAGAGCATTCCTCCAGGCTCACATAAGAGCATAACCAGTCACGGCAAACGATAGATGCCCACAAATGCGTCCAGTAGTGAAGGAAGGATCTTAAATCCTTGTGAGTGGCCCAAAGTCTAAAGTCGAGCCCAGCCCTAGCGCTCGACAGCTGAGAGCTCACAAAGCGAACCAGGGGCTGAGCCCAAACGGCCCACGCATCATCCATCATCCAAGCGTCAAGGCCAAGAGCCTCTCCTTCATTTCTGGCAAGCGTTATTCCTGTGATTGCAGACTTACATTGACATCCATACCAGGTAACGTATTGCACATGAAAACCATTAAGGCATGGTTGTAATCAGTAGGAGAAATATTACATTCAGATTTGTCAGTTTCCAAATAAGAACTTTCTGCAGAAGCTAGAAGTAAAGCGCGACTGGCAAGCGCCATTCCTGTGATTGCAGACTTAAATTGATTTGGGGCTATTAAATTATCAAGTGCAATATGGAAGCTTGACACAATAAAGGGCAGAGGCAGCTGCATACCTTCCCAGCAATGTCGCCAAAATGGCTTGCAAAGAGTTCACGGGCGAGCTTCTGAGCGTGCCCAGCAACCATTTTTATCCTGCTCGAGCTCAATGTTTTCTGAAAATCACGCTGGGCCAGCCTCGCCGGTGCTTCTACCGTAGAAGATGGGAGTTGCAGAGCTAAAACTGCGGAAGAGAGGGTGAAAATGGCCGCGTCTTGGGGATTGACCCTATTTAGGGTTTCCCCACTTTCACATGGCCGTAGGTTGCTTGGAGAGACCGCGTGTCCTTCATGCATACTCGCCCTTTTGCATGGCGGTGAAAGGCCGCGTGGTAAAATAAAATCTACGGTTGTAAATATATGTTCTGTTTGGTATATAGTTTGTAAAATATATATGTCGAAGGCTATAATATAGGTTATATTAAAATTTAAATTTATTGTTATATATTATGATAGAAAATATGTTGTACGAAAATTTAATTTATTCATGTTTTGTTAGAATATACGTAAAATAAAAATTAATTTTACTTTCCTGTCATAAATTATGTTATATTAAAATTTAAATTATTTTAGATATTCTCATAGAATATATGTGTTATAAAAATTTAAATTTATTCATATTTTAATTAGAATATATGTATTATAAAGATAACTTTTACTTTTCTGTTATAATAGATGTTGCATTAAAGTTTAAATTTATTGTTATATACTCTCATAGAATATATGTGTTATAAAAATTTAAATTATTCATACTTTGTTAGAAAATATGTTTTATAAGAATTAATTTTCTTTTCTGTTATATCATATGTTGTTAAAAATATGTTTTATAGGAATTTTAATTCTTAGTATTAAACTTAACTATGATTGGTTGAGGTTAAACAAATAATGTTAATTAAGCTGTTTAGATTAAAGGGTAACTTTTAAAGTTAACTAAAATAGAGATATTAAAAATTCTGCCGAGATTTCAACTCCTAGTCGAAGGGATGAAAGAGACCCGAAATCTCAAAAACAAGACACCATTAAGACCAGCACGACGAGCTGAACACCAGGACAGGATTGTTTAAATAAAAACGACTATAGATTTTACTGCGCTAATCTTGACAATTTGTTATCTCATGATGCAAGTTATTGAATACCTACATTTTAGTTCCGCGGATAATTGATTGAACAACTAAGGATATGATTTTATTTTAATAACTCAGGAACTATCATGGTGACAACACGCAGAGGTCGAGGTCGGGGTCAAGGTCGACCACCGTCACCACCACCTCCACCACCGCCAACACCGCCACCACCAACCTCAACACCAGAAATGCAGATCATAATGAGGTCATTGGAGGCTATTATGACCACGATGAACAGGCAGTCGGAAAGGGCCGCCGAGGTGGAAACCACTCAAGTGAGTCGAGAGAACTCTGAAAGGGCACATGGCCCAAGACTGGAACCGCTTCAGGACATATCGAGGGAGTTACAAAAGATAAAAGTTCCAGAGTTTTCAGGAGGACGACCCGGTAAGCATGCAGAGGCATGGCTGGAAGGCATGAAGAGATGCTTCGCATTGAATGAGTACACATCTAGTTCCAAGGCTAGGATGGCCGTCTTTCAGCTTAAAGGTGATGCTTTGAATTGGTGGTCAGACCTCGAGAAGCAGTTGCACCTTACTCCTCTTACAACTTCTTGGGAACTGTTCGAGGAGAGGTTCCACATGAAGTATTTGCCAAATTATTACAAGGAAGAACAGGCAGGTGCACTCCATGCCTTAGTACAGGGAGACAAGACGGTGGAGGAATATGAATCTCGGTTTATGGAACTGATAAAATATGTTCCTTACCTTGATGCAGATGATTGTCAGGTAGAGCGTTTTGTGTATGGACTTAACTACAAGATTAGAGCTGCTGTGCGGATGTGGAAGCCAACTTCAGTTGCCATGGCAGTTGAGTATGCTCGTTATGCAGCTGATATGTCAGATGGAAAAGGGGGCAGTAAGTTGACAGGAACCAATCAGTATGTTACAGGGAAGGCATCACGTCCTTACTTCAGGGGAGGACAATCTAGACCTCCTCCTTATGGTAACCGGTTCACACCGAGGGGTAATACTTCAGTTAACTCAATCTCGCAGGCATCGTCCGCAACCCACCAAAGCCAGGGACGTACACAGGGAAGTTCCTATAGAGGAGCAAGGGGTTTTAGAGGAACCAGGGGAAGGAACTCATCTCAGAGGATTCCTTCGAGCAGCAGGCAAGCCCCTCCCAATCTCTCTTGTTGGGGATGCGGAGGTCCTCATTTCCAGCGAGACTGTCCCAAGGGTCAGTCAAGCAGCAGGCACAGGGAAGGAAAAGCACCCATGGATAGTTCGGGTAACAGTCATCGGATTCATGCAGCGGTGCATAACCACCAGGCAGAACATCAGTCTACCGTAGTAGAATCCACTGGTAATGTAAACAATGTCAAACTTAAAATTTTGTTTGATCCAGGAGCAACTGATAGTTTTATTTCACCATTTGCATTAGATAAATGTGGGTTGGAAGCCTACGAGCACGATGATTTCAAACTGGTCGAAATGGCTTCAGGAACTAAGCAACCAGTAGGTCTTAAAGTGAGAGGTTGTGGGGTTGACTTAGGAGTTTGCACCACTGAGTTGGATGCTTATGTCACCAATTTGGGGACTTATGACCTCATTATTGGCATGGATTGGTTAGAAGACCATAGAGCTTTCATAGACTGCTATGCAAAGAAGGTGTTGTGCCTCGATGACGAGGGAAGGACAATTCAAATCCAAGGCTTGAAGAGGAAGGTATCCCTCCGTTTCATCTCTATGGTGAAAGCTAAGCGGTGCCTAAGACAAGGATGCCAGTTGTTCGTAGTGGAGGCCGTGAGCGATAGTAAAGGACCTTCCTTGAATTCTTACCCAGTACTTTCTGAGTTCAAGGATGTCTTTCCGAAGGAATTACCAGGACTACCTCCAGAAAGAGAGCTCGATTTCACAATCGAACTAAAACCTGGTGCAGAACCTATCTCAAAAACTCCTTATAGAATGACAACTCCAGAGCTCCGTGAGTTACAGATCCAGTTAAAAGAATTGCTAGATTTGGGACTGATTAGACCCAGTATCTCACCGTGGGGAGCACCAGTGATCTTCGTTAAGAAGAAGGATGGATCTCTGCGACTGTGCATAGATTACAGAGATTTGAACAAAGCCACCGTGAAGAACAGGTATCCCATACCAAGAATTGATGACCTCTTTGATCAAATGAAAGGTGCGTCAGTCTTCTCAAAGATTGATTTACGATCAGGGTATCACCAGTTGAGGATCAAGGAAGGTGACATTCCTAAGACTGCTTTTCGAACTCGATTTGGGCATTACGAGTTTGTAGTGGTACCATTTGGTTTGACCAATGCTCCAGCTGTATTCATGAGCCTCATGAATGGGGTCTTCCGAAAATACTTGGACCATTTTGTTCAGGTCTTCTTAGATGATATTCTTATCTATTCTAAAAATGAGAAGGAGCACGAGGAACACTTGCGGTTAGTCTTGACATGCTTAAGGGAACATAAACTTTATGGTAAATTGTCAAAGTGTTCATTCTTCCAAAAAGAGATTCACTACTTGGGGCACATCATCTCAGGTGAAGGGATCTCTGTAGACCCAGAAAAGGTAAAGGCCATTGAAGATTGTCCAATTCCAAGGAATGCTCATGAGGTGCGCAGCTTCATGGGGTTAGCAGGCTATTACCGGAGGTTTGTGGAAGGATTTTCTAAAATTGCAAAACCTATTACCACCTTGCAACGCAAGGGAATCCGGTATGAATGGACCGATGAATGCGATGCCGCTTTTACAGAGTTAAAAAGATTGTTGACAAGTGCACCAATCTTGCGGGTACCAGACATGGATAAAGATTTCATGGTATGCACCGATGCCTCGAAGCAAGGATTAGGAGCAGTGTTGATGCAGGAAGGTGGGATAATAGCTTATGCATCTCGAAAGTTGAAACCTCATGAGGAGCAGTATGCCACGCATGATCTAGAATTGGCAGCAGTAATGTTGGCACTAAAATTATGGAGGCACTACCTAGTTGGTAGAAGCTTCACCCTTAAAACAGACCATCAGAGCTTGCAGTACATCTTTACCCAAAGGGATTTGAATGCTAGGCAAAGGCGATGGAGTGAGTTCATGAGTGAGTATGACTTTGGTATCTCTTACATCAAAGGAAAGGAGAATGTGGTGGCAGACGCTCTAAGCCGAAGGCCGAGACTTTTCTCCTTAATTCCCTTGAAGGTTGACTTGAGGGAAAGGGTACTAGGACAACTATTGGGCGATAGTTGGTATCTAAAAGTAACCTCAGCTATTCAGAATGGAAAGAAACAGGAATTGAAGTATGATGGGTACCATCTTGAAGAAGATGGGTTGTTGCGGTATCAGGGAAGGATGTATGTTCCTAAGGAAGGTGATATCAGGAAAACAATCCTTAGAGAGGCCCATAGATCACATTACTGTGCCCACCCAGGAGTGAAGAAGATGTATGCTGACATGAAGCAACTCTTCTTTTGGCCAGGTATGAAGATGGATGTAGTGGATTTTGTTTCGAAGTGCCTTGAGTGTCAAAAAGTGAAGGCAGATCATCGTCACCCCGGCCGGTCTCCTACAACCGCATGATATTCGTATGACTAAATGGGAAGTCATTTCCATGGACTTCGTTGTAGGATTACCACTCACATCTCTGAGACACAATGCTATTTTGGTGGTAGTTGACAAACTGACCAAAAGTGCTCACTTCATTCCAGTCAGAGACACCTATGATGTGACAGATGTGGCAAGGGTATTCATAAATGAGATTGTACGTCTTCATGGAGTTCCTAAAAAGATAATCTCTGACAGAGACCCTAAGTTCACCTCCAGATTTTGGACAAGCATGCAGTCAGCATTAGGGACACAGTTGAACTTAAGCTCAGCTTATCACCCCGAGACAGATGGACAGACTGAGAGGGTGAATCAAGTGATGGAGGACATGCTTAGGATGTATGTTATGGATCAGCAGACACAGTGGGAGAAATATATTCCTTTAGTGGAGTTTGCATACAACAATAGTCATCACAGCTCCATTGGTATGCCGCCATATCAGGCATTGTATGGGAGGCCGTGCAGGACACCACTCAGTTGGGACAAGTTAGAGGATCGAGTTTTAATTGGGCCTGAATTGATTCAGGAAATGGAGGAGCAAGTGATACAGATTAGGCAGCGGCTGAAGGAAGCACAGGATAGGCAAAAGAGTTACGCTGATGCACACAGATCAGATAGAACTTATGGAGTAGGGGATCGTGTATTTATTCGCATCAGACCAAATAAAAGTACCATTCGGTTTGGGAAGGGTACCAAGTTGTCACCTCGCTTTATAGGTCCATTTGAAATTCTTGAGAAAATCGGACCAGTTGCTTATCGTCTCGCGCTGCCACCCCACTTGCATAAAACTCATAATGTATTTCATGTTTCTGTATTACGACATTACATAGCTGATGAGACTCACAAAATTCATTGGAAGGAATTGCAGGTCTCGGACGAGGGAACCTTCAAGGTCGAACCATTACGTATACTTGATCGTAGGGTTCGACAGCTCCGTAGTCGCCATGTGGACCAAGTTAAGGTCCAATGGGACAAGTATAGCCCCGGGTCTGCTACCTGGGAGGACGCAGAGACCATGCGTCGAGATTTTCCCTCACTATTTTGACCATAACTTCGGGACGAAGTTTCCCGAAGGGTGGGTGTATGTAATGCCCATATTTTGATTCGGCATATTTATTAGTTAGACACACCATACTTTATTTCTTATATATTTTGTCGAACTCAGCTCGACTGAGTAAACTATATTGGACCTCATTATATGATGTTACTCTGTCTTATGATTTCGCCATGATTATGATGTTACTATGTTATGCAGTTATGATGTCATGATTATCATATGATTTCCTTATTTTACGATTGCAGTATATGTTTATATGTTTTCCTTAATGAAATGTGAAATATATGATTCGGTACGTGGATACCATCTTCTTATATGAATTATTGAAATGTTATATGTATCTATGATGAGCAAAAAGGTTACATGAAATGAAATGATAAAATGGATCAATTGGCGATCAATGGAAAATGCTTTCTATAAATTGTATTTTGCAAAACACTAACCTACAGGACACAAGGGCTATGGGATAGCCAGTTACTTGATCTGATATACATTGGAAAGGAAAAACATGTTCATACAGCAAACCTTAGCAGCCAAAATGAGGATACGATAACACAAACTGATAATCCCGATAGCAGCAAGTATGAGTTGATAAGGGCGTAGGCCCAGTATGTTGAGAGGGATGGATGTGTTTCCCACCCTATGTTTCCATGAGACCCGAGGTCGTGGGAGGGCCGTGCTGAGACACGCTCCCCATGTTGTTGTGATGACGATTGTCGGATGCCTGCTAGGGGAGGATAGGTCCGCTGTTCAGCCGACGCTATCGCTCTCAAGTTCTATGTGGTCAGATCGGTGAGTCCGACACCCACTGTTGTACTAGCAGAGGGAGGATAGGGAGGATGCTGGACGTAGGTTATGATGGGAGGATGTGTTAGTTAGTACTGTTGGGGGGTTTAGTATTCCTTGATTCCGAGTTAGTGGAAGTAGGCACCCTTCCTGTACTTGATTGATTAAACTAATGTAAACATAAAGACAATGATGTTAAATCGTAAAGGGTTAACTGTTAAATAACCGAGGATGTTAAAGTAATTATACTATAGATTATGCTTGCTCTTCTGCATGGGGGTAGATACTATTGTTAGTTAGCAAGTATGCATAGGCGGAATGGGGTTTGTTTATAGTACATGTCCGACATGTGCATACACTGGCCATGCATGCACACCTTGTACGTGTACAATATTACTGGTGTATAACATACTTGTCATGCTCGAATAGTAGTATAAATGTCATAGATAACTCAGTTAAGGATACATCAATCAACTTAGGTAATGAATGGTTAGGTTGTCAATGTGTAAATAAGTGAATTAGTAATTATATGAAAACATTGTAATAATAAACTAAGACAAGTATCGTCAGTTAACATTGTCATAGAAGAACTGTTGTGAATAGGGTAATGATAGTGTCTAATTAATTAGTAAAATTGTTTAAGCCCTCACAAGTGCTTTGTTTATAATAACAAGGATGCTATGTTGATGATAGGGTACCCATGTGATAAACAAATAATTAAGAATACTATGATCGATTCACCTTTAATTATTGTCAAGGGGTGATTTAATTATTATTATTAATTAATAAATGATATTCCAGCAACATTTATATCCCTATCGTAACAAATGCAATATGAGTAAGATTTAAAATATTGATTTATAAATTAATATTACGTGATTAATTCCATTTCAAAGTTAGCCATAACAAGATAATCCTTTTTGGAATAACCGTGATGTGATGGAAATGGATATTTAATTATTCAATGTTAATCTTGGAATTTAAACCTCAAGCTAAAGTAGCCTCGACGGATAAGGTGGATCATTAAGACACATCATGTCCAAGTTGACAAGGGGCAACTAATTATATAATATTTTATTAATTACATTAATAACATTAAAATATCAAGGACGGCGGATAGACTTGTATTTAATGAAACTGTCCCGAATGGATAACCTTGGGGTGATAATTCCCACCGTAATAAATAATTACGACCGTCAATCCAAAACCAAAGGAATTTTCCATAAGATTAATTAATTATACATTTTTATAATGAGACGTGGATGAATGAACTAGGGAAAGGAGTAAAGGTTTGAGGGGCTCGAGAGGGGGAGTTTGGGGCGGTGGAGTAAGCCCAAGGTCTTCTCGAGGATGGACATGTATATAGAGGGGGAGAAGGTTGAAGGTGGGGGAGGTTTTTTTGATTGAGGAAGAAAAGAAGTTTGGAGAACAGAAGTTGGGAGAACAGAAAGCTTGGCGAACAGAAATATTTCGAGAACAGAAGGAAAGACTGCTCTCGGGATTATCAGATTCTGGGCTCGGGGGCTTGGAAATCCTTTGATTTCCAAGGGCCAGCAAGATTATAGCTGGTCGGTAGGGTGGACACTTCAGTTTGGCTGTCTAAGGGTTTATACAACCTGCTACAACTTACGGTTAGCATCAGCATCAGGTAATCTCCGTTATTTACTATTATGCAAAATCTTACTGTAAACATGCAAACTTACTATTTACTGATTTACTGCTATTTACTGATTTACTAAGTTGTGAAACCTATTCTTATGCTGGAACATGATTGTTGGAAATGAAATATTGCTATGTTTGTCTATTTTAAATTACGAATGCAAGGTGATAAAAGAAAACACAACAGTATACTAAATATTATTTAGGCACTTAGTAATTCTTAGAAATTTACTTCCATAAACTCGTAAAGTTAAAACGTAGAGAATTAAACCATAAATTTTACATAGTGCTCTGCTGTAAAAACCAGAGCACTACATGTCCTATGGAGAAGGAGGGACATCATCATCATCTACTGCATTGCGATAACATATGACTAAACTAGCTATCTTCCGCAGCACCCTAAGCCATGCCGGGGGCATCCAAACAACATCTTCCTGCATATCAACAGGTATCTGATCCATACGGCATGCAGGAATTTCGTGAGTCAACCGGCTCATTTTTCTCTCCAAGGTCCCCAACACAGCATCTGCTGCAGCAATATCAGCTGGCCTCACAAAGATGGTAGGATGTCCCTCAGGATGAACAGGCCCAAGATCTGCATATGACACTTGATTAGCACTTCAAAATTCATTCATAAAAATCAAATACTTGAAAAAGTTTGAAAAAATTAAAAAATTCTAAAATTTAAGTCATTTTAAGCTCTTGTTTGGACTATTTAAACCTAAACAAGATTGTCGAGCAAGCTTGTCCTCTTCGAGCTCATTAAAGTAAACGAAGGCTCATCCACTTAGGTATAGAATTACCCCTTTTCCGGGCCTAGTTGGATTAACTATGGAAAAGGTATACTCTAGGTATACTTCTGTATGTGCTAGAAGAGTTCTCCTTTCATTGTTTTATACTTTTTCGGGGGAGGAGACTAACTGCACGAAAAAGGACCTTTTGGAGCCTTTCTTTAGGGTTTTGAGGCTCTCTAAACATGAAAATACCAAGCGAGAATTCACCTACTCGGGCTCGATGTGAAATCCACGAGAGGGTAAGTAGAGGACTGTTTAAGTTTTTCAATTCTATAAACAAGAAAATACTGCCGAGCACAGACCAATCCGGGCTCGATATAAAATCCACGGATAGGTAAAAAGAGGATTGTTTAAGTTTTTCAGACTCTATAAACAAGAAAACACTAGCGATCATTAATCTGCTTGCGCTCGATACTAAAATCCACGAGCAAATATATGGAGTTATTGTTTAAGATTTTCAAACTCCTTAAAATTGAAAACACCGGCGAGCAAGAACAGATCTCGGCTCGATATTAAAATCCAGAGATCAGTAGTATAGAGTAATCTTTTATCTCTTCTTCGAACTCTATAAATTATGAAGAAGGTCCTGAGTCTTCCTCCCATGGGCTCGTTAAACTTTCTACATGGTTGGATCTATTGAGTTTTCATTCTTTCTTGGACTCATTAAAACAACAAGAAAGGTATTCTTTTATCTAAAAAGAATAAGGGATGGGAAAGATGTATCATATCTTCATTGCCAAAGGCAGTTCAGTCAGTTCTATCCTTGAACATGGCACCTACTTGAGTCTATCTTGTCAGTTGGGTTTAGTTTTTGACCTTAGGGTGAACCTTTCCTCCGAGTTGTTTACTCCCCGGTTGGTTATTCTTCCAACCATATGGAGGGTCTGATAATGTCTCTTACATATCAGGCTTATCATTTACCCCATTATGTCAGAAACTGCCTGAGTCACTTTGTGTCGTGCTCAATGTTCAAGGATATACCCTGTGTCGGTCATTCTGCAGTTTACCTTGACCACATGTGTCAGCCATCCTAGTGTCAGTCTTGTTACACATTACTCCATATCAGCTCTTACCAGTTGAGTGTCTCTCGAGTTGGATGATGGAGGATGCCTTAAGGCCTCCCTTCCAACAGACTTCTTCCTATCGACATCAACTCATTTTACTCTGGGAATGAAGTTTAGAGTTTCGGTTAGTACCTTGGAGATTGCAGTCACCAGTGGCAATTTTCCTTGCTGTTGAATGATGAGAATACATCAATGTCTCTTCTTCGACAAGATTCCCAAGTGTTCAACTCCAAGTCCATCTACTCACACTTGGCGGATCGTACTTGGTACCTTGGACCCCATCATCATTATCGATGGAAGTCCTCGCGTTTGTTAACGGTATACATCAATGATCGGTAATAAAACGATACCCCCCATGTTTGACTGTCAGCTCATCTATTCACATGGTTCAGGTTTGTACTTAGAGTTATTTTGGATGAAGACCTTGGGATTTTGGATGATAGTACCTCATTATGTTATCACCCAAGTTGCGCAAGACTGAGCCTCACTTATATTTGGCTCTCCATGAGACATAGATCCAGTTTGTTGTTATGGCTATGATCTCTCAATTTGACATGGATCCATGCTTGTATTCCAAGTGGCCATGCTTTATATACCTCTCCTTGTTATGTATCGAAGATCATGTTGTATCACACTGCACATCTATATGATGTCAAAAAATATAATTGCTAGCTGACCTTGATCTTTGTTGCAGGTGTTCTTGTAACTTGTTTTCTGCGGTTCTTTGCTCCTCATCTGGATTTGGATTATAATGTATTTCGGCCATCGTTTCCCTCTAACCTCACACATTAGGGGGCATCTGTTATAGGTCAAACTTGCACCTCTCCGTATGTGATCACCCTGAGCTGTTGATCACACAAAAGGACAACTTGGATGGAGGAGCATGTTGACCTTAGATGATACTTTGACTCACTCCATTTCCTGACATTACTGGAAAAACCATAAAAAACATCATTTTGAGATATGAGCGCTACTCTACTTCAATAGACTAGCGCCCATACGCTACTCCAGTGTATAATAGTAGCGCCCAAATCCTTATGAGCGCTACTCCTTCTCAGCATAGTAGTGCTCAGCATTTAAAATTCGATGAGCGCGAGTTGATAAGTACTAAAGTAGCGCCCTAAACGCTACTCCACTGAGCAATAGTAGTGTACATCTTAAAAGATGATTAAAAAATAATTAAATTCACGAGGAGGATTAGTTGTTAGCAGTTTCCCAACTTCCCCAACTTCCTCCATAACCATACATCAACCTGAACTACTTCTCTAATCCTATAAATACAAGGAAGATTAAAGAGAAAGGTTAGATGGATAAATGGAGAAACTTTGAGACATAGAGATCAAAAGAAGAAGCTTGCATTGGAGGAGTTGATGCTGAAGATATCCAAGCCAGAGAAGAGAAAGAACCCAGAATCAAGCTGCAGGAGCCTGTCATAAAGTCAAGTATACTTGTACATCAATTTACTTTTGACAATAAAGGTTGAAGTGTCTTTCTTGTTCCAACTTAAATGTGTTCTGAAATGACATCTTAATTTGGATCTGTTTTTGTCAATATCAAATGCTTAACATTGCTTTTGTTTCTTTCAAACATTATATATTGCCCAAGATGCGTTGAGAAAGGTATTGTTATTGTAGGTTTACCGAAAGGAAGGTGGATTTGAAGGTTGCGCACAAGATCAAGTAAAGGCTAGGATCGAACTTCGATTGAAAGGTGTGTTCTCAAGATCCATAACTTATTTCTTTCCATAAATATATCTGTAATATCATCAATACACTTACCTGTCACCCCACTCCAGTTGATAGCATTAGTTTCCTTGCTATAGGGTAGTTTTTCCCGCCAACAAAAGGTAGAATATAACACTATTTACTATTTGATAAAACATGTGGTTTTAATTATAAATGTCAAACGACACCTTTAGGTGATGAGCTCTGTTGATGACAGTATGTTTTTCACATGGGGATTTTATAACACTCCCGGACAGGTAATTACATACCTCAACAGAGTTGCCGGAAGGTATGGGTAAGGGATGGTTTCCGAACTCACTTAGCATCTTGCTATGTCCTACTTTGTCTTCATGTTCTACAGGTGAAATCCATATGCGAGTTTTTTAATTTCTAATGCTTGCCGCTCTGTTTACAATTGGTACTAAATCCCATGCAATTTCTAAGGTATTTCAGCAAGTTGATTATCCAACTATCATGGGAAAAATCATAACATGAAAGGTTACCCATGGTAGGGTTCACGACTAGTAGCTTATTATGATATAAGCGAAGGTGAGTTGTTTCATAAATTGTGCCTATGGACTTAGCGCAAAATCAACCTCTTTGCAAAAGTTAACATAGTTGACTACACGACTTCACTATAGACTTGTTACCCATAAATTTCACCTCCACTAGGGTGAGTTGGTGTATCATTAATGCACTTTAATTGAGTATGCAAGACAGCCGGTCATGAGGGTTTGGGGAAAATGATTTGGGGCTTTTTCCAAGCACTCCTGCATTCGACTTGTTCCTTGTTTTGGCTCTGCACTTCGTGATAGCATTATTATGTTGGATGTTGACCCGAGCTCGGCTCGTGGTCAGCCTGTTTGCTAAGCGTAGAGCTTGTCTATGGCGTAATACGATCCTGCTATATAAAGGTAATGGAAAACCTCTATTAACATCTGATATTCTCATCTTTCTTTTTGCTGTCTAAAAAACATGGTGGAGCTAACTAATATTATATATCGTTTATGATAGATGGAAAAAGCATTGGTATGGGAACTGCTATGATTCAAGGCGATGTGTGTATGGCTAGGATAATTGGTGAGTCTGAATTTCCCATTCGTATCCTATCTCTTGCAGCTCTGGTGTTGTATGTATGCATTTGGCCTGGTGTTTTAGAGTTAAAAAGGGGCTCCCGTAATCCCTTGGCTTACTGACTCCACTTGGGAATCCCGATAGTTTCCAAATGGCTAGACTTGGAAGAAGGGTGGGGTTTTCAAATGTAATTTAAGGGTTGAAAGGAGTTATGGCCAGTCCTGTGATGTAATAAGTTGTTTATGAGACTGCGTCTTGTTTTTGTGGTTCGGCATTTTTATTCCCTGTACCCTATAACTTATATTTTCAATACGAAACGAAATGTCTATAATTTGGAATGAGCTCTCCTGCGAAATTATGTTTTCAATATCACTGTCCATTGGGGTTTTACTTTTGTGTTGTAGATCTGATGCATAAATCTCCTACCTGAAATGTAATGATTTCAAATGGTAAAATCCTTTTGCCCCATCAGTTTGGGATGTAGCTATGATGTGTATGTTGGTTTCGTCTTTGTTTGCTATCATAGTTGAGTGATGTGATGCTCCTGTAAAAGGTTCTTATAAAATGCTATGTGGGAGAAGAAAAGATAAATGCTATGCGCCCCTAAATCGAGACGTGGTTAAATGGCGAGGGATGGGGTTTTCAATTTTTCTTGCTGCCTATGGTTAAAGAATTTCTGGGTTGGCTTGTTTGTTGTAGTCTTTGATTAGGAATCGAAAGCCTGTAGGTGGTCTCACTGGTGTTAAATCGTTGATCAATAAAGTAAACTAGGGTTCGATAATATTGATTCCTGCTCTAAGATTTTCCCTTGATGGATGTCGTTTGACCCTATAGGTGTATATGTGAATATATATTGAATCGCTAAATGCAAATACAAGCATGTGTGTGTTTGTTCATGTTTTAAAGAAATGTTTCTTTTTCTAGACTCCTATAGAAACTGTTTTTGGCTTAAAGGAAAAAATATATGTATAATGAGTTCTAAATGGTTTAATAAAATGACTAATGTTTTATGCTAATAGAAAGTCTAATCGATTTCAGTAGAAGATAAATGTTTTATTTCTTTAATAGGAAAGTAACCTATCTAAAGATGAGGGAGAATAAGTGTAACTAGATTTCAATGAATTTATGCAATGCTTAACGAACCCATACTTGAAAGTTTTTAACATACGATTGCCTATAGATTCTGGTTGAATCTTGAATTTACAATGGATATACCGATCAATACTATTTTTTTTATAGTGCATTTATAAACAAAATATAATTAATGGAAAATTTCTCTACAAACTTGCATACTTGCCAATTCGTGTAGCTTGTCCCTGCTGATAATACCCTACACACTCAGCCAACTCGTTACTAAAAAACTACTAAACTGTTAGCTGACCTGAATTGATATTGGAACAGATGACTTCGGGACTACCACATCCTCCCAACCATGATTCTACAACCGTTCCTGGTTCAGTAGGAATCCCCCCGAGCTGGTTCTGACATGCAAACCGAGAAGTAGAGGCCTTAGAGGATAACTGGTTCAGATCTGGAAAATTATGAACAGGGTTCACTTCTGGGCAGAGTTCTTCTTGGCACAATAATACCAAAAGAAAAAGATGAATGTCCCCCAATCTTTGGGGTCTTTCCTCCTTAAGTCGGAACATCTTTAAAAATGACGGTTGGAATTTACTGGTTTCTTTAAAACAATTTAAATTATATAAAAAATATTATTTGTTCATTTAACTGCTAGTTAATTTGGGACTAGGACTTCTCACTTTGTTTTAACCAAGTGTATTGATCTGTAATCTTTTTAATAAAAATAATAATTCCATAATTATAATTCCACCTTAAATAATAATAGATAACATTTGGTAAAGTGGCATCCCACTTATGCATATATATATATATATATATATATATATATATATATATATATATATATATATATATATATATATATATATATATAAGAATAAATAATAACAATATTATTCTTAAAATCTCTTAATAATAGTATTTAGCTTTGGGGCCTTTTAAGCACTTGGTTCACATGATACTTCTTTTAATTCTTTTTAAGGATAGGGTCCACTTCTTTGGACGGTTTCGGCAAGCTGGTAAGGCACCTATAGTCTCTCCCTTTGCATGTCATATCCCTCATTTTAACATGGTAGTTCCCGCGGTAGATGATGATAATAAGATTTATTTGATCAAGTCGAAAATAGTTGTGATAAGTCTCGCAAGTGCTATTCAGAGTCCTCTTCGACTCAACACTTGAGATGTAGTAACCCTGAGTGCTCTTTAGATCCTTTCAACTCAATACTCTCACATGGGCGTTACACTAATGCAAATCCAGATCCTTTGCTCAACACTAGAGCTAGAATGTGGTTGTGAGGCACATCTAGGATGTTTAAATGTCCTTGGATCCGGTAATCATTTCTTTCAAGCTTGGAGTGCTCCAAGGATCATGCTCAACACTCGACGTACATCGGGGCTTAGGACCAGTACAAACTAGAATCCTCTACATACATCGGGGCTTAGGCCCAATATATAGGTCATTTGTGTGTTTCTGAGTCCATGCTCAACACACTAAATAATCAACCATGTAAATCATGCTCTGCACAATATAATGTAACAAAAGGAATTAATCTCACTATATCATCATTTGTAACCAATTCTCATTATACAACATAGTTTATTCATCCGGGCTTTCCTGCCCCACATATATTCAACAATGAAACAAATCAGGGTCGATGCCCAATACATCAACTGATGAAGAAATAAATCAAAACAAACTAATGCTATGTCAAACATAATAAATCACATATATTGGGGTTGTGACCCGATATAACACCATAACATAGTTAGTCAAAAAGTCGAGATATTACAAGATTCTATAAAACATAAGCAATATCACTATACCAATGAGATAGAAAAAACTATTTGAGTACCTGTAAATCTGGAATTGGTCCACTTGAAATATTAGAAATGAAATTTATCTTCAAAGAATCACAGTTTGATTTTGTCATCAACTTAGCCAGACCCTGTCCTTTAATCAACTTTGTAGACTTAATCTCCAAATCATATTCTAACAATACTGCAATCCACTTAGCTCTTTTTCCTTCAGGATCTGGTTGGGTGAGAATATCCTTAATAGCATAGTTTGGAACATAAGCAAGTATGTGTGAATGTAAAATGTAAACCCTGAAATCCTTTAATGACTCAATTAATGCATATTCTTGCTTTTCCATGACATCATATTTTAACTCTGCATCTCTTAAAATCTTACTGAAAAAAACAATTGGTTGTTCTACATTTTCTTGATTCTTCTGTAATAATACCCCAACTATAGTATGCTCTGAAGAAAAAGAAAAGATAATGAAATCTTTTGAAAAGTCCGGGATAGTCAAAATAGGTGCTTCTGTCAGTGCTTTCTTAATATCATTAAAATATTTTTTAGCTTCTATATTCCACTTAATGTCATTATATTTCCTCAACATATTTGTAATACTTCTCAAAATCTCTGGAAAACTTGGAATAAATCTTCTTAAAAAATTTACCCTCCCAATAAAAGATTGAATCTCCTTTTTACTCCTTGGTATTCCAAGTTGATGAATAGTTGTCACCCTGACAGGATCAATTTTGATACCATCTTTGGATATTATATGGCCTAATAATTTACCTTATTGCATGGCAAAATTAGACTTTTTAGGATTTAAAGATATACCAAATTTTCTACACTTCAAAAACACTTTTTCAAGGTGTTTTAAATGATATTTATTAGACTTTGAATAAACTGTGATATCATCCATATATACCACTACAAACCTTTCTTTTTCTTCAGCAAATCCAATATCCATTGATCTTTGAAATGTTGCTCCTGCATTCATTAATCCAAATGGCATTTTTGCATACATAAAAGTTTCCCATGGTGGTATGAATGTTGTTTTTTCCTAATCTTCTTGGTGTACTTTTATCTGATTATATCTTGAAAAACCATCCATCATGGATATTCTTTCTGCTCCAACAAATTTCTTTAATATATGATCCATCTTGGGAAAATTATAATTATCTTTTAGAGATACTTTATTGAAATTCATGAAATCAACACATAATCTTATTTCTCCATTAGTTCTCATAACAGGAACTAAGTTTGCTACCCATTTTGAAAATCTGAGAGAAACAATAATTTTAGCATCAAATAACTTTTTAACTTCTTTTTCAATCTATGGGACTAACATAGGATTTATTCTTCTGAGTTTTTGCTTGAAAGGTTTCTCATTTGGATTAACAGGAATTCTATGTTGAATAATAGATGTGTCATATTCTTTCAAATCTTCATAACTCCATGCAAAATCATTTGATTTTTTTCATTAACTCAACATACTTACTTTTATCTTCTGATGGCAGAGCTTTTGAAAGTTTCACCATTTTAGGTTGTTCTTTTGTTCCAATATTGTAATCTTGAATTTCATCTTCATGGGGTAATAATTTTGGGTTTTTGGCCACATCATTTATATCAAATAATTTCTCTAAAGGTATAAGTCCTTTTGAAATAAAATTGATTTTTAGTTGAATAATCTCTTTCCCACCAAATATACTTTTAAGCTTTTCTTGTTTTTCATATTCAAATGTAGAATTCTCATCCCTTTCAACATCTTCTGTGTTCTGATTTTCTCCATCAATAATTGTATTGGCAAATTCATTTGACATTTCTAAAAATATTTTGATTTGTAAATCATCTTGAAAAACTTGTCAATATTTTGAATTATCAGGAATATAGGGCTTATTGATAACTTCAATTTCATACTTCTTATTTGAATAACTAGGAATTTTAAAAGTAACAGCATCAGAAGCCAAAGAATCTGGCACTATATTCTGTATTCTGGGAACCACCATAACTCTGTGTTCATTAAAAATGTTTCCAAGTATATCCCAATCTTCATTTTTGTATGCTCTCATCCTCGGATGCATTGTTTGATAACTTCCATTCACTTGATTAATTACTAACTCAGAGTCTCTATACACATCAATTATGTTTTCTTTTAAATCCTTCAACACATTTATTCCTAAAATCAAAGCCTCATATTCAGCCACATGATTTGTACATTTCTGTTAATTTTTTATTTGTACATTATTTGTACTAATGAATGTGTGATTATGTATGAGACCTTGAGGATAACACAATGATGATACTAATAAGCATGAATAGTGATGGATATAAGTTCAAGGACAGGTAATCCAAGAAGCAAAGATCAAGAGGGAGCACACTCCAGTTGTTCTTGCAAGGAAGCAAAGATCAAGAGGGAGCACACTCCAGTTGTTCCTGCAAGGAAGCAAGGATCAAGAGGGAGCACACTCTAGTTGTTCCTGCAAGGAAGCAAAGATCAAGAGGGAGCACACTCCAGTTGTTTCTGCAAGGAAGCAAGGATCAAGAGGGAGCACACTCCAGTTGTTCCTGCAAGGAAGCAAAGATCAAGAAGGAGCACACTTCAGTAGTTTCTACAAGGATACAGATATTCAGAGGGAGTTGACCACTTCTCACAATCCAAATCAGAATGGAGTTGCAGAAAAGAAGCAAAGACTGAGAGGGAGTCAACCCAACAAACAAACAAAGATAAGTATTTGAATTATCATTCCTTGCATATTTTATTGTTTAAATAATACTGTTCAATAATGCATATACTCATGTTCCTAGAATTAGGTTATGTATTATGCATATTATAATAGTTGCATTGATGAACAGTATACTACTAATATACATGGGTAAGTGGCCTATGGCACTGTACAACATTCCATTGCTACTTATCTAGAATGAAACCTCTTTGCTGACATGTTGGGAGTTGTGCACACTCTTAACAATGTTCTGGTAGAGATTGGAAGGAATCTAGAAAGTTACGGGATATGGATAAATGTTGTATTGAAGAATTGGTTAAAATAATTGCATGACTGTATGACATATTTCTTTATGTGTAAGAATTTGTTCTGAAAACTTTGAGATGTTTTCTAATCATGCAATTTAACTTGTTGTGTAGGAAAGATCGTATACCATCACCTACAAAAGAAGGACTACAACATTTGTTCAGCAACAAAGTTATCTATTGAAAAAATTGAAGATATTGAAGTTCCCGGGATCTGGGAAGAATGCCATGATTGAGGAGTACCAGTCGATCATGAAGATGTTTGGGATGCAATCCCAAGACCTGAAGGGGAGTCTGTAGTGACTTCCAAGAGGATCTACAAGATCAAGCATGCTGCAGGTGGTAGCATAGAGACTTTTTCTCCTGTACCCAGATACACTTCCATTAGATCAGTACTTGCTCTGTATGCAGTGATGAAAGGGAAGATACACCAGATGGATTTCAAGACAGCTTTCTTGAATGGTGTAGTTGAAGAAGAAGTGTATGTGGAGCAGCCACTTGGTTCTGAGACACATGACAGGGAATCATATATGTGCAGAACTTAGGATAGACAGCTTTCTATCCAGTTTGGGATTTACCAAGAGTAAAGCGGATTCCAACCTTTACTACAAGGTTGAGGAAGGCAATCCAGTGATACTATTCTTGTATATGGATGACCTGTTTATTACAGGTGAATATAGATTGATTGCCGACACGCAGCGGAAGCTTGCTGCCGAGTTCAAGATGAAGAACTTGTGGATGATCCACTATTTTCTAGGTATGGAGGTGTGGTAGAGTGAAGATGGAATCTTCCTTGGACAAGGGAAGTATGTAGTAGAGATCCTGAAGAGGTTCGGGATGATGGACTGCAAGGACATGGCCACACCTATGGCATCAAACCTAAATCTTATGTGTGATGCTTCATCTGAGCCGGTTGATATCACTATGTATCGTCAGATGATTGGGTCCTTGATGTACCTGACGAACATGAGACCAGATATTTGCTTTGTGGTGAACACATTGAGCCAGTTCCTAATGGATTCAAGGAGTGTTCACCTAGTTGCTGTAAAGCATATTCTGAGGTACCTGAAGGGTACAATTGATTATGGGCTCAAGTATGATGCGAATCAAAAGTTTAACCTACAGGGTTATGTTGATTCGGATTGGGCAGGCAGTGCTGTAGATATGAAGAGCACATTTGGGTTCTGCTTCAGTATGGGATCAGGTGTGATCTCTTGGTTTAGCAGGAAGCAGTCTTGCATAGCACTGAGTATAGCCGAGGCTGAGTATGTTGCAGCATTTTCGGCTAGTTGTGAGGCAGTATGGCTCCAGAAGCTACTGTCTGAGTTATTTGATCTACGGCTGGAGGCTACTAATATCTTTTGTGACAACCAGAGTTGTGTGAAGTTGTCTAAGAACCCGATGTTCCACGATAGGTCGAAACACATTGAGATCAAATATCACTATATCAGGGATATGGTGTAGAGAGGAGCAGTGAAGCTCCTGTACATTGCGACGAATGAGCAGATTGCAGATGTGCTGACGAAGCCACTAGCCAGAGTGAAGTTCGAGTAATTCGAAGAGAGGCTTGGTGTTCTTCAGATCGACAACACTTCGAGGAAGAAGTGATGGACACATTTGCTGAAGCCATTCCAAGCATGGTGGAAGGAGGACCCTTCACATGGCTATGGATGTAAGTGCTGGATGATGAGCATTAGGATGATGTTCTAGTTTCTGCTCTATATGATTAGTTGGATCATTTATATTTATGTATGTACGCATCATGTTGATGATGGATATGATCAGGTAGATCATGTATTTATATATGTATCAAGTGGATACTTGTATGATCAGTGTGATAATGTACTTATGTATGTATCAGTGGATACTTGTATGATCAGTATGATCATGTACTTATGTATATCAGATGGATGCATTGTATGATCAGGTGGATCATGTATGATATGTATCAGGTAGATACTGTGTATGCATCAGATGGATATATTGTTTGATCAGGGTGATCACTGATGACGAGTTTCAAGATGTTGCTCCAGATGATATGCATCAAGTTGATGCTATGATGATCGGGATGATCACAGATGACGAGCTTCAGGATGTTGCTCCAGATGATATGCATCAGGTTGATGCTATGATGATCGGGATGATCACAGATGACGAGCTTTAGGATGTCGCTCTAGATGATATGCATCAGGTTGATGCTATGATGATGATCAGGTTGATCATGTGATGATGTACATCAGGAAGATGTATGGTGAGTATCGGTTTGATACTCTGTGGCCGTGGACAGGTTGTGAAGGTAGCATAGAAAAGATCCTGGAAGATCCTATAGTCTACGCTAGGATGCCCTTTCGAGGTTTTGCTACAGGTAGCATAGAAAAGATCCTTTAAAAACCAGACAGGTAGAGCAGTGTGCTCGTAACATCCTGGGTTTCTCTATCGAGATCCTATAGTCTGCGCTAGGATGCTCTGAGTAGGTTTTGCTACAGTTTCGCATAGAAAAGATCCTTTAAAAGACGGAAAGGTAAAGCAGTGTGCTCGTAACATCCTGGGTTGTTCTATCGAGATCCTATAGTCTGCGCTAGGATGCTCTGAGTAGGTTTTGCGAAAGTTCACATAGAAAAGATCCTTTAAAATCCGGACAGGTAGAGCAGTGTGCTCGTAAAAGCCTGCATTGCTCTATCAAGATCCAGACAGGTAGAGCGGTTTGCTCGTAACATCCTGGGATGCTCTGAGTAGGTTTTGTGAAGGTCAACATGTAAAAGAACCTATAGTCTGCGCTAGGTTTTGTTGACGCATGTAATCAATATTGGGATTCACAGTATGGCCATTGATGATGAAGACCTGCAGGTGGTGGGCCTACATCCAGTATGAAAAAGGACTGAATCTGTAGAAATTCCTATGACAAGTAGATTCATATATTGATTGAGATAGCAGCAGTAGTGACGATGACGATGACTCGATAAAGATGATCCAGTGACGATGATCCAGATAAGAAGACTTTTGCTAGAAGACCTGTGTTGAGAAATACCTTCCTAGTTAAGAGGGAGTGTTGATGTATATGTAACTTCGGAATGTATTTCATATATGTATATTGTACTCCTATAGAGATGGTATTATTCCTCTATACGGAAGTGTTTGTATTCCTATAGAGATGTTACTATTCCTCTATATGGAAGTGTCGTCATTTATATTGTAAGTGTCGTAACTTTTACTTGATGGGTTATTAGACCACCTTGTTGGGGTCGGCCCTGTATAATTCATGTGGTTCAAAGGGTTATTATACCACCCTATTGGGGGTCGGCCATGTGGGTCAAAGGGTTATTAGACCACCCTCTTGGGTGTCGGCCCAACCAGCATTATGTTATGTGGTTAAGTTAAGGCCGACCTAGTAAAGGTTATTAGTCAAGTCAAGTCAAGTATAAATAGAGTGCGGGAGGCACTCTATTTCATCATTCTATTCTCTCACACACTCTCGGGAGAGTGGCGCACTTGTGGAGGAGGAGAAGCCACTGTTAGGAGATGTCTATCTCTTATGCTTAGGTTGTATCATTGCTCTATCTATCTTTGAGGAAGTTATTGGGGTTTTCACCTTTATGGTTTTCCCCAAGTAAACTCTGTGTCTCTTGTGTGCTTGCATTATTGTGTCCATGATTGATATGTTGTAGATATGCTGTACATGTTGTTCTCTTAGTTAAGATCCTAGATTAGATTGAAGTAAATTCTGAAATATTGACACTTCCCCTGCTCGAACTATCTACTCCAATTGTGTCCCTAATCTCTCTTCTTTTTATTTTGGTGTTCAAATTATTTTCTCTTCACGTAACCCCTCAATTCTTCCAAGAATTCCTCAATATTTTTCTTTTCTTGCCTCCACTATCGTTAAAATTTAATCGTCTCAGCTTGAACACCCTTCCTTATCCTTACTTCAAAAAGGTTTTAATTATGTTATCACCCCTCACCACCTCCCTTACGAGGACATTCTCTATTCCATTGAATCTATTACCCCTCACCCCCCCTCCCTATCAAGCAGAGGAAATCAAACATGAGTGCTCTAGAATTCTCAAATATTCCAAGCTTCCCAATCCAAACCTCTCCAAAGATAAATTCGATGCCCTAAAAAAGGTCAATTTAAATAAATATATAGTTATCCTAAAATAAGATAAAGGAAATGCCGCTGTTGTTATGCACTCCTCAGATTATGATTCGAATTTAATGGATATTTATCTTCGTCCTCCTATAAATCCCTCTTTTCCAATCCCCTCATCAAAATCACTAATCAAGTTTCTAAATCTATAAACTCTTCATCTCTTGACGCTGCAATCAAGAAATGGATTCATCCTCGCAATCCCATTCCCCCTAAAATTTATGGCCAACCTAAGATTCATACGGAAATATATCCCTCTTCAACCCATTGTTAGTGCCATAGGATCCCTTACGTTTCCCTTTCATGTCTTTTAGTCGATAAAATTCAACTTTTTACTATTCAATCTTAATCCTTCATGAGAGACTCTTCTGATTTTATTGATAAGGTTAAATACCTCCACCTCGATGACCATGGTCTAATAGAAAGATTTGACTTTGTATCTCTATTTACCAAAATCCCTGTAGTAGAAGCTCTTGAAATCATCTCCAAATTAGTAGACGTTGAAACCCTTAATCTTTTTAAGGTTTTCGTCACTTCTACGTTTTTTTCTTTAAAGGAAATTTTTAAGAGAAAATTGAGGGAACTGCCATGGGATCATCTCTTTCCCCTATAGGTTCAAACATATTCATTGAACATTTTCAATCCCTTTTGATTAATTCCTTTTCCCATAAACCTAAATGATGGTATCAATTTGTGAATGACACCTTTCTTGTTTGGCCCCATGGGTGTTCCTCATTCGATAAATTTTTTAATCCTCTTAAAATAGTATATCACCTCATATCTAGTTCAATATGGAAAATGAACAAAATGGATCACTTTCCTTTATTGACATCCTGGTAAATCAACAACCGGATGGCTCTTTATCTCATCAGGTGTACCGAAAAAAGACCCATACAGATAGATACCTTCATGTCCATTCCCACCACCATCACTCTAAAAAATATGTTGTCCTTAAAACTCTCATCACTAGAGCTATTTGCATCTCTGACCCCCACCATTTTTCGCAAGAATGATCTCCCCTTACCAAATCTCTCATGACCAATGGATACCCTAGAGACCTAGCTAATAAAACCTTTCATCAAGTTCTTCATCCAAAACATCAACCCTCCAAATGTTCCTTACCAATTGAATCCTTTGTTTCACTCCCGTTCATGCATGGTATCATAGATTGAATTTATAAGGTTCTTATCAAAAAGAACATTTAAAAAACTATCTCCAAACCCTATAAGTTTCTGAAACAATTGCTCACGAGTGTTAAAGATAAATCAGACCCATTTCTATCCCAAGGAGTCTACCAAATCCCTTGTTCTTGTGGATAATCCTGCATCAGTCAAACTAGAAGATCCATCCAAACTCAACTTAAAGATTACATCACTGACACCAATAATCCACTAACTGATCCGCTTAATAGCTTCTTCAAATGGTAATAGCTTCTGTGTGGTGGGAGAAGGCCTGGGAAACTATAATCCACTAACTGATCCGCTTAAGATTAATCTGGTTGATCCCCCACTACCCAACACAGTAATGTCTCCATATAGTCGGTGGGTTGCCATAAGATTCAGAGATGACAATCCAGGTACATATAAACTCATACATATTATTCCCAGTAAGAGTAGAAGCATCTCACTTTAAGCTGAAACGGCGTTTTAAATTTTGGGGTAGCTGATGTTTGATGGTTGGAACAAATGGCATGAGTTAAATTCAGAAGACGGATCCTTCAAATATTGAAAAATATATTTTTTCTTGCTTTGCAATGCTGGACGTACCTTTAGGTATTAAAGAAGATGGAAACAAAATCTTTCACATGGTTATGTTAGAAATTAGTTTTATGTAAGCATTTAAAGATTAAAGAAGATGGAAAACATTTTTTTAAGGCAGTTATCTCCGAAATAAAAATTAACCTAGACACAAATTTTGTTTCACATAATTAATTTAAGAATTAGTTTATGTAAGCATTTAGAATATAAGCACTTTTTTTTTTGTCGTAGTAATTAGCTTTAAATAGACACTTATAGAAGATGGACACAAAAAATTCTCACACAATTATAATTTTAGTTTTTAGAAATAAAAATTAGGATCACACAATTATTAAAGGAATACAAATTAGTAAAAAATGAACACAAATATCTCACACAGCTAATCCAGAATTTCTCGGAAATCCAGAATTTCGCTTCCGAGATTTTTATGATAATCTGAAATGCAATTTGGATGTCAATCTCCATAAGCAGCAAGATTTAGTAATAACAAAAACATTCTTTCCAGGGTTGTTGTAGATACAACTAATAGTATTCAAATCTGGAGGGTTGTTGCAGATAAGACAAAGCCCACAGAGCCTTCCTCATTACCGTTTACTTGAATCCACTCACCGGTTGACGGGTTAAACAGATAAGAGATGTGCTTCTCGGCAGCGAAACTATATGTGTTTACAAAAATGTAGTCGTGCCACTCTGTAACACACGCTATGCAATACGTATACTGCTGTTGGGGAAGAAAAGCCACAAGATTCCAAACGTTGTTTTCACGATCGTACTTCACATTATTCACATGGTATAAACCGAAGACGTACAAGTTGCCAGAAGAAGAAGCCGCCCCACAACTATACCATGAATGGTCGTTTAAATTTCCCATAACTTCCCACGTTCCCGCACTCGGATTGAAAACTTCTGCACTTGTGTCGAATACAGTACTTAACACCATGAAATTACCTTCCTTAAAAACACCGTGGCATCCTAGGCCGTGCTGTTGGATCATAGGAGGCAGAATTTCCCACTTGTCTTCCTCCACGTTATAAGTTTCTGCAGCCGACAGAGAGTTGGAACTTTCATCGATGCCGCCAGCGACGTAGAGAAGTCCATTGGAAGAAGAGACAGAATAGGCAAAGAAGGATCGAGGTGTAGGCATGTCAGCTCCGCGGGTCCATCTCGCCGACTCAAAGTCATAAATGTATACACTCTTCATTGTCGTACTGGACGGGACTACTCCGGTTATCAGAACCAACTTCCGATCCACAGCAACGCACCGAGACAGTCTTGATATTCCATTAAAGTGGGGATCAACATCAATGGGAGGCAGCCTTTTGCAGGTGCCATTCAAAGGGTCATATATCGTTATTACCAAATTATCGCCAACGGCCTTTGGATCTTTGTGAATCAAGCATATGAGCTGCTCGCTCTTCCCAGATATGTTTCTGTCCGCGTAGAACCGAGGGGTACTGACCATACCCTCCCAGCTTCTGCAAACAGCTTTCAGGTTATCGAGTGAAATGTAGGGCACTCCCAGCAAGCACTTTCGAACGAGATCGTTATGCAGTACCTCCATTGATGCACTTCAAATGCACCAAGCTATTTCTTGACTTAGCGTTACCCAAAGCCTTTCCACAGATCTCAACCAGATCTCAACCTAAAGCTGCAGAGGCGAAGCAAGACAGGCATTTGAAAATATGAAGTTAGAGTTATATATAATGTGTAGACATGGGACATCATGAGTAGAAACCTAATTTTAAGCCGAAGAACAAGGAAGTCCCTTGTGGTTGTAATTCAAAATATTAAATCAAAATATTATTAAATGTGATTGGCCGAGAACTTGAAAATATATTAGTGTTTTATTTATAACTAATTTTAATTACACCAATAGGTGTTTATATCTTAGAATTTGGGGTGGACTATTATCTATATTTTTCCTAAATTGAAGGAGGACAAGACAAGTGTCCTACCCAAGTTAATTGTATGGTTGAGTAATTGTGCTAGTATAAATTTGACGTGTCAATATTTTAATATTTAATATAAATGTGCTTAGTAAATATCTCGACTATCAATATTTGATGTAACATGGGTCATCTTTCCAACTAGGATGATGTCTCCATTTCTACTCTTCCTCAGTTATAGAAAAAATTGTATTATTTAAATTATTTAAATTTATTTAAAAATATTATTTATGTTATTTAAAATTGTATCAAATATTTTATTTAAGTTATTTAACAATATTAAATGAGATCACTTAGTGGATTTTTTTGTTTGAAAAGAATATTAAGGTTACACAAAATTTTAAAAATGGGTTGAGTTTTGTTAAAAACAAATTTAATTAATAAGTAAAAAAAAACAATTTTTTCGTTGGTTTCGTTTCTATATGTATAGGTAATATCTTAAGATTTCTCATTTTTTCAAAATTGTGATAAGCTCTTAACATGGACCAAAACATCAAGTTCAAAGTTCTATGGTAAAGTTTACATTAATTAACTTATTCCCATAAAAAGTGGAATCAACAAAAAAAAATAGGATTTATCCATTTAAAGAATGTCCATAATACATTAACTAATTTTTACAATTCTTTTTACAACCCTTTATTAGGTGGAAATACCTACAACGTTTGTATATTTTTTTTCAAGAAAGCACTTAAAAAAGTTAAACTAAACAATAATGTACCTTTTTCTTCCCTTCTTTTTTTTTTAACCTCTTCCCAATCCTTTGAAGAAGGGACCAAATTAACTAAGTGTAAGCTAGAAGCTAATCAATCAAGATTAGAGGGAACAATTCCTTAATATTCCCAAAAAATGGGAGCAATGTCAATGGGAATTTTTAATATATATATAAAATATAGATATTACAGGTGGTTATAATTGTGTATCTAGGGGAATGAATAGGGTGTTTGGGAGTTTGAATAGGTACTCTATGTTTAAATTTGTTGTGAATCCAATTGAGTGTAGAGTTAGATTAGTGTTTGAATAAAAATTATTTGTGTAAATGTGGTGTGAATTGAATTATATTTGGAATCAAAGTGATGATTAAATAGGTATAATTTATGAGTGGCTCTCAAACGACTATGTATGAATTTTACTTGTGTTTAGGGAGTCGTCCCCCATATTGAATTTTGTTTTACTAAGATTTTAATATCTTAAGAACGCACGTGATATGTCATAGGTTAACAAATTGATCCAAGCCAGATATCCATATCTTCTAATCTACCCCCTAATGAAAGATTCGATTCTGAAATCAACACTTGTTGTTGCAAAGTGATCTCATTTTAATAATCATCATTACTTGAAAAATTCCATCCTTTTTCTTTTGATATGGACCATTTTTTTATGAAGCCTACTTCAAATAGTTATTCAAGCATTGGGTGAGTACAAACATCATGGATGAAATGTAAGAATATTTCATTCTCCTATCAAAATGAAAGTCATTGATATTACCTTGAACTCTCTCAATATCAATTTTATTCTCAACATGTGCTGGATACTAATCCTCCAGACTATTATCCTACTGTAAATGAATAATTTATTACCTTCAATTATGAAGTTGAAGAGGTAGTCACCTTTGGAATATGAAAATCCAAAGGTCACCTTCATATTATATAAATAACTCTTTCTCATTCAGTAAAATTCAATTAGGGAGTTATTCCACCAGTAGGTCCAAATCCTGGTGAGGATCTACGCCAACTCCTGGTACATCAGGATGCTTTGCTCTACCAGAACTATCTCTTATCTTTATGTCTCACTAGTGTGTCTGCCCTTAGTCTAAGCATATTCATTGTGCTTTCTTATAAACCTACCTATCTGGTAGCTCTCAACTCTTAGCACTGAAGAATATCATACCTAAGCTCCTTCTAAGAGACATTCTAAAAACATAGCAATCTATCCCTATGCATTGACATATCTTAGGTCTGCCATGTCTTTGGACCTTCTCTTCTTGCGAAGCAACATCACAATCCACATCTCACTCTTTTCCATTGTTTCATACCTCAAAGAAGTTCACAACCTGTGATGATTCCTTTCCCGTATTGTTTTCTCCACGTGACTACTAGTCTGCATCAATTTGAATCCCGCCTTTGAACTTTCTATGGTGAATACCTAATGCCATAGACTACTTGTTAGGATCCTCGTTTATGTTTATCACGATCACCATTACAACATGAATCCTCACCTCCTACAATCTACGTTTTTAACCTCCAACATTTTTTAATTGAATATGAAGAGAAGAGAACATTTCACTGAGATTTGGTAGTATTACTACTCACCCCTTCAAAGATATTTGTTGTGGCTGATGCTCTTTCCAATGTTGTGTAACATCTCGTTTGACTGCGTGGAGAAGGTTAGCTTGGAGGAGATGGGACTAGCTATGTGGGGCATGAATCTTCTTGGAACTTGCTTCTTGGTTCAAACTTCAACTTGGTGTGTTGATTGGAGTATACCTACAAATGGATAAAGGAGGAAACTTCTACATATTGATATGTTTATATCTCTTCAACAAGCTATGCACAATGAGGCTCCACATCATAGTTATGATCGACATTATTGTGGGATAATAGTGTATTTTTATGACAACAGTCCTTGGGAATAGATGTGATATAAACGATGGTGAACATACCACACCTTAGTTAGTGATATTATCATTCTTTTTGCAAAGTGGTTATATTTTTTTATCTAACAAAGTGTTGGGTCTCTTTAAATGACTTGTGGATAAACTCGACAAAGGATGGAAGAATATGAACAAAGCTATTACAAATATTTTACTATAATTGGGTGGACATGCTAGAGTCTTAGGGTTTCAATATGCAATAATGGTTGAAGAATTCCATTGTGAAGGTTCTCGATGTACTTGGAATTTTTTAGGGTTTGTTAAAATTTTAAAAATGATAATTTGCGAATAATGGAGACTATGTGTTTTTGCATTGTATGCTCTTGCCAAAGACTCTAGACCTACAATACAAACATTTTTTGTTTGTACTATCTTGTAGAGATTGTAGATTGTCTTATGTACCTTTGTAGAGAATCTAGATTGCTTGTATTACCAATTTATTGAAGATGCATTTTTTAGAGAGGAAACATATGAAGGATTGTCATAGGATAGGCAAGTAGTGAGAAGCTAGGTCTTCATTTTGTTCATTTTGGTAGAGATAGACAATGTTATGCAACAAATTTCCAAGAAAGAGCATGAAAATAGTAGAAATAGATCAGAAAAAGAACTCCATGAAACCCTCTTCGAGAGGGAAACCTCCTTATATAATGTAATAATTACATAAGACAAGACAAGACACAATATGATGACTAAAATGAAAAGGTATCCTTACTATATATAGGAGATAAAGGTGTACAATAACAACTAATAAACCCACTAATAGACCCAATTAGACATCAATAATATGTAATGCACCAAAATATAGGGGGTAATGCACCACTTTATAGGGTTTGGTGTGCCAACATTTAGGGATTAACATGCCCCTCCCCTTCAAAAACAATTGTCCTCAACGTTGAAGTAGTGCCGGATGTTTTTGTATAAAGGACTCATCTTCCCATGTTGAATCTGTCGTGGGTAGGTTCTTCCATTTAATGAGATACTCTAGAATTGGTCGATCCAGAAGTTGTTTGATTATTTTTTCAGTGATTGCTTCAAGCTCCAAGATGATTATTCCTTCCTCATCAAGTTTTGGTAATATCGTTTGAACTGGTAGCTTGTCACTGATTACCTTCTTTAAACATCAAACATGGAAAACTGGGTGGACTCATGAAGATGCAAGTAGTTCCAATTTGTAGCCCATACTACCAATCTTTTGCAGCACCATATAGGGACCATAGTATATATATGATAATTTATTATCCTTCTTGGTTTTCTTCAAGGATATCCGTTTGTATGTTTGTAGTCTTAAAAACACCCAAATTCCTCACATCAAAGCTTCATTCACTCTCGTGTTGATATGTTTGTTGTTTAATTCGATTATGTGCCAAAGTCAGGTTTTCCTTTAAGAGTCGAAGAACTTGTTGTTGATGCTCCATTTGGTCTTCCACTTCTTGAACCTTAGATGAGTCTCTTAGTGAAGATGTGATGGATGGTGGATGATAGCCATAAAGTGCCATAAATGGGGTAATGTTTGCTTATGTGTGGAAGGAAGTGTTATACCACCATTCTGCCAAGGGTAGGCACTTGACCTGTTGTGTTTTTTTATCAATTGCAAAACATCGAAGATATCCTTCCAAAAATTTGTTCACTATCTATACTTTTCCATTAGATTGAGGATGATAACATTATCTATGAGCCAGTTGAGTACCCAAACACAAAAAAACTTGGTCCAAAAATTGCCAGTGAAAATGGGATCCCTGTCACTTACTATAATATTTGGAGTATCATGTGTTTTTTGGACTATCTCCATAAAACCAGTGAAGACTATGATAGCTTTCAAAGGGTGAGATAGTGCACAAAAGTGTGCATAAAGTTAGTAATTCTATCAACAACCACCACGATGGCACTCTTTCCTTTGAACTTTGGTAAGCCTGTGATAAAATCCATTGAGACCTATGTCCACCATTGGATTGGAATGGAGGGTGGTTGTAGAATACCTAGGGTATTAATTGTTTCCACTTTATCTTGTTGGAAAACCAAACATTCTGTCACAAATTTTTTAACATCAGTTTTAAGACCATCCCAAAAAATATCTTTGTTGACCTTGTGGTAGCTTTTTAAGAAACCTGACTGCCCTTCTATTGGTGAGGAGTGGAATTCCAAAAGTACCTTATGATTGAGTTGGGAACTCTTACAAATATATAAGCCATCATTGTGCCATAGCAAATCATCTTTCCACATAAATGTATTAGAGGCATTGGGATCCTGCTGCATCTTTTGAATGAATGTCCACATTTCATCGTGATTCCTCCCTCACTTTAGTTATCCAATCTAGTTGGATGATAGAGATAGCAGAGAGCAATGCTTCAACATCCTCATCTTTCCTAGATGAGTGCATCTGCCGCAACATTTTGCTTCCCCATTTTTAGATGATTTCAACGTCATATCCCAACATATTTGTCACCCATTTCTGTTTCTCTTATGAAGATAACCTTTGTTCCAAGAAATATTTAAGGATATCACGATAGGCTTTAACTTTGAAATGTCTTCCTCTGAAGTAGGGGTTCCATTGCTTCAAGGCATGTAGAATTGCTACCATTTCCTTCTCATAAATTGGTTTGTGTATATTCTTCCCCTTAATTGATCGGATTTCAAAGGAATAGGGCCTTCCATCTTGCATTAGAACAACACTGTGAAGAACCTGCAATAATTAATTAATGCAAATACACGAGATATCAGAAATAATAGAACTCAAAATCAGTTTTATATTGATCACATGCCACTTCGAGGGGGCAACCTCCTTTGATCAAGCTCAATACAATTATCTTCATGGTGCCTTCAATGACCTCAACACACACTTATATACTAAGTCTATGCCCAATACTATGAGTCAAAACCATGGGACATATAATACTACGGGATGACTTACAAAGCATTCGCATCCAATACTATGGGTCAATACCATGGGATAATATAAACTATGGATCAACAAATACTACAGGATGACTTACGAAGCATATGCATCCAACAACAATATACTAACAAAGTAAAGAGAAGGGTTGAAATGAGTTCCTAACATCCCCTCTCCCTTAGAAAAAGCTTTGTCCTCAAAGCTTTGGTTGGGAAAATTGATGCAGAATCTGAATGAGTGGTTCCCCGGTAGCATCCTCGGGTTGCATTTCATGCCACTGACGCCTTTGAAGTTTCAGGGAGAATTGCTTGGAAGGTTGTAGACGAAGAAGAACCATATCAGCTCCGTGAAAAGTGCGCTCAGAATGGTGCTGATCGGCTTGTTGGTTCAGTCGAATTCTGGCCATGTGAAGATTGTCTTGCAGAATGAGAAGAATCTGATCACGGTTTCGAAGAACCGAGTCAATTTCCTGAACTGGGGAGCTGCTAAGGGTGTATGGAAGAAGAACTAGTGGTGTCTTTCCATAGACTGCTTCATATGGTGTCCTTGTAGATGTGGTATTGTACCACCAGAGTGCTTCTAAGAAATCCATAGAGATAGTTGGCCAAATCTATGTAGGGATGGGAAAGGCTTTGAGCAGTCCCGAAAGGAGTGTCGTTTCACCCTTGTTGAGCTGGAAAGTATCATAGTTAGCCACCATCTGTTGAATTGTCATTTTCAGTCCCTGCCAAAAGAAGTTACATTGTTCCTGGTCATACATTTTGAAGAACCCAGAGTGCCCTACTGATGAAGAAGCATGGATTTCATAGAAGAGATAGCCCTGTTGAACATATTGCAACCAATTTGGAACAAGTAGAGAAATAGCTGTAAGAGAAACCGGGTCATCAATTGTGCGAGAAGGAGCATCTACCACCATATTGTCCTTACCCTTATTGTAAGTGATTGCATAAGGATAAACCATGAGTTGGATAACCCATTTCAGGTGTGTTGGGGAGGAGACCCATTGTTCTAGGAAATTTTCTAGACCTTGGAGATCAGCCTTGATGCAGAAATAATTCCCTAATAGGTATGGCTTCCACTTCTGTACTGCATGCAAAATAGCCATCATTTCATGTTGAGAGGTAGATGCGGCTAAATTCTTACCGAAAAGGTCTCTTGAAGGCAGCAAGCTCATTGGTTCAGCAAAGACACCTGCATATCTATCCAAGGAAGTAGTGGAGACTGTTGATGGGTGCATCTGAATGGAATAGAGCTGAGCGATGACACCATGTGAATTCTTCTTAAGGATTTTTTCCAGGCAATGTGAACTGATGATGCAGAGAGACCCTGGTTGTAAGCCCATAAATTTGTGTTGTGCCCCATTGACTGAAAACTGCATCAAAAGTTGAGAAAAATCCCATAAGATGGGGCCAAGTGTGCGTAACCATTGAACGTCCAAAACCACATCACATCCGCCTAAGGACAAGGCAAACATGTTAGAGCATAGGTTATAATCTTCCATAGAGATACGCACATTGTGACACTTCCCCTTGCAAGGTAAGGTGCCCCCATTGGAAACCATGAATTCAAAGTGGGAGCAAGGATGGACAAAACAATCAGCCTGCTTGGAAATCCGAGGGTCAATGAAGTTATGAGTGCTACCAAAATCAATGAGTATTGTAAGAGGGAGCTTCTTGAAGTATCCCCTGACCCGCATTGCTTGTGGGGTGGTGATGTCGGTTACAGCATGGAGAGAGATCTCAGGTGGGTCGTCCTGAGATGGGGTGTCAACAAGCGGTTGCTGAATGTCAACCTGATCATCTACTGTATCTAGAGATTCTTCACCAAGTTCAGAGGTAGGCAGAGAATCCACATCCAAGAGATAGAGCTTTTGTTGAACACATCTATGTCCCCAAGTGAATTTCTCATCACAGTTATAACAAATCCCTTTTTTCTCGGCATGGCTACATCTTTGTTTCATACAAATGCTTGATAGGAGTTAGTCGAGGAGTAGGCGTGATGCGAGGTCATTGGGAACCCATATTTCTAAAGGGAACAAAGGTGGGTTTGGAGCATTGTTGAGCTGCAATCTTGTCCTCGGCCAGCTTAGCCAAACCTAGGACTTCCATCATTGTGTTGGGACAGAACATTTTGACCTCTGAGCAGATTTCATCCTCGAGACCACTGATAAAACAAATCCTGTAGAATTCATCAGACAATCCTCAATGGATCGGCAATGGCGGCGCAAAAGGGATCAGCAATAAATGGATCTGCAACGGCACAGAAGTGATCGAAAAATGGTTGGATCTGAAATGATGACTGGATCTGGAAGGACTTTCAGAATAGATCTAAAATGGCTGGATTTGGAGCGGAAGTGATCGGCAATAGTTCAACTGAAAATAGATATGGACCCCAAGTATGTGCGGCTTCCTATCGGTTCAGGGGATTCACTCGGCCACCAATGCTATCTAACGGCTTGCGTATTGGGGCAGTACCTCTCACTCCACGGTTCAGGTAAAACTGATAACCGCTTTGCCACAAACGACAGCTCTTGGCTTACCTCACGGGTGGGAACTAGTCAATCGGGTAGGGGTCATTACCCTTTTCACTGGCAGGTCCTCTCAATGGGCTAGCTACTTTGGGGTTCCTGTGGTACTCCTCACAATGAATTTTAGGGCTTATTCCCAAGTACTTCCCACAGTTAAGCGAATAAGGGTTATTCCTAGATCCGAACTTGCAACAGATGCGAAAAAAAAATTTGGCAGAAATTCCACCCAACGAGCCCAAGAAAGTGCTCTGATACCAGATGTGAAGAACCTACAATAATTAATTAATGCAAATACATGAGATATCAAAAATAATAGAACTCAGAATCAGTTTTATATTGATCACGGGCCACTTCGAGGGGGCAACCTCCTTTGAGCAAGCTCAATACAATTAACTTCACGGTGCCTTCAATGACCTCAACACACACTTATATACTAAGTCTATGCCCAATACTATGAGTCAAAACCATGGGACATATAATACTACGGGACAACTTACAAAGCATATGCATCCAATACTATGGGTCAATACCATGGGCTAATATAAACTATGGATCAACAAATACTACGGGACGACTTATGAAGCATATGCGTCCAACAACAATATACTAGCAAAGTAAAGAGAAGGGTTGACACGGGTTCCTAACAAACACCAATGCTATTCCTTGATGCATCACATTCGACAATGAATTTTTTCGTGAATTCGGGTGTAACCAAGACTGGAGCTCTACACATTGCCTCTTTGAGTTCTTCAAAGGCCTTAGTTGCATCTAGAATCCATTAAAATGTATTCTTTTTTAGTATTGTTGTTAAGGGTGTTTCTATTCGCCCATAATTCTGAACAAAATTGCGATAGTATCCTATCAAGCCAAGAAATCCCCTAAGGTGTTTTAGGGTTGTAGAGATCTTCCATTCTTGGATTGCTTTAATTTTGTTAGGGTCTACCTTAATTCCTTCATGAGAGACGATATGACCTAGGTATTCCACCTCTTGTATCCCAAAGAAACCTTTGGATGGTTTTGCTTATAATTGTTATTCCTCCAATAGTGTGAGCACCTTATCAACATGTTGAACATGGGGTTCCCAATATTTATTGTATATCCATATATCATCAAAGAATATTAACACAAATTTTCGAAGAAAGGGATTAAAGATGGAATTCATAAAACCTTGAAATTTGGAAGGCACATTTTGTAAGGCCAAAAGGCATGACCAAAAACTCATAATGCCCTTCATGAGTTTGGAATGTTGTTTTTGGAATGTCGTCTTTCCTCATTCTGATATGATGATAGCCTGAGTGAATATCTAGATTGGTGAAGTAAATTGCCCCATGTAATTCATCTAACATTCATCAATAACTGAAATGGAGTATTTATCTTTAATAGTGAGCTTGTTGAACTCTCTAGAATATACACACATACGTCATGAACCTTTGTTTTTATGCACCAATATTATTAGAGAAGAGTAAGAAATTTTGATAGGTTGAATTATTCCATCCTCTAACATTTCCATGACCATATGCTCAATTTCACTCTTCAGGGAATTGGGATATCTGTAAGGTATAATATTAGGAGGAGCACTTCCTAGAACCAAGTGAATAACATGATCATGTTCTCACGTAGGTGGGAGACCTGTGGGAATATTATTAAATACCTTGGAATGATTGTCGAGGACCTGTAGTAGATATGGAGAAATGGACAATTTAGGTGTTTGAACATCTAGTGAGCAAAATTGTGTAGTTACACCCCGCTTTTATTTTTGTAAAATATTGGTTATGCATAAAAGGAAGGAATTGAATATTAAGAGATTTTCTACCCCATAGAAAAATGGGCTACCATCTGCATCTTATTTCCTTTGGCTACACATAATGGGTGGAAAGTTCATCAGATGGATGTGAAGTATTCTTTCTTGAATGGAGACTTGAAAGAGAATGTCTTCGTGTCTCATCCAAAAGTATTTGTTTTGAAAGGGAAAGAACAAAAGGTATGCAAACTCATCAAGTCATTGTATGCAATGAAATAATCGCCTCGCGCATGGTACAAAATGTTAATCCAACATCTTCTAAAGTAAAATTTCAAACATTTTATTCTTGATGATGAAACGCTATTTGTAAAGAAACTTGGAAGATATGTCGTACATCCTGTGCTGTATGTAGATGATATTTTGATGACATGGAGCAATGAAAGCTATATTACATCAATAAATTAAATGTTGAAGAAGGGATTGGATATGACATATTTGGTGCACCTTCACTACTACTTTGGAATTGAGGTGACTCAAAATAACATGTATATTCATCTCCCATAAGAAGTACATTGGAGATTTGTTGAATAGATTTGGCATGGCATAGTGCAACCCTCTCACTACTCCAACAGAACATAAATTGACACTCACATATAAAGAAGGAAGATAATTTGAGGATGACCAATAACTCACATGTAGTCATCCAGGAGTTCTCCATCTGCTACTATTAACCAGAAATCCAAGGATGAAAAAAAATCAAAACTATGAATGGATCATTTTTATATCTTGAGGAGAGATAGAGAGGTCATAGATGAGAGAAGAGGGTGGACAATCTTAGAGGCCTTCACCCATATCCCATATATGCACATTATTTGTTTAAGAGACAAGTTATATTCTTATAGGTTATTGCAAAAAGGAATTCAACAAATTGGACTCTTTCTACCCACATTAACCACTTGAAGCGATTAATATCCCAAAGGAGCTATTTAAAAAACAAGGGTAAGATATTCCTTGTGTTATATAAGAAAATGGAAAAGATTGTCATTAATAAAATGATTAGAGCACTATGTAGTAAGTAGATTGACTATGACATGAGATAAATGGTTTGTTCAAGTGAGCCTAAATCACGTAGATTGAATTCCTTCATCCCAACAACCTCATAGCGTAACATCCGGGTGGCCTCAACAATGAATTCCTATATATATAAGTAGAAAATTGTTCATACAAAACCAATTTACTTGGACAACCATTAGATAAAGATAAGTGTTCTATTTCTATTAATTGATTTGCAATTGAATGTTATTTGCTCTTATAATTTGACATGGATTGTGCATGTTGTGTGTGGTTATGTTTAATTTTGAACATTTAGTTGATTAATATTCCATGTTTTTTTTGTTACATTTTTTTAATTGCACATGTTGGAAGCATTGAAATGAAGTATTGGCCTCCATGGAAGAGCACATGTGCATTATTAAGGTGAGAGTGCCTCATAATGGTCTATATTTTAATGACTTTATTGTTGCTCCTTGTCCCATTGATCCAAATTTATGTGAGAATGAAATGAACGAGTATATATATGTTCACATACAAAGATATATCGCAAGAAACACAATAAGACAATAAACTAAAATTCTATTAAAATGAATGAAATAGAACAAACTGTTAGGATACCTCATCATTCAGTTATGTGCATTGATGACCACCACTGATTGACGATGAGGACTCCTAGTTGGAGCCAAGCTATTACATGCAGTATATTCGAATGACCTCCTTGGATAATTTGAATTTCTAATTCATTGTTACAGCATTGTATTGTATTCTCACTATTCTGAGTTATAGAGCACTGATGCATCTCTCTTCCACAGTTTTTACTCCAATTTGTTTTACATCATTGTGATTGATTTACTTGTTCAATAGATCTACTGTGACTAAATTTACATGGTCTCGAAGCCATGGCAGGGACAAGATTTCTCTTTTACAGGTGTTCTACATGAAGATTTGAGTGAATTTGCTCAAAAATACTGCAGTTTTGGCATGCAAAACTCCTTTTGCATTTTCTAATGCTGAAATTTTCTCTCCAATACCACTCCAGAAGATTGAGTTTTCCACAGAATTCCTGGATTTGATACATTGGATCTTCAAGCTTGCTTGATCTCCAATCCTAGGTGTGATGCAACTCTAAAAGGGTGGATTTTTCGACCTTACAATTCTTGTTTTGATTGTGATTTGGAGGTTAATCTTATCCATCAATTGCATTCGCTATCTTATGATTTGCAAGTTCTTCTTCATCAATTGCACTCGCCATCAGTGATGGATTACTCTTCTTCAAAGCCTATGCTAACTCCTTTAAATTATTTTGATTGGAAAGATGACATGGAGATTATAATGCGCTCAAAAGGGTTCTATAGAGTCGCCATGGGCCTCAAATTGGAGCCAAACACATTGCTTGAGAAAACAAAACACTTCAATAAGCTTGATGAAGCTTATGGTCTTCTTTGCCTCTATATTTCCAAGGATCTTCATTTCCATCTCAGCGGATTGAACTCTCCAAAAGCAGTATGGGAGCATCTTGACAAACTTTTTGGCAAGTAGGATGAGCTTAGAGATTTTCAATTGGAAAATGAATTGATTGCTCTTAATCCTGAGAATTTCGAGACCATCAATGAGTTTTTCACAAGATTCAAGCATTTGGATTTGCAATTGAAGAACGGTGGAGTTTTCAAAGAGGATAAACAATTGATCCTCTCCATTCTTTCAAATCTTGGTAAATATTTATCAGTATTTGTCTCTACTTTCAATTCCAGTAAGCTAAATATCCTGAATTTGAAGATGCCTACATTGAATGCCTTCATTGAGTCTGTTACCAAAGAGCATGAAAAAATAATTCAAATGGGGTCCATAAGATCCAAATATTTAGCTCTGTTTGTTGTAGGATCCAAGAATTCGATCGGATGCACCATTTGGTTCAAGGAACAAGCAAAAGGGTAAAGAGGGTAAAGAAAAATCTAAATGTTCTTAATGCAACCATGGCTTTCATCCTGAAAGTTCATGCATGAAGAAAAAAATAGATCAAATGGCCCTCCTTTTGGAAAAGACTAACATAACTCTTCCCGACGGTGCATAGAAGAAGGATAAAAATGACAATCATGAAAGAGGTCAAGCACTCATGGAAACTGTTTCAAAACCCACCACTCTACTGATAGATTTCGGTGCTTAGAATCATATGGCTACAAATATTGACTCTTTTTCCTCATTTGATCCAAACATCTCCATCCCCATCCCCATCCATTTGGGAGATGACTCAAAAATTTCATCAAAGGGTAAAGGTACGATCCATTTAGAGCATGGCAGTTTTCAGAATGTTCTTTATGTGCCTTCCTTGGCTTCGAATCTTCTTTCTGTGTATCAAATGACACACACTGGTGCACCGAAGCAAGTTCTTTTCAGCCCTAACAAATTTGAAATTTTTGATATTGAAAGTGGAAAACTTATTGCAGTCGGAAAGGCAAATCATACTACAAAATACTATGAGTTTTCACACTTTGCGCCGCTTGAAAAGCCCACTGCTCTTCTTAGTCATTGCAATGAGGTTAGTAGGATTTGGCATGAAATTTTTGGACACCTTAATTAAAATTATTTGCTTCTATTACAAAATAAATCCATGGTTGTTGGCCTTCCGCACCTTCGTTCCTCGAAGGGAATTTTCCCAGGTTGCATCATTAGGAAGCACCCTGAGCACAAGTTCGACCACGGCAAAGCTAGTAGAGCTTCTACTATTTTGGGGATGATACATTCTGATATCAGTGGTCCGCTGCCCAATATGTCCATGAATGGTTCAACGTATGTTTTGACATTCATTGATGACTTCTCCCATTTTACTTGGGTCTTCTTTCTCAAACACAAATCAGAAGTGCTTGGAAAATTCAAAGATTTTAAGGCTTCTGTTGAGACTACCACTGAGAGAAAAATCAAAGCTCTTAGATCTGATAGTGGTGGAGAATATATCAATACTAAGCTGCTGCAACTTTGTGTTGAAAGAGGAATTTAGATCCAACATACAGTTCCCTACACACCCCAGCAGAATGGTGTAGCGGAAAGGAAGAATTGGTCATTGAAAGAGATGGCTACCTGTATGCTTGATTCAAAAGGTTTCGCTACAAATATTTTAGCTAGATCTATGAATGTTGTTGTATACATTCAGAACTGAGTTACAAATTCATCCGTGAAAGGTAAAACTCCTTTTGAAGCATTCAGTAGTCACAAACTGGATGTGTCCAATTTGAGGGTTTTTGGCTCCACTACATGGGCTAGAATTCTTTCTGAAAAGAGAAAAGCTTTGGATCCACAAAGTACTGAATGCATCCTAATAGGATATGGAGAAGAATAAAAGGCATATAAACTCATGAATATCATATCCAAAAATATATTCACAGAGCGAAGTGTGAAGTTTGAAGAACCACTTCAAGATCTGAAACTAGTCGAGGAAAACACTGTCGATCCACAGTCTCTACATGAAGAAGATTCAAGAGAAGATGAAGAAAGCATTGTATATGATAGATATGATATTTTATCATAATTTGATGGCCATGACATATCAGGTTCAAAATCTGACCATAATGATCCTCCTCAGTTACCAAAGTGGGCCCAAAACACTCTACAATATGCTGCTCCAAACACTGGAAATCCTGCTAATCCAAGGAGAACAAGAGCAGACTTTCAAAGAGCAGGTATGGATCTTTCTTTTTTTTGATCCATTATTATCTGAGAAATTTTATTTGATGATTGGTTCAAATCCGAAATCATACTATCATGCCCATTGAGACCCAAGTTGGCAAACCGCCATGGATGAAGAGTACAATTCTCTTCAAAAGAACAATACATGGGAGCTAGTTTCTCTTCCACCTGGAAGAGAATTAGTCCAATGTCAGTGGGTCTACTGCATGAAGGTTTCTGCTGATGGCTTCTAAGAAAATACAAACCTAGGATGGTGGCAAAAGGTTTCTCCCAAGTCCAAGGAGTGTTCTACACTGAGACTTTTGCACCGGTTGCAAAGATGGATTCCATCCGCCTAGTTTTGGCTATTTATGCATCCAATCACTGGAAAGTGCACCATATGGATGTGAAGAGTGCTTTTCTACATGGAGATATCGATGAAGAAGTATATATGAAGAATCCAGAAGGATACATATCAGATCCATGATTAGTTTTCATATTGAAGAAATCTATGTTTGGATTGAAACAGGCCCCAAGAGCTTGGTATGCAAAGATGGAGTCCTTCCTTCTTTCTCAGAATTTCAAAAGTTGAAAATCTGATCCAAATGTGTATCTATAGAAATTTAAAGGTAATTTTCTGATTGTTGTTCTTTATGTTGATGATCTTCTCATTACTGGTAGCACTCTCCTTACAATCGACAAGCTAAAAAATGCCTTAAATCTAGCTTTTGACATGAGCGATTTAGGTTTGTTGAAGCAATTTTTGGGCTTGGAGATAGCTCAAAATTTTGATGGGATCACATTATCTCAGCAAAATTATGTTTCAGACCTACCATTAAAATTTAATATCACATAATGTAAGGTAGCTTCGTTCCCATTCCTCTTGGGAATCAGTCTTGAGGAGGGAAATTCTACACTGCTTGTAGATTGCACTATGTATCGATAGTTGATTGGTTCACTACTATACCTGACACACTCAATGCCTGATATTTCTTATGCCATGAGTGTTGTATCAAGGTATATGTAGCAGTCCCATGAGCTTCATTGGCGGGAAGCCAAAAGGATCTTGCAATATGTGCAAGGTACGAGACATTTTGGCATACACTATGCCACAGATTCTGAGCTAGATTTCATTGGTTTCACTGATTCAGATTGGGCAGGTGATAGCATTGATCGAAAGTCCACTTCCGGATATGTTTTCATGATTTTCCATGGCCCTATTTGCTGTTCAAACAAAAATAAGGTAGCCATTGCACTTTCTTCAGCAGAGGCAGACTACCAAGGGGCAGTCAATGCCTACATTCAGGCAGTTTGGTTGCAGGGTATTCTTTCCGAGTTTGATTTTGGTAGCACTACTTCGACTGTCATATTTTGTGACAATCAAAGTGCTATTAAAATCTCCACAGACCCAGTTCAGCGGCAGAGGACCAAGCACATTGAGATGCACATGCACTACATCTGAGAGCTTGTGTATGATCGCACCATCATTCTGCAATATTTCCCTACTGATGAGCAAATTGCAGACATCTTCACCAAGAGATTCACTGAGAATAAGTTCTCTTACCTCCATTCACTGTTGGGGGTGAGTTCCATCATGGTGGAGACATATTAGATCCATTTTATGTTTAGCTTGAGGGGGGGATTTCTTCCCATTGGGTTTTCTCTCTTTCCTCACTTAGCTTATTTTCAGCATTATTTGGATTATTGTATTGGGGTGACCTTTGGTCTCAGTAACCATGGCCCTACATTTTATTTCATACATAATAGTATAGATTGAGGGGGGGTGTTAGGATATATCATCATTCAATTATGTGCATTGATGACCACAACTGATTGATGATGAGGACTCCTAGTTGGAGCCAAGCTATTCCATGCAATATATTCGAATGACCTCCTTGGATAATTCGAATTGCTCATTCATTGTTACAATATTGTATTGTATTCTCACTATTCTGAGTTATAGAGCACTAATGCATCTCTCTTGCACAATTTTTACTCCAATTTTTTTTACATCATTGTGATTGATTTACTTGTTCAATAGATATGCCATGACTAATTTCACACAAACTCTAAAATAAAAGCAACTAGAATGGTGGTAGCTATATCTCTGAGAAGAGATGTGGTGGCTACCTTCATTCGTGACTCATTGAATACAAGAATAGGCCAAAAGAGATTATTTATGAGAATCATGAGGGAAAGAACCCTAAACATAAAAAAAACTAACCCTAGAAGATGAGCCTTCATAAATTTTGTGGCCCCGAGGTGGTTAGTTCAACAGTCAACTTCCTGAGGTCATAACTTTTGTATACGATCTTCGTTTGGGGCACCTGATAGCACATTGGAAATTTCTATCTGATATTTACAAATTTTTACTAGGAGCCAATGAACTTCATTGTAAAGAATATGCCCCCCCTACCCCCTGAATTTCCAAAAAACATCGTTTAAGGCCTCAAAATGGCCCCAAAAGTTCGGGACCTGAAAAACTGTAGAAAAAATACTAGAAAACTACCAAAATGGAAAATTGTTTTGAGCCAATGGAGTAGGTGGGTCTCCACCTATGTCCATATGGATCAACCATGGATGGTAAATCCATAGTGTGGCACTAAATCCTTATTTCAATGTTGGGCCAATATAGGTAATTTTACACAATAGGCTTCATAGTCATGTGCAATTGTTTAACAACCATAATTTTTTTAATGAGTATAGAATCAAACAAGGAGTAGGTGAATGATCTAAATAGGTAGTTAGAAAAAAATCAAGTCCAACACAGTGAGGAAATTAACCAACTGACTAGAGGGCATGGGAGGAGATCATTTGATTGATCAGGGAGCAAAAAAAAAGCATTGCTTCCATAACAATTGAAAAATATTATGCTGTGTATAATTTGCAGTATTTGCAACAATAGAATGATTTAATTTTGTATTTTTTGAAGGATGAAGCAGTCAAAGAAAATGAATCATTGAGGGAGTCTTGCAATTGTTATATTCACAACAAATCTACAAATAGACACCCAACACATTGCAAAAAATGGACAAGAAATAAATTTCCAGAACTATGGTTTGGATAAATTCACATAAGACTACATGCATGAAAATAAATGAGGTTGTCAATGGTTTTGATCAATCCTATTGCAGAATCTAGAAATCCACTAACTCCATGCTTTACAAGTTAGACATGACCTCTGTTATTGAGACAGGAAAACAATATCTAATCAAATTGAAGGTTACAGATGTCGAATGGGATCCAAACAAAAGAAAGGAGGTGATCAACAAACTGAAAGAGGAAAATGACAAACTGTTAAATAGTTACCTATACAGGTCAATAAAAGTAGAAACCTTATCAAATGCATTTGTTAAGAGGGTCAAGAAGGATTTGGGAAGGAAATTGATTCAAAGATATTTGTGGAGAACTACAACTAGAGAAAATGAATAATGATATATTTTACATAATATATGAAATCCATGCTCAATGGAATTTCTTCCATGATCGTGTTAAATAGATTAGTTTGATTGTATTTTATTTTGTAATTTTGTAAAGAGTGTTGTTATTTTAATTTTTGTAAAGATGGTTATCAAGCAAATTCAGTTGTTCCATGGCTTTGGGATATAAAAGTGAAATCTCATGAGGTTGAAATGGGGGGATGCTTTTTATTTGAATTGTACACTATTGTAATTAATTGATTGAAGAAGTGAAGTTTGATGTAATCATTGGACACATTTTTTGGTTGTTGGAATATTGAAGAGTAATCTTCGGTTTTTGGTGATATTATGATTGTGTTTTTCATTTAATACAAATAACAATTATTTTTTGTTTATGTATCAGTGATTATATGATATAGTCCTTCTTAGACTAATTAGTGAAAGGACCATGTCTTCTGCAATATAATTCACATGGTATCCACTAGAGTATTCATTCCTTCAATCATTGTTCTTGCTAATGGAGTAGGAAAGATGACATCCATACTATAAGGTACCAATCCATTCTCTTTTGGAATGCCATCAACTAGATTATTTCCTATTCCTTCCAGTGTACCTCCCATAACACATAATTTCATGACATCTATTGGTATCTCCTCTATCCCATTCAATGTCTTCCCATTTGGAGGTGGACACATTCCTATGTTTATTTCCTCTATGGAAATAAGAGTCCGTTCAATATTTAGTATTCCCAAAGGAATCATGTGTTTCTCTAGGATGGGGGCATGTGTAGTGGAGATTCAACACCTTATGTTAAAGTTCCACGTAGTTATACTCACATTCATGACAGTAAAAAAACCCTTTCATTATACATGGTATCCCTTACATTCCCAAACAACCTTTTTTTAATCAAAGTCAATAGATATGAAATGCTCTGGGGAGTTGGAACCGTATAATGTAGAATAATGTCCTTTCTTAGTGACACTAAATTTGTATGATTTGAAAAATTTAAGTAACAACCCAATTTTACATCAACATAGTTGGCCATAGGTACGCATGAAATTTCCCTTTGATATACCCAAATTCGAAGGGAAATATGGATAATAGCTTGCTAATCATGTTATGACTTTCTATCTATAGTGTTCATCTAATTCATTAATGGATGGTAATATTAGGATTCATATTTTTCAAAGAATTATAACCAAGGTGGAGACTAAATGGCATATAGAGTTTTCAAGAGCGTCTTTTCAAAACTTTGACATAAAATAAATGACCTTTCTTAATCATTTACAACTGTCGATTCACTACAAGACGAGTACCAATATTTTTTATGTTCTTCGAACAGGTTAAATATATGTCCATATCTAATCATATACATGATAAGGGAAGAAGGATCCATCTAATTAATGGTAAGATTCTAGAAAAAATCCCAATAAACTAGTTCATAGAGTCCTTAGAACCTTAAATTATGAAATGTGTCTCTCTATATGGGGTCACCACTAAAGAGAAAGTTACCATCAAGGACCAACAATTGGACTTGGTGTACTCTCAATTTTGTATGTTAAATGAGATCCTACCCTCTACTCCAAGAGTAGAATTTAACCCAGGCCAACCCAATCTTGGACCAAATACCAATGGTGTGATTGTTTCCATGGAAAATGCTACAACAAATATGGTAGCTACACAAATGGGGAAATTGTCTTTAAATACACTTGTACCTATGCAGTCTACCACTAACAACCTTGTTCCTAATAAACCCTCCATTGTTTTGTCAATACACATATCCAATGCAAAAAGAGAACCAAAAACCCAAATGAAAGAAAGAAGGCAAGAATAAAGGTTGAATATATGAAAGGATATCAAATTTCCTATTCCATTAACTGTTAGGATATTTAGACACTTAGGAGTTAGTTAAGATCAACTTGTGTAATATATCCATTAGGGATAGTGTGTTTCTTAAGTATGCATTAGTATGCATTTGTAAATACTTAATCCGATGGTCATGATATGTTCTCGACATAGAGTGATCTAACGGCTCAACTTCTCTTAGATCAAACCTAACCTTGATTCGTGGCTTAACACCAGATTGGTCCATGATCTCTATTTAAAGAGCATGGAGGGTCATTGTTTAGTTGATAGATTATGAAAAGCTCATTTGTAACTTTCTTTCTTTGCATAATAAATTGTCCCGTAGAAGCTATTTGGCCGGGGCCGTGGAGTGTTTCCCTCAAGAGGGTTTAAACCATGTCAAAAGATCGGTGTGTTGATCTGTGATCTATTTGTCTGAAGTGGTGGCTCTTGGTGTTCGGTCCTTTGGTGGTACCCTGTGTACCCGAACATGGTATCAGAGCTTTTATGAAGTGTCGCTTTCGATTATGATTTAGATCTTGAACTGTTGTTGTTGAAACTTGAAAGGGTTTCTAGTTCTAGTATTTCTGTGCATTTATGGGCTGTGGGAGGTGTTCCATTGTGTCCAGAGCGTCGTTTCCATTGGAAAATAGTTTTCGTTTGATCGAAAATGATTCCCGGTTGCTCCAGGAATGCGTATTTTATCAGATCTGAAGGTATAATGTTACAGTGACGCATTTTTTTATTTTCTTTTTTTAAAAGGAAAAAATCGCATATTTCATCATTTTTTACTGTTAGATTTTTTTTGGGTTCGGATTGTTGCTTTACCGTCTGTGTATGCTCTTTACCGTGCACCTTGAGCGATCTCGGCAAATCTGAAACAGAAAGGGAAAGGGTTTTTCTCGGCTGCGTATGCTCTTTGCAGTGCACCTTGCACGATCTCAACAAATCAGAAATAGAGAGAAAACGTAGACTTTCTAGGAAAGCTAACAAGATCTAACTCCACAAGTGTGGACATTTTTTTTTTGCTTTGATTTGTGGTGTGTTTTGCAGGAAAAATGGCAAGCACGCAAACCGAGCAAGAAGAGTAAAAAAAAAAGAAGCCCCCTTCCTCATTCCCAGATTTTACATACCTTTTAATCTAGCTCACTTGGTTCAAAGTTGCTTTATTCCTTAATAGGTCTTGAGTTCAAGTCTTAGGAAGTTACTTTTTAAAGAAAAAGTGCATGCAATTTCTATTTTCAAGTTATTTTATTGTAAAAGTGCATCTCACTTAAATAATAAAAAATAAAAATACAAGTGAGTCACTTAAGTTTTTTTTTTTTATTTGTTGCACTATTTAAACTAATATCATTGTAAAAGTGAAAACACTTATTTTACAAAAGTGGTTCACTTAAAGCAACTTTATTGTAAAGTGATTTTCAAAAGGTTCATCTTAGGAAGAGGGTTTTTTTTTTTTTTTTCCCTGGACATTCTCTAGCTGCCACGTCACTATTGGGGACATCTTCAATAGTTTCTTTGTTCAAGCATAACTTCATCATACAGAGTCAGTTTTCAGTGTCATTTTTTTTTAAACCGCCTATTTTTTTGAGCTCTTCACATCTCGACTATTGGTTTCTGCTTTTATAGCCATTAATTTACAAATATGGCCGCCCCTTGTGATATTCTACTTAACAGTTCCAACTATTTCTCATGGAAATCTCGTATCGAGGATGTTCTATGAAGTAGGGGACTTTTCAGAATTACCTCAGGGAAAGAAACAGAACCCATTGATGATGATAAGAAAATAAAATGGGCAAATAGATGTGATGAAGCTTGTGGATTGATTGGGATGTCAATCTCTACTGATTTGCGATTCCAGATATCTGGAATTGATGAACCTAATGCTGCTTGGGACAAGTTGGAATCTGTGTTTGGTAAACATAATGAAATTCGAGGTCACCAACTCGAAAATGAGTTGATTTCTTTAAATCCAAGTGACTTTTCATGCATTCAAATTTATTTATCTAAGTACAAAACTCTTAAGCACTTATGTGCAGAATGTAAGATTGAGAGGGAAGACAAACAATGCATTTATCATATTCTTTCCAAAGTTGGACCTGCATATTCTGTTTTTGTATCTACATTTTACTAAATGAAAGCATCCTTGAATGTAGCTAGCTATCAAGAGCCTAGTCTTGAATCCTTTTGTGATTCCTTGATTAGAGAACAAGATAAACTCATTCATCTTGGAATAATCAACAATGCAGATACATCTGGGAAAGCCTTATTGTCCCAATAGAAAGAAAAGTCCAAGCCTCTCAAGAAACAAAATTTTCGCAATAATCAGTCAAACAAGGGTCCCAAACCCTCTCAATCAGCTCCTTCTATAAAAAATGACAAAGGATCCAATCCAAAAGGAAAGAAGACTGAGCGTCATTGCAACTATTGCGGGAAAGATAATCATGATGAATCTAAGTGTTTCAAGAAGATGGAAGCCTTGGAAGAAGCAATGAAGAAGCACCACATCAACTTAGATTCATCTTTAGAATCTGCCTCTCATGGACATGAACTTTGTGCTTATGGTTATTCTTATAATGCATCTTCTTCTTCGACTTCAAATGAATGGCTCATTGATTCTGGAGCATCTTATCATATGGCTAAGGATCAAGCCATCTTTTCTACTATGCATGAATGTAACACCAAACAAATATTTGTTGGTGATGATAGATCTGGAAGTGTTGTAGGAGATGGAATAGTTACAGTAGATAATGGTCATTTTAGTGATGTACTATGTGTTCCAAGAATTTCCTGCAATTTGTTATCAGTCTATCAAATCATTCATTCCGGTGAAGGTAAAACTGTGACCTTTACACCTCACCAAGTTGTAATCAAGGATTTTAAAGATCCTCAACAGGTCCTAGCTACCGGAATTGTTGATGATATTACCAGGTTATACAAGTTTAACAACTTTGGCTCATCAACTTTTCCTTTAGTTTTTGTTGCTCATAGTGATAACTTGAGAAAACTTTGGCATGAGCGATTTGGTCACTTAAATTATCGCTCATTGCAACAACTATGTAAAGAAAAAATGGTGACAGGTCTTCCGATGATATCTTGCAGGGATGGTGTTTGCTCCGGTTGTGTACTCGAAAAACATCATCGGGACAGTTTTGACAAATGTGCCTCTTAGCACGCCTCGGTTCCCTTGGAGCTTGTGCATAGTGACTTGTGTGGTCCTCTTCCATATGCTTCCTTTTCTGGTTTCAAATATTTCTTAACTTTCATTGATGATTACACCAGACGCAGTTGGGTTTATTTCCTAAAACTTAAGAGCAAAGTATTTAACATGTTCTTGGCCTACAAGGCCCTTGTGGAAAAACAATCTAGTCATCAAATTATTAAGTTAAGATCTGACAATGGAGGATAATATGTTAACAATAAGTTCACTACTTTCTGCACTGAACAAGGCATCCAACAACAGCACACTGTTCCATATACACCACAACAAAATGGTGTAGCTGAGCAGAAGAACCACACTTTAAAAGAAATGTCCAATTGTATGATCCAATCTAAGGGACTAAGTCTTCAATTTTGGGCTGAAGCCATTAATTGTGCAAATTACATAGTTAATCACACCCCGACTAAAGCATTATAAGGTATAAAACCGAAAGAAGCATGGAGTAAAACTAAACCTAATGTAAGTTACTTCCGTGTGTTTGGTAGTGAAGCATGGGCTCACATTCCAGATGAAAAACGGAAAGCATTGCATCCTAAAAGTGAAAAGTGCATATTTGTTGGATATTCTAAAGATGTAAAAGGTTATAGACTTGTTCAACCACATTCTCATGATATAATCATTAGAAGAGATGTTAAATTTGATGAAAATCTCTTGGCCTGTGAGCCTAACTCGACGATTGTGCCGTCTTTGGCCTGCGAGCCTGATTCGACGTTTGTGCCTTCTTATTCTTCTTCCAACTTCCTTGATAGGTTTCCAATTCCAATTTCTAATGATGACAGTGAGGATGAAAATCCACCTCCGCCTACTCATGTTCCTCCAGTTCCACCAGCACAACTGCTTCCTCGATGGGTCCATTCAACATGTGAAGCAGCTGGTGATCTTGCCGGTGATCCTAGAGATCAACGTGGAACACGTTCTCAGTTTTAGTGATCCTCTTCTCTTTTGGCTCAAGTTTCCGAGAATCATGATCCAGAAACTTTGGTAGAAGCTTCAGGGAATCCAGATTGGGATGCAGCCATGGATGAAGAATATCGTTCCTTAATGGCGAACGATACTTGGGCTCTGTTGGCTCGGTTTTGCAACCAAGCTTAGTGCTATGGGCACCTACTAACTAGTAGTAGCAGTTTCAATAGAAATAAAAACAATAAACTAAATAAACAATACTTTTCATGGATCTAAACAAGAATCTAAGCAAATAATTTAAACATTTCAAAATCAAGAACAAGAAACATAAGAAATAATTTTTTGTATTGAAAAGTGGGGGGCAAGCAAGTGCTTGCGATATTACCTTCAATGGTGAAGGTTGATGTTGAGCAACTCCCAAGATGAGTAGCTCCAAACTCCAATAGGTCTCTTTCTCCAAGGTTGCTTCAATGGCTAAAAGTGCTCAGGGGAGATTTCAGCAGCATAAGGATGAGATAATGGAAGGATGTGAAATGAGGAGCCCCTACCACCTTTTTATAGGTTTTGGTGGTGAGGAATACCATTTGTGGTTTTGTGGAAACCAAATGGTATTGACCAACATGGTTTAGGTAATTTTCCCTCGTTTTTCCTTTTTTGAATAAAAATAATATTTTAATTCCCTTTTTAATATTTTTGGGAATTTGGACCCTTTTTGAGGGTTTTTTATGATTTTCTTGGAAAAATAATCTTTTTTAATGGAAAAAGGGGTGTACTAAGGTCTTTTGGTGACCTTTTGTTGGTTTCAGAGGCTCAGATGGTGGAAAAGTGCTCACTAGCTCATTCCCTTACTCACATGACCCATTTGTTCAGAGCATGATGACATGGTTGACCTGGCAGCATAGGGAACTGACTTGTATGTGTGGGGATCATCTTTTAGGGACTGAAGGGTATGTACTGACTCCGGGGGGGTGAAGCTGATGGTAGCTGTCGAGGGAGTTTCAGGGTTACATACTGCAGAATACTCTGAACAAAGGCGACCAAAAATGGGGAAGCTGCTATGTGAGTAGACATGATGTGTTGTAGCGCCAAGAGGCACCATTGATTCCTTCTTCGTAGTTTTAATGAGCTCCAAGAAGGGATAAAAGTGTGCTCTAAAATGGTACGGTCCTGTGGATTTTATGAGCCCAGGGCGGCTCATGCTCATGGTTGCTTTCGTGTTTAGAGAGTCTGAAAGCGGTAAGTGGACTCTATTGGTGTTTCTTTTTCGTAAGTTTAGTCTCCAAGGCCCGAAAAAGCATAAAATGATGCGAATGGAGAACTCTTCTAGCCGATGTGACTAGAGTATACCTTTTTCGTAATTAGTCTACAAGGTCCGGAAAAGGGGTAAACTTATACCAGGTAGACGCCCTTTCAGATACTTTTAGCGAGCATGAAAGGAAGCAAGATTGCTCGACGATCTTTTCATTGTTTTAGGAGTCAGAAAAGAGCTTAACAGAAACTCCCTAAGTGCCTTTTTCGTAAAAGGGGTTGCTCGGCCCGAAAAAGGGATAAAATTATACCGAACAAAAATGGATTGATGAGGGCGAGGAAAGGTCTCAAGCATCGTCATCAGCGCGGAAAACTGGATCCGGTGACATAAGGATTGTCGAAAACGGAGAACGGCCGATGTGGCATGCAAACCGAGGTGATGAGGGGGCGTGGAAAAAATGCCCGAAAAATATAAAGGTGAGAGCGAGAAATGATCTCAAGCATCATCACGAGCGTGGAAAACTGAATCCGGCTATATAAGGCACGTCTAAAACGGAGAACGACCGATGTGGCACGCAAACCGAGGCGACGAGGGGGCGTGGAAAAAATGCCCAAAAAATCTAAAGGTGAGAGCGAGAAATGATCTCAAGCATCATCACGAGCGCGGAAAACTGAATCCGGCGATATAAGACACATCGAAAACGGAGAACGGCCGATGTGGCACGCAAACCGAGGTGACGAGGGGGCGTGGAAAAAACGCCCGGAAAATCTGGGCGTGAGAGCGAGAAATGATCTCAAGCAACATCACAAGCTCGGAAAAATGAATCCGATGATATCAAATATATCAAAAACGGAGAGCAGCTGAAGTGGTACGCAAACTGGGGCGACAAGGTGTCGGGACACAATGTTGATATTGGTCTTGGTGAGAGCGAGAAATGATCTCAAGCATCATCACGGGCACGGAAATATGAATCCGGCAGTGCAAATGGTGCGAAAAACGGAGGTCATAAGGACTCCGGAATGGTTAAAGGAAAGAACTAGGTTAAAAAATGGCTACAAATAAAGGTGATCTCACCAAGCGAAGGATGCAGTGGTGGGGAGAAATGATGACCCGTGGGGGAAAAATACTAGGTGTATCAAATCAACTGAAATATACAAGTGACACGTGACCTCAAAAATGGTTGAGATCACGAATATGAAAAAGTGAGCAGGGTTAATGACCTGCCCCCATGCTATGTGCATGGGGTTTGTGATTGTGGATCACATATGTGTTGGTTTGAACGATGGGCTCATTGAGGTGTTGAGATAGAGATGATGGGGAGGGTTCAAAATGATTGATCATGCCCCCTATCCCGGGGTCGAGGTAATCTATTATGCCCCCTAACTCAGAGGTGTCAATGTGGTGCAGATGTTGTCTCAGAGAGAGATCAATAGGGCATTGAGCAACTGCTGGCGGGGTGTTATACCATGAGGCTGTGGGTCGTGGTGGCATACTGAAGTGATGATATGATGATGGGGGATTCCCTTTGTGGGGTGGATGCCCCCAGTATCTCCGACGAGGATCACGATGATGATGAGTAGGAAAGGTTTTGGGCCTGCCCCTATGTTGTGGACATGTGGTTTCCTGGTCGATTTGAAAGGGTTGAACCTGTGTGTCAAAGGGATCAATGGAAGGGGCCAACCGGACAGAGGGGTATCCAGTGGAGATCATATAAATGGCGGGGTCAAGGCCAGGCATTTCGGTATCTGACCAAGTAAAGACATCAGTGAATTCTTGGAAGAGTTGTTGGTATTCTCCGATCTCATGCTCACTGTGGGAGGTTCCTAATGTGATGGTATGAAGGGCACCAAGTGGGTCAGAGATGTCAATGTGGATGACGGGAGAAATATCGGCCATGGGATCCGTTAACCAGTCGATTTTAGTAGGAAGGAAATCCTTGGACTCAACCACGGATTGGGTAGAAGTGGTGGATGAAGTCTCTTCCAGGAGGAAGTATGGACGATGGTGCATGTCTTCCCCGGGATAATCAAAGGTAGTAGGAGTCTCGAGAACCTCTTCATCATTGCGGGAGCTTTGAGTGGTCAAATCGAGTGATGAGGTAGTGGTAGTCGAAGAGATCATGTAGATGGTGTTAATCTCTCCGGATGAGGATGATGGGGGAGGGTAGATCTCCTCAATAGTAGGGGGTGCCGTCTCAAGGTCCAAATTGTTCATCTCGTAGAGAGCTGCTCTGTAATCTGGGATGTCAGGACAGTGATGGGAGTAGTGGCCGTAAATACCGCATATCGCACATGGGTGGTTGGTACGCAGTGATTTATCACGAGGCATGGGGTTTGGATCGAGTTTGACAACCGGGATGTTGGGGTCGTCGTCCAACATTTGCATGTGTTCCTGCAATGCAGGTAACTGTGGACACTGATGAGTTGGATGGCCTAACTCATCACACAACGAGCATTTGGGAGGAGCAAGAAACACGGGGGGAGTTTTAACCGCCATGGGTGGGGGTACCGCAGTGTATGGTTGTGGGCCTGACTAATGGAGGGGGATTCATCGACGACGAAGGAGTCGTGATACCGGGAGGTGGTTGGGTAGAAGTAACAATGGGTTGCACCGGTTGTAAGATGAAATTTGGTGTCGGTGGAGGAATGGGAGGCGTAATATACCACATGGGTAATCCCAATGTTAACCCGGGGAGACTAAGGGTAGCCATAACCGGGGCGCTTACTACACCCGAAGGAGGAAATAGAAAGGGGATTGTGTGGATAGGTGTAACACCGATGTGACTAGGGACCAATGGTGGTTGACTACCAGGTGTTTGTGTATTCTGTGAAAGAGTACAGAGGTTTGCGACTTGGGTCTCCGGTGACGGTGGTGGAATGGCCTGGAATGTAGAGGTCATTGGTGTATCCGAATAAAGTCCGGGTGCCACAGAAGACACAAAGGAGGTAACTGCACTAGAAGCGGGTTGTTCAATCATGGGTAGAACATTCTCGGGTGCTGCAGGGGCGTTGGGATCATAGTAGGTGAGTTGGTCAATTTTGACCACGCGTCCCTCGTGGGGGAACATCATGGTGCGGAAGACGGAGGAGGCGACCGCTTTCATGGCGTACATGTAACTGCGGCCAAGTAAAAGGTTATAGTCAAGCTGGGCGTTAATGACCTCTATGTCGATGAGCACAGTTTTCCCACCTAATTGGACGGGTACCTTGGGTAATAAACCTTGAGGTTGAGCTGACCGGCCGTCGTAGGCCCGCAAGGCAGTGGTGGATTGCTGGAGAGCAGGGGATCCCAACTTCTGCCAAACAAAAGTGGACATGACGCATGTGGAGGCACCCTCGTCGATGATACATCGATGGATGACAAGATTCCGAATAGAAACGGAAACTTGGACTGCTATGGTAGAAGGCAGCCGTGGTTCAGATTGGTCTAAATCAAAGGTCATCAATTTCGAATCATTTGGTTCAATCGCCCCAATGGCGGAAAGTAAAGTCTTGCGCTGAGTAGGACAGGTTTTTAAGACTTCTAACGCAGACATGGCTGCGGGAGATTGAGCTAAGTCATCTACAATGTTGTAATTGGACGCAGCCCGTGCATTGGGGTTGTTGTTGATTCGGCGTAGGGGAAAGCGAGGTGCTTTAGAAGCACCGTCGAGTGGAACCTGAGGTATACGCAATGTCTGATCAGTGGGATGAGCATTAGTATCCTTTTCAGCGGGGGGGCTTCAGCAGTCGGTCCGTATTGGTTTCGACGGGTTTGGATATTGACGTCGGCAGTGGACATCATCAATAAGTGGTGGGTGCCTGAATCAAACATGGGTTGGTCAGGAGCTGCGTAGGTAATTTGTTGTGGTTGCACATTTCCCTGTGGGGGGGCTAACGGTTGAGTGTTCACCACTCCTTGTGTTGGAAAAGGGTTTTGTAGTACCAAAGGTTGTTGTGGAGGTGGTGGGGGGTTGGGTGGTGGCTGAAGAGCCGCCTGCCCTTGACGATTCCCTTACTCACATGACCCATTTGTCCACTTTTCCACCATCTGAGCCTCTGAAACCAACAGAAGGTGAGCAAAAGACCTTAGTACACCCCTTTTTCCATTAAAAAAGATTATTTTTCCAAGAAAATCATAAAAACCCTCAAAAAGGGTCCAAATTCCCAAAAATATTAAAAAGGGAATTAAAATATTATTTTTATTCAAAAAAGGAAAAAGGAGGGAAAATTACCTAAACCATGTTGGTCAATACCATTGGTTTCCACAAAACCACAAATGGTATTCCTCACCACCAAAACCTATAAAAAGGTGGTAGGGGCTCCTCATTTCACATCCTTCCATTATCTCATCCTTATGCTGCTGAAATCTCCCCTGAGCACTTTTAGCCATTGAAGCAACCTTGGAGAAAGAGACCTATTGGAGTTTGGAGCTACTCATCTTGGGAGTTGCTCAACATCAACCTTCACCATTGAAGGTAATATCGCAAGCACTTGCTTGCCCCCCACTTTTCAATACAAAAAATTATTTCTTATGTTTCTTGTTCTTGATTTTGAAATGTTTACATTATTTGCTTAGATTCTTGCTTAGATCCATGAAAAGTATTGTTTATTTAGTTTATTGTTTTTATTTCTATTGAAACTGCTACTACTAGTTAGTAGGTGCCCATAGCACTAAGCTTGGTTGCAAAACCGAGCCAACAAAAGGAAGAAAACTTATCAGATGTAAATGGGTCTATAGAACTAAGTATGCATCAGATGGAAGTGTTGAAAGACTTAAGGCAAGGTAGTTGCCAAAGGTTTCTCCCAAGTTGAAGGGATTGACTACAATGAAACCTTTGCTCCTGTCGCAAAAATGAACTCCATCCGCCTTGTTCTTTCCCTTGCAGCCTTACACAACTGGGAAGTCCATCAAATGGATGTCAAGTCTACCTTCTTACATGGTGATTTACAGGAGGAAATTTACATGGAACAATCTCTTGGCTATGTTCAGAATAACTCTATCCTTGTCTGTCGCCTTAAGAAATCCTTATATGGCCTTAAGCAAGCTCCTAGAGCTTGGTATGCCAAAATGGATAATTTTCTCCTTGACATTGGTTTTTCTAGATGCCATTCTGACCCCAATATATATACCAAGAAAGTAGGAAACCATCTCATCATACTTGTTCTATATGTTGATGACCTTATTCTTACTGGTAGTGACCCTAAGCTTATAACCCATGTGAAATCCAGTCTTAAACAAAATTTTGAAATGTCAGAATTAGGACATTTGTATTATTTTCTTGGTCTCCAAGTCCTGCAAACCAAAGAAGGAATCTTTCTTTCTCAGTCTAAGTATGCTTGTGACCTTCTTCGTCGCTTTCACATGGAAGATTGTACACCAGCCCCTTCTCCCTTCCAGTCCGGAGTCAAACTTTTGCCACTTGTACTTCACCTGAAGTCGATGCCATCTTATATCATCAGCTTGTTGGTAGTCTCTTATACTTGACTCATTCCCGTCCTGACCTTTCCTTCGCCGTTGGTCGTGTTGCCCATTATATGCAGACACCTCATGAAAGTCACTAGAAAGCAGCTAAAATAATACTTCGATATATTCAAGGTACAGTTCAGTTTGGAATTCATTACAGTACAGGGGGGGAACCTTTGTTGGTTGGTTTCACTGATTTAGATTGGGCCGACGATCCCGATGATCGAAAGTCTACTGCAGGTTATGTTTTCAGTCTGGGATCTGGACCTATTACTTGGGCTTGTAAGAAACAACAAGCTCTTGCTCTTTCTTCAGCAGAGGAAGAAAATCGAGCAGCAGTTAATGCCAGTCAGGAAGCTTTATGGATTCGACAGATCCTTTCAGAGTTTGGATTCGAGCAGCAACAGCCTACTCCACTTTGGTGCGACAATCAAAGTGCCATCAAGCTTGCCAAAGATCCAGTTCTACATCAACGCAGCAAACACATTGAGCTACATATGCACTTCATCAGAAATCTTGTTCATGATCGTGTTCTTGAAGTGCTCTTTTTCCCTAAAGATGATCAAGTTGCGGACATCTTCACCAAGTCTCTTACAGAAGCGAAGTTTTCTAAACTTTGATCTATGTTAGGAGTTCAGGAACTTGTCATTAAGGGGGGATAGGCTCTAATGCCTCCTTCCTTCTCATAATAGTGTCACTTTTGTAAATCCTTCAATCCTATCCCAAGTTGTTCTTAAGGAGGGATGTTAGGATATTTAGACACTTAGGAGTTAGTTAAGATCAACTTGTGTAATATATTCGTTAGGGATAGTGTGTTTCTTTAGTGTGCATTAGTATGCATTTGTAAATAATTAATCCGACGGTCACGATATGTTCCCGACATAGAGTGATCCGACGGCTCAACTTCTCTTAGATCAAACCTAACCTTGATCCGTGGCTTAGCAACCGATTGGTCCATGATCTCTATTTAAAGAGCATGGAGGGTCATTGTTTAGTTGATCGATTATGAGAAGCTCATTTGTAACTTTCTTTCTTTGCATAATAAATTGTCCCGTAGAAGCTATTTGGCCGAGGCCGTGGAGTGTTTCCCTCAAGAGGGTTTAAACCACGTCAAAACATCGGTGTGTTGATCTGTGATCTGTTTGTGTGAAGTGGTTGCTCTTGGTGTTCGGTCCTTTGGTAGTACCCTGTGTACACGAACATTAACATGGAGAAATACTAGCTTTGCAAATCATAGAAAATATATGAAAGGGATGAAATCACAAGAGAAGAGATTACTAACTGAACATATCAACGCTTTGAATCCACACATAGGCTATGCATTGAGGCTTTCACACACATGTGATTCACTCATGCAACCCATATAAGAAGATTAAATTTTATTGTGATGACACTCATATAAAAAAATGAACATGGACATGCACATAAGGTCAATGTGACACTATCCTATTAAAATGACCCTTCACCCCTAAGCCAATAATCCCTTTATCATAATCCCTTTGATATCCTTTGATATCCATAGCCTAAGGTACCAATCCATTCTCCTTTGGAATTCCATAATCCATATTCTCATCCATGCCTTCCAATACACCTCCAATAATGCATAATGTCATGACATCTATTAGTATCTCCTCTATCTCATTCAATGTCTTTCCATTTGGAGGTGGACACATCCTATGTCTATTACTCTATGGAAATAGGATCCCATTCCATCTTGAATATGCCCAAAGGATGCATGCCTTTCCCTATGATGGGGGAATTGGTATTATAGGTTCCACACCTTATGTTCAAGTTCCACTTGGTTATACTCACATCCTTTACAATCAGAACAACCCTTTCGTTATACCTAGTAACCCTTATATGCTTGGAAAACCATTTGTTAATCAAATTCAATGTATCGGAAATTCCCCAACGAGTTGGAACCCTATAGCCTAGACTAAGTTACCTTTCTTAGTGAACTAATTAAATCTATCTAATTTGAAAAATTTAACCAATTACGTGGTTTTACATAACCCCAATTGGCTCTAAGTCCTCACAAAATTTCCCTTTGATATACCCAAATCTGAAAAGATATATGGATAAGACCCTATTACTCATGTTATGAATTTCTAGCTCCTGTGCTCATCTAATTCATTGATGGATGATGGTATTAGGCTTCATAATTTTAAAGAAATATACCTGGGGTGGCTACTAAATGGTATATAGAGATGTCGAGAGCCTCTTTTCACAACTTTGATGCAATAACAATGGCCTTTCTTAATCATTTCCAATTATTGATTCCCTATGAGACTAGGACCAAGGTACTGATGTCGTACTGAAAAGATAAATCTATGCACATATCTAATAATAATCATGGGTGGTGGAGAAGGATCTATTTGATTAATTCCTAGATTCCAGAAAAATATGTGGTAGACTAATTGATAAAGTCCTTAGAACCTTATATTGCGAAAGATGCTTCTCTATCTTAAGTCACCACTAAACAGTAAGTTATCATCAAATACAAAAAATAGACTTGGTGTACTCTCAATTTTGTATTTTATATGATATCCTATATGTTTCTCCTAGGGTATAATATAACCCAACCCAATCTAATATTTGACCACATACTAATGTTGTAATTGTTTCTGTTGAAAATAATATAACAAACAGGTCGCTACGTAACTAGGACACTTTATTTGAATACACTTGCAGCTGCATGGTATACCACCAACAACCTTTTTCCTAATCAACCCTCTGATGTTTCGCCAGTACATATATCCAATGCAAAAATGGAACCACCAACCTAGAGGGAAGAAGCAAGGAAAGAATAAAAAGAATGGGAAGATGGGCAATGATGCAAATAATAGAAACATTTCTCGGGGTAAGAAAGAGAAGAAGAAAGTGAAATTATTGTGTAAAATTTGCATGGAATATCACTTGACTCATAAATGCCCCAAAATGGATGCTACTCAATGATTATAGCAAGACGCCACCAAGTATCATGTTGTTTTAACCACCCATTTCCTCCTCAACACCAACAAATGGTTTTTGGAGCCCCAACCAACCCCACACCTCCACAAGATGAAAATAAGGGATCCTCCTCCCAAGGGGGAAGATCCATAAAACAAAAATGTATATATGCATGAATGAGAAATTAACATCTGTACCAAATCACACAATTATGAGACACCTTTGTTTAGGTCTAAGAGAAAATATGTCTCCAAATATGAATTTCCTAATCATCTACACATTGACAAGCCAACAAATGAAACAATACCTATAATACCAAAAGGTGTACTAAAGTGGAACTTGTTCAATCCTAATGCATGAGATGCACATAATTATATCATTTCCAAAGACTTGGATCAATATCCTACGCGATGTATGCATTAGAGGTACTCCAAAGCTTCCATACACAGTGAAATAATTTATTAGTAGTATGTGGTCCTATGGTCCCCTTGGAATCTCAACTAATAATAGTTGACTTGAATATATGGAAAAATCACCTAGCTCACTCTACCACTTTTCATATTCAAGTGTCGACTAAAGGGTGAAATATTTTTAGGACCATGGTAGTTGAAGAAACTTTCACTTGTGTTATGTCCTTGTCATGTTGGAAAGTTATAAAATCACATGAGATCGTTCACTTTCCCACCATGTTAAAATCATTTGATGACCATGTATTCAAGCCTCATGGAATCATCTTGGCTCTCCCAATAAATCTATGTGGGAAACGGTAATCATAGAGATAGAAGTCATTGATGAAACATTGGATTATAAATTTCTATTAGGTTGCAGTTGGACTTATTCCATGATGGAAACCGTATCTTCAATATTTCACAGAATTCAATTTCCTCATGAAGGGAAGATTGTTACTATAGGCTATTTCTCTTATTGCAGAACATAACACCGTGAATTTACCTTCCATGAAAAAACCGTGGCATACTGGGCCGTGCTGTTGGATCATATGAGGAAAAATTTCCTACTTGTCTTCATCCACGTTATAATTTTATGTAGCCGACAGAGAGTTGAAAATTCCATATATCCTGCCAACGATGTAGAGAAGTCCATTGGAAGAACAAACAGAGGAGGAAAAGAAGAACCAAGATGTAGGCATGTCAGCTCCGTGGCTCCATCTGGCTCACTCAAAATCATAAATGAATATGTTATCACTCATAATTTATCCTCTGGTTGTGGAAGGATAGTTCCAAGGTAACCATTTCAAACCAATATTTAGGAGGGAAGCTGTCTTCTTTCCTATTAAAGAGGGTTCTCTCAATAAATAAATGCAATGGCTAGAAATATTAAAATAAGATAAATTAATGATGCAAACGGATGAAACATGAGGATACCATTGGGCATGGAGTCAAATTCATGAATCTTTAAAGGTAAACAGAGTCTTAGCAATATGTTTTTTCACAAAGACGAGATATCTAATATTTTACAGTCGTGTTCTTGCTTTCAGGTGATAATAGAAGAGAAATGAACAATCCATTAACACTGGGCACCAAATAAAGATGAATCCACTATCAACTTTAGAGGAAGGCTTTGTGAATACTTGAATTCTATGAATCAAAGCATAGGAGTATGAATTTTGACTCAATATAATTTCAGTAAAGCATGAAAATATAAAATAATGGAAATAGATAACAATAATAACATTCACATGAGAAAAGGAAATACAGACTAAAAAAATAATAACACGAGAATATTTGCTCAGGAAAGTTTCTACTTGGCTTTGCAGAATTTCAGTTAATCTTAAAATTGCTCAGTACAAAATGAGTCTCACTCTTATGGGTTTTAACCTTGATTACATTGCAAAAGCATGTATTTATACATCAAAATATCATTGAGCTAAACCTAACTGTGTCAGGAACCTATGTCAACCCTTCTCTTTACTATGTTAGTATATTGTTGTTGGACGCATATGCTTTGTAATTCGTCCCGTAGTATTTGTTGATCCGTAGTTTATATTAGCCCATAATATTGACCCATAGTATTGGACAATTATGCTTTGTAAGTTGTCCTGTAGTATTATATGTCCCATGGTTTTGACTCATAGTATTGGGCATAGACTTAGTATATAAGTGTGTGTTGAGGTCATTGAAGGCACCGTGAAGTTAATTGTATTGAGCTTGCTCAAAGGAGGTTGCCCCCTCGAAGTGGCCCATGATCAATATAAAAGTGACTATGTTCTGTTATTTCTGATATCTTGTGTATTTGCATTAATTAATTATTGCAGGTTCCTCACATCTAGTATCAGAGCACTTTCCTTGGCACAAGTGGGAATTTTTTTTTCTTTTTTTGCGCGGCGACTTTCAGATCAATTTCTGAAACTTTCTATACAAAATCAGAAGAAAATGATTGCATATCTGAATTCCTCTTTCAAAAATACGCAGTTTCAAAAAAAAAATCATCTCATTTGGAGTTCTAAAAGTGGAGATATCGGGGATTTAAAATCAACAATTTTTCAGAATTTCGGTCATGGCCGCGAAAATTGCGGGGAGAAAATCTTTTGACCGAGTGCCTAGATTTCTATTCCGCTCTCATAGATAGAAGCAGAGTGGTTGTTCCAGTTCCGGAAACATGCTATAATAGCGATTCTGAGCAATATATAACTGGTTTTTGAACATTGGCTGGAATTTCTGCCCAAATTTTTTTCTGTTGCAGGTTCGGATTTGGGAATAATCCCTATCCGCTTAACTGTGGGAATTACTTGGGCATAAGCCCTAAAACTCATTATGAGGAGTACCACAGGAACCCCGAAGTAGATGGCCCATTGAGAGGACCTGCCAGCGAAAAGGGCAACGACCCCTACCTGATTGACTAGTTCCCACCTGTGAGGTAAACCAAGAGCTGTCGTTTGTGGCAAAGCGGTTATCAATTTTACCTGAGCCGTGGAGTGAGGGGTACTGCCCCAATACGCAAGCCGTCAGAAAACATTGGTGGCCGAGTGAAAACCCTGAACTGTTAGGAAGCCGCACATACCTAGGGTCCATATCTACTTTCAGCTGAACTATTGTCGATCACTGCTGCGCCGTTTCAGATCCATTTTGCAAGCCGTTCCAGATCCAGCCGTTCAACGTTGTTCTAGATTCCTTTTGAGCCGTAGCCACTCCAGTCTGTAAAAAAAGAGAAAAATTCGAGCCGTAGCCGCTCTAGTCTGAAAAAAAAAAAAAAAAATTCAGTTTTTCCTCCAAATATCCCTTGTTTTACCTCTGTTTCCCTTGAAATTTTCAGGGACCCCTATCATTCCATTCTGCATATTTCATTCCTGAAAACCCTATCCTCAATTCCCCTTCCTACAGCCCGAAATCTCACATTTGCCTATTTTTAGGGTTTGCCATAACTTCCTCAGATTTCACCCAATCACCTTTAAATTTTACCACAAAGTTCCTTTCTGAATTCTACTTCTTTGTTCCCCTCTGCCAAATTTTTCCATTCTTTCACCTCGCTTCTGAAATCCTTATTTTTCCTTCCCTGTCTATCCAACAGTGTCCAAAACCTAGTCAAACCCCAATTATCCTTCTGATTTTTTCCCAAATTCAACTTTTCCCTTACTGAAGTAGTTCCTGTTTTTGTTTTCCTACCTAGTCAACAAAAAAAAAAACCTGGTTATGGTTGTCACCTGTGCAGGAGCACACACCATGGAGGAAGCACTGGAAGCCATCCAAACCAAACTCCAAGATCTGGATGAAAAATTTCTCAGCCTCCATCTGTAGCATTCAGCCATGAACAATACCAGACAGCCAGCATCTTTTGCAGCCACTGGGTTCTCTGCTTCTAGCAATTTTCGTGGGCCGAAGCTTGATTTTCCTCGCTTCAATGGTACTGATCCAACTGGATGGATATACCGAGTAGAACAATATTTCAGTTTGCATAATACTTTTGATGTTCAGAAAGTTCCACTTGCATCCTTTCATTTGGAACAGGAAGCCCTTCAATGGTACCGTTGGTACATCAAAGCTCATCCCGAGCCAAACTGGACAGATTTTTGCCAACTCATTTTGCCACGATTTGGTCCTAGTGCTTTTGACGACTTCACAGGAGCACTCACTAAACTTCACCAAACTGGCACAGTGAGAGAGTATCAGATGGAATTTGAGAAACTAGCCAATCACACAGAAGGATTGTCAGATGAATTCTACAGGAGTTGTTTTATCAGTGGTCTCAAGGATGAAATCCGCTCAGAGGTCAAAATGTTTTATCCCAACACAATGATGGAAGTCCTAGGGTTGGCTAAGTTGGTCGAGGACAAGATCGCAGCTCAACAACGCTCCAAACCCACCTTTGTTCCCTTAAGAAATATGGGTTCCCAACGACCTCCCATCACGCCTGCTCCTCAGCCAACTCCTACCAAGCATTTGTCTGAAATACAAATGCAGGCACGCCGAGAAAAAGGGATTTGCTATAATTGTGATGAGAAATTCACTCAGGGACATAGATGTGTTCAACAAAAGCTCTATCTCTTGGATGTGGATTCTCCGCCTACCTTAGAACTTGGTGAAGAAGCTACAGATACAGTAGATGATCCGGTCAACATGCAACACCCACCTATTGACACCCCATCTCAGGACGACCCACCCAAGATCTCTCTCCATGCTGTAACCGGCGTCACCACCCCACAAACAATGCGGGTTAGGGGATACTTCAAGAAGCTCCCTCTTACCATACTCATTGATTCTGGTAGCACTCATAACTTCATTGACCCTCGAATTGCCAAACAGGCTGATTGTTTTTTCCATCCTTGCTCCAACTTTGAAGTCATGGTTGCCAATGGGGGCACCTTACCTTGCAAGGGGAAGTGTCACAATGTGCGTATCTCTATGGAAGATTATAACCTATGGTTTGACATGTTTTCCTTTCCCTTAGGCGGATGTGATGTGGTTCTGGGCGTTCAATGGTTACGCACACTTGGCCCCATCTTATGGGATTTTGGTGAACTTTGGATGCAGTTTAAAGTCAATGCGGCACAACACAAATTTAGGGGCTTACAACCAGGGTCTCTCTGCATCATCAGTTCACATCGCCTGGAAAAAATCCTTAAGAAGAATTCACATGGTGTCATCGCTCAGCTTAATTCTATTCAGATGCACCCATCAACAGTCTCCATTACTCCCTTGGATAGATATGCAAGTATCTTTGTTGAACCAATGAGCTTGCTGCATTCAAGAGACCTTTTCAGTAAGAATGTAGCCACATCTACCTCCTAGGAGGAAATGATGGATATTTTGCATGCAGTACAGAAGTGGCAGCCATACCTATTAGGCAATTATTTCTGCATCAAGACTGATCTCCCGAGTCTGAAAAATTTTCTGGAACAATGGGTCTCCTCCCCAACACACCTGCAATGGGTTATCCAACTCATGGGTTATCCCTATGTGATCACTTACAAGAAGGGTAAGGACAATATGGTGGAAGATGCTCCTTCTCGCACAATCGATGACCCAGTTTCTCTTACAGCTCTTTCTCTGCTTGTTCCAAATTGGTTGCAATATGTTCAATAGGGCTATCTCTTCTATGAACTCCATGCTTCTTCATCAACAGGGCACTCTGAGTTTTGCAAAATGTATGACCAGGAACAATGTAACTTCCTTTGGCCGGGACTAAAAATGACAATTCAACAGATGGTGGCTAACGATGATACTTTCCAATTCAACAAGGGGGAACCAACACTCCTTTCGGGATTGATCAAACCCTTGCCCATCCCTACACAGCTTTGGCCAACTATTTCTATGGATTTCCTAGCAACACTCTGGTGGTACAATACCACATCTCAAAGGACACCATATGAAGCAGTCTATGGACAAACACCGCCAGTTCTTCTTCCATACACCCTTAGCAGCTCCCCAGTTCAGGAAATTGACTCGGTTCTTCGAAACCGCGATCAGATTCTTCTCATTCTGCAGGACAATCTTCACATGGCCAGAATTCGCCGGAAACAACAAGCCGATCAGCACCGTTCTGAGCGCATTTTCCACGCAGCTGACAGGGTTCTTCTTCATCTACATCCTTCCAAGCAATCCTCCTTGACACTCCAAAGGTGTCAGTGGCCCGAAATGCAAACCGAGGATGCTACTGGGGAACCACTCCTTCAGATTCTGCAGCAATTTCTCCAACCAAAGCTTTGAGGACAAAGCTTTTTCTAAGGGAGAGGGGATGTTAGGAACCTATGTCAACCCTTCTCTTTACTATGTTAGTATATTGTTGTTGGACGCATATGCTTTGTAAGTCGTCCCGTAGTATTTGTTGATCCATAGTTTATATTAGCCCATAGTATTAACCCATAGTATTGGACGCATATGCTTTGTAAGTCGTCCTGTAGTATTATATGTCCCGTGGTTTTGACTCATAGTATTGGGCATAGACTTAGTATATAAGTGTGTGTTGAGGTCATTGAAGGCACCGTGAAGTTAATTGTATTGAGCTTGCTGAAAGGAGGTTGCCCCCTCGAAGTGGACCGTGATCAATATAAAAGTGATTCTGTTCTGTTATTTCTGATATCTTGTGTATTTGCATTAATTAATTATTGCAGGTTCCTCACAAACTGCTTGCTTTCTAAAAATAGAAATCTATAACTAATTATTACATCTTTAGATTATATTGTCAAAAAATGAAACTTCATAGTCTTCAAAAATGCTGGAACATATTTTGCTTCTTTGTTGGAGTAAAATTTGGCATAAATATTTGCTTGAATATCTTTGACATGTGTCCTTGTTGATGCAAATTGTACTTCATTTTCCAAAAATTCTCGACTATCTTCCACTTCTTAGTGGAGGGAACTTCATAGTTTATCATTTCCTTAACCAAAAATTTCAACTCCACATGATCCACATAAGATATAGGAGATAATATAGATCCGATCATTGTTAATTGATTTAATATTTCAAAGTCCACTGCAATCTTATCGATTATTATTTTCCCTATTAAAGCTTGGATCATGTCTTCAAATTTTTTATGATTCATTCGAGTTTGGAACAATAGAATTTTATAATGAACCTGAGAGATTAATTTATTCTCTCCATCCCAAAAGGAAGGGATTCCTTTCTGAAACAATTATGTAAATAAGAATTTGAAAGACTAAACCTATTGCAACATCTAATTGGCCTTTTTTTGGACATTCTCAACATGGTGGTGTTTTCCAATAATCCTCCTTGCCCAAGTTATAACTGTAAAACTATCTTTAATTGCCAATGTTTTTAGCTCCTCTCCCGATAAAGTATTAAGAAAATTAATAGTGTTTTGAGTTGTTTCTATTTGGATCTTGTCTAAGGTTTTTTTCATGTATGTACAACTTTTCATTGTTGTATTCACCATTGTCTCCTTATCTTTAATAAAATTCAGATATGATCTAAATTTTGTAGCTTCCGTAGTTATCAAATCCAAGACCAAGTTCCTAGAACCTTAAAATGGTATCTTCCCTAACACCTGTGACATTAATTTCTCACGCTTCTTCGACAATTCTTTATTTTTGTTTTCAAATTCCTTCTTTTCTTCTTCCTTTTTCTTAATTTCTTCATTCAAATTTTGATTTTCCACTTTCAGTCCCTTGACTTCTTCTTCTATAAGACTAACTTGAGACATGGCCTGAACTATATCCTCTGTGCTTGTTTCCATATTTTCCTGGTCTGTCTCTTTTATTTCAGATTGTTTTACTTCCTTTTGTTTCTCTATACATGTCTTCTTTTCTTTCAAACTGGCAATATGAGCTATGATATTAGCTCTTTGATTCTCACATTTAACCTGTTGTTCTGTAAATTTAAGTAATTTTTCCTTACCATCATCCAATTTTTGACAGAGAGAATCTTTCTCCTGTTCCAAATTTGTCAATTTGGATGCTTGAATTAACTAAGTAGTTGGAATTTTTAACTTCTTCTTAAGCAATTGAATTGTATTTTCTTTCTCAGCCAAAAGTTTCTTAATGCCATGTCCTTCATCAGGCTCACTATCTATTTCCACAAGATCAATCTGTAACTTCTTTATTTGTTGTTAGTGGGACTTATTTTCAGTTTTTTCTTGTTTCAATTGGATTTATAATCTACCCACTCTAGATTGCAATTTTGAAACCTTCGGAGTGGCCTTCAATAAATCAGTGTAAATTACCTCTCCATCTTGATTATGTAGATGGATTTTATCTAGGACTATGATTTGTTGCAAGTGAATTTTCATCTCTGAGATCTTCTCATTGGAGGCCACTTCCAAATTCAGATTATTCTTTACATGGTCCTTAACAGTTATCAATGAAAATCCCTTATTTGATATATCTCTAACTCTAGAAAAAGATTCTGAGATTTTTCAAAAGAAAACCTTTTGTCTTGACCATATTTGGCATACAAATCAGATTTAGATCGGTACTTGTCACTGGAACCATACTCCTTTGCTTCAACAAAACAGTACTCCTGTATCTGAATGGTTGGAACTTGAATTTTTTATTTTTATTTTGTCTTATTACCTTCTGAATCAATCATTTATTTCCCTTGATCAAGCCTGGGTATTTTTGTTGTATCATGTTCTTCAACTTCCATATATGTTATTTCTGAAAATCTTCTTTTACCTGTAATCTCAGTTTTACTAGGAGTGGGAACTAACATAGAAGAATATTTTATTAGTACAAAAGGATTTGATTGCAAACATTCAGAAATTTATGTCTCTGATTGGTATTCTATTAGATTGGCTTTCCCAGCCAATCCTTTCACTTCTTGATGATCAAAATATTTGTTCTTATTCTGATGCCTCCTCTAAGATATTACATGATGTGAATCATAGTTAACTCTTGAAGCCTTCATAAAATTAATTTCATTAAAATTCCTTCTACAACTGGAAAAGCATCTTTATTTTTTACAATGAATGGACCAACTTTCAAAGGAAACTTGACATGAGAATCTTTTATAAAGTTTAAGAAATGCTCATTTTCCACAATAAGCTTATGTTTGATAAATTCCAAAGCAAAAATTATTGGATTCAAGAATACAGGTAATATATAAGGTTCATGAACAAAACTATAGATTTTGATAATAGTATGTTCCTTTAAAAGGAACCAATCACCAACTTTCTTCTCAGGACTGAACTATAGCATATCCTTCATTTCTGGAAAAACTCTGGGTAGTTTTTCCTGAAAAATAACTCTATATATTTATGACATTATGAGGTTCATATTTGTAAAGACTTCCTTAGGAAATTGTAAATTCTCTTCATTGGAGAATAAAAACATATTCATCGAGTAGGACTGAAATCTGAAATGTTTGGCTGCGTGGAAATTCACTATATGAGCATGGATATTTTCATCTAGGAATTCATCAAATTTAAGGCATAAATATTGAATGGACTCAGACTCAAATTGTCACATATCCCAATTTTATTAAAATAATGTAATTATTTTTAATATTCCTGAGAACATTATGTTAAATTAAATGCTAAGTAGGAAGGGATGACTCAGCAGAGTCTCCAGAAATGGAATGTAAAATCTGAATAATTATTATTAATAAATAAATTATGGAGACAACAGCATGGGAGAGCTGTTAAAAGAGGTTACTGGTCTAACTGGTGGATGGAATTAGGTGGAAGGACAAAAGACAAGTGGCAGCATCCTCAAACACTTCCTGAGTTGCAGGTGGCAACTTCCCTATATTTTGGGGTCATGATTCCCCAAGAAAGTGGAATCTGAGCAGGTGGCTCATTAATGACAGTTAGCCCAACTAAGACCTAGGCAATCTTTTAAATACTACTCAATGAACTGAGCTGGGGGTTCAGCAATTGTTCTAGAGGGAGAATACATTCAGGTGAATGCTATTCAGGAGTCCCATTGAGGAAGTGGGAAAACAGTAAGGAAGTGTTTTTGAAGCAGGAAGTTGCAGTAACTTGGTTCCAGTATAGCTAATTTGGGCTGAGGGAATTATTGGCCGTACCTAGATTCCAGCCAGTTAGACCAGAGCAAGCTCGGGGGTCCTGAGAAGTGCTGTCTGGGCACTCTCCAGGAATTGGTAGGGAGGAACAGCCTCCCATTGCTGTTATTGTCTACCATAGCTACAGGTTCTGCCACTCTTCCTGTTGTTGATTTAATTTATTTTCATATGAGATAGACTAGTACAACTATGTTTTTGACTGTATTCAACTTCAGTAAATCAGTCTCTGTACTCCCTTTTGTTATAAATTTCAGAAACGCAGATGTTATAGAGATTTCCTATTTTATTTAAATAGAGTATTTATCTTATACAGAACCTAATTGTTACTGTTATAGTTAACAATTACCATGTTTAGGCATATTCTAGAATTCCTGTTAATGGTTCAATAATAGACAGAAATATTAAACAATAGATATTCCAGTAATATACCTGCATATATATATGTATAGCATATTTCAGTCAACTTTAGTTTTAGGTCATTCTTATATTGAGTTAACAGATAAACAAAACTCATTTTAAATATATTGTTTATACTCAGAACATGTTTGACAGCTATCGATTATCTAAAGAGGTGACTGTAACAATATTTCATTGTTACAAGCTTCCACATAATCTTAATCATCTACACAGTAGTCAAACACAAACACTTAGCAACTGTATAGTATTATTCTCCTTCAACCTAGTAATTATAATACATTAGCCATGCTTATTATAATAGAATTAACAAAGTTGTTTTAAACAAAAACAAACATATTACACAACAGAGAAACTGTCGATGAACGCAACCATCTTTGGCTGTTACAAACCATCTTAAGTTTACACAGTAATCATATTTATTCTGTACAAATGTTCTTCCTTAGGTAGTCCACAAACCCTACACGGCCGTAGCCTTATATTATTCCTTCGACAGACTGAAAAACAATTGAAAAGAATGCTTTTTATGACAGACAGAACCTACAGCATCTTAACACATAGTTCTATGTATATATTATTCTATTCATAGTTTTATTTAATAATTATATAGATTCAAAATAAATTGTTACAACTCGTACCCAGTCACCACCGAGTTAACAATATCATACTTATGCATTGAACACAAAACAAAACCCCCAATTCGCCAGAATAACCCTATGCTATTAACTATTACAGACATAGTGGATAAACTTCCACAATCTTTTATTTAATACTCCAAAACGAAGAAAAACGCAGAGAGACAATCATAGGGTTTCATTTATAACAGAGTTAACATCCATTGCAGGTACCGAAGAATTCATCTATCCTTACAGTTCAAATACTTTTGAATAATTTAACGAAACCCAAAAATGAACACGGCCATGATAGGCCCAGTAATATATTAAGTATAAATTTTATGCAGCGAGGATGGAACCCTACGCTTAGAAATTACAAAGTACAGTAACAGAAACCCTGGCCTCATACAGTCTGAGCCGTGAAGGGCTCTCCAATAAACATAACAAGGTTTCAACCCTTTCATTCAAACAAAATAACTTATACAGATGATTGCAACCATGAACATCAAGTCGTCAAACGACCTCACTACACAGGAGTTTTCCTCCATGACACAACCCTAACCACAAAACCAGCAAAGGAAGAGACAGCCGTGGATAACCAGGCTTACCCGGTTGAGCCAGCGTTGGAGAAAGAACCCTGTACACCTTCAGAGCCGCGTGACCTGCACATTCAATGCTGAAAGATGTTAATACACTGTTTATGCCGAGAGTTTTAAATAATTGTATATCTACACTGCTTGCAAAACAGAAATTGCGAAAATAAGGTTATTTATTACCTGAGCAATGTAGCCATGGATATTCTGGAAGCCACCGGTGGGAGCAGACACTGAAACCCCCATCACCCTCGTCGGTTGAAAGAGCAAGGAACACCCTCAAACTCTTCCAATGACGGCCACGACAGACAAACCTTGCAGACGGAGACCTCAAACTGGAACTGAATCAGTCGAGAAGCAAACCCAAAGCCCAATGGCATCAACTCTCTCATAACCTAAAGACATTACCGAGAACCCTATCTCTTACCCACACCAGCACAGTGACGAACTGTAAATAGCTGGGACTTAAACTTATAAAGAACAACGAGACCACGAAGCAATAAAACTATAGCAGACGCTATCCCCAGAGCCGAGGACATACCCTATTGCCGGATGGAACCTCAAGGCCATAACCACCACACTCTGCACATTGTTACAGTGCCTTCATTACAAAACTCAGACAGGGAGGGTTTCATCCTTAGGACCCGAGCCCGAAGGCAACTACAATAACCTGTAGGGTTTCAATAGCAGCTTATATATTGCCCATCGCATGGAGGAGATGCAACCACGTAGCACTCAAATAAATCAACGTAGCATGGGTCGAGAACCTATAGTTTCATTGCCAACCAAATAATTATACACCGATTCTTTTCCAAATCATGTCATATATAAGTCAAACGTATGAGATAACAAATGATATATAATCATTTGGCATATAGCCTTGCAATTGAATCGTCGAGAATCCCAAGCAATGGGAATGTATAATCACTACAATGATAGAAATAAGAGTTAGTCAACATCATATATGGATTATTCCATAACTTAATAGGGTGGATAATACTTTAACATAACTTAGTTATAAATCTTATCCATGGTAAGGGAAGAACATTAGGACTATGACAAAATCAAGTTAATGCACATTTACAATGAAACCAGGGCATAGGTTAATGTCTTTCGCATATCACTTTACACAAGATGTTGGTCAACTTCAACCCTAGAGTTTTCTCTATGGCCTAGTATGATAAATACAACCATAACACTATATAGAATATAAAGTTTGCCAATGTATGGAATATTATGATTATTGTACAATCATTATATATATAAATTAATACCAAGTCATAGATTAATGCCAGGTGCATATTACATTTCTATGTTCATATAAGTACCAAGGTAGTCAACCTTCAAATTAAAATGCCTCGTTATTTAATACTTGAATGTTACCAAGTCTTTAAGACAATAAATATATTGCCATTATATACTAGCATCAGAATTGCTATCAATACTATTGTTAACAGTAACAATATGAAAAATAAACCTCTATTATTAAGATGTTGAAATAGAGCTTCATCTACAGGTGTACATCGTAAAGATAGTTAAAATCAAGGCACCGTCAAGTAACATAAGTTAAACTCTAAGTGGACATTGGACTTCAACGCATAGGATCATATTGAAACAACGCTAGAGGCGTCACCTTCTCAACTCGCATTATCAATGCATGAACAAAACAGTAGTCACCGGTATTAAGTTGACAACAGGTCACATGATGCAAAGACACTGTTACAGCCAAAAATTCTGATATCACAAATGTTTCATTTTAGTTACAACAGTAACATAGCATAATAATCATAAAAACATAATTATAACTGAGACAATGTAAATCTTCGTAACACTTGACGATACTAGCTGAATAAGAAATATCATGACGATCATTAAGTTTTGAAGTATAGGGAGTATTGATGCTCACCAAGTTTAACATACAGTGATCCTTACTTCACTGACGCACCTGAGAAACAAAAGACGACGTATGCATTAGCTCGTAAGCTAAGTAAGCCAGTCAACTACGACTAGCTCTTCCCTTGCGGTTCAAAACAAAACAATCATTAATTACAATCACCGAAATCAAAGTTTTAATAAAACAGAGTCTTTAAACAGTTTATGTTAGTTGTTTAAATTAAAACAATATCAGAAATACTACCTAATTAACATTTATTGTTACGAATAAAAATTTTTAAATTTTTCAGAATTAACGGGTTCTGACATGTGGTATCAGAGCGAGGTTCAGACACTAGGCCTGGATGTGACTCCACTAAACTTCCGTAAACAGCGATCATAAAAGAAGATTTTGTTTTATTTATAAAATACTAACATATATTTCGGTTTAATGTACAGTACAGAAAAATTCTCTTTTCTGAATTTTTCAGACAGATATGGAAAAACTGGGAGAATATGCTGAGGAGGAATCTCCCAATGCTGGGACAAGACGGATGTCAAAAGAACTAGAGGCAGAAGAAGAAATTGCTCACACCACTGAGCTGATGCAGACTATAAGAGGATTAAAGACAGAAATGGAAACGGTTAAGAAGGATAATGAAAGAATTCTAAAGACTCAGGAACAGCTAAATCAGCTATTGATAGAAAAATTTCAAACTGACGGAAGGAGCAAACCAGCTGACTCAGAAGAAGTTAATCATCCAAGAGGATCAAAAAGGACAAAACCAACTAAATCTGACAGCAGTTCCTCATCTGAAGAAAGAAAGGGACAACCCAGTTATCACACTAGCAGTGACAGCAGTGAAGCTGAGATGCACAACCGAAGGAAAAAGTACAGGCCTTATGAAGAGATTTCCGGGGAGTTTAAGAAGATAAAGCCCCCAACTTTCAATGGAGAAACTGAAACTGGAGAAGAGGCAGAATCTTGGTTATCCGGGATGAGAAAATATTTTCAGATCTATAACTACTCAAATCAGCTAAAGGCAAGAATGGCCATATACAACCTCTCGGGAAAGGCGGACATATGGTGGCAAGACCTGAAAAGGGTCAAAGGGATCAAAGAAAGAGAAGTTAATTGGAGTACCTTTAAAAGGTATTTCAAGAAGAAATTCCTGTCCGAGCAGTATTATGAAGAAAGGGCTAAAGAATTTTATGAACTAAAACTCGGATCTATGACGATGAAGGACTTAAACAGTAAATTTTTAAGTCTGTTGCGTTATGTACCATATTTTGTCGAAGAGAAACCAAAAATACAGCGGTTTCTTAGTTGCCTGCCTTATCATATCAAGGACAGAATTGAATATGACAACCCCAAAACACTGGAAGAAGCTATGCGCAAGGCAAACTTCTGTTACGAACAGAATAAAAAGAAAGAAGGGATAGCCAGTTGGAAAGCCAAAAAGAACAGCAATCTGATCGAGTACAAGAAAAAGGAATTTGTTCCCCATAAAAATTTCAAGAATGGCAAAAACGGGAACCACTTTAATAGTAAAAGTTTCCAAGGAAACAAAAATGGAGCTGTCAGCCATTCAAACAATTACAAAAACAGCAAAGAGACTCCTAATAACCATGGAAACTACATCAAAAATTTTGAGCGAAAAGAACCTGTCAAGTGCTGGGAATGTAATGGGCCACATTATGCTTCAGTCTGCCCAAACAGAAAGAAACAAGTCAGCAATATTCATACTGTTCAAGACGAAATGACAGTTGGAGATTTTGCAGGAACTATGCCCCGAATCAATGCAGCGTTGGAAAACCGCCAGGCTGACTACCAAACTTCCATGGTGGAAGTAGGAGGTATGATTAACAAAACCCCAGTTACTATATTAATAGATCCCGGTGCAAGTCTTAGTTATATTTCACCTCAGCTGGTAGAAAAATGTAATTTGACTGTTGAAAGGTTTGATAATTCTTGGTCTGTACAATTAGCTACTGGGGCTAAGAAGAAAGTAAACTGCTATGTAAAAGAATGCATCTTAAACATGACTGATTTTAGAACTACAGTTAAACTGAACGTTTTACCACTTGGCTCATATGACATACTTATCGGAATGGACTGGTTGGAACAACATAGGGTCGTTTTAAACTGTTTTGACAAAACTTTTAGGTGTATAAACAGTAGTGGACAGCCTGTAACTGTTAGGGGTATTCCTAGGAAAACAGTAGTGAGGCAAATTTCTGCATTACAACTTAAAAGAGCAGTCAGAAAAGGATGCAAGACCTATGCTGTAACTATTACAAACGAGACAGATAAATTTGAAAACAACCAGAAAACAGTAGAGAACATTCCTGTCGTCAATGAATTTATTGACGTTTTTCCTGAGGAAATTCCAGAATTGCCTCCCAAGAGAGAGCTTGACTTTACCATTGAGCTGGTACCAGGTGCTGTTCCCAGTTCAAAAGCCCCGTATCGTATGAATATCTTGGAGCTTAACGAGTTGAAAACTCAGTTGAAGGAGTTAATAGATAAGAACTATATCCGACCCAGTGTATCCCCTTGGGGAGCACCAGTGATTTTCGTTAAAAAGAAGGACGGAACTATGCGACTTTGCATAGATTATCGTCAACTAAACAAGATGACGATCAAAAACAGGTATCCGTTACCTCGTATTGATGATCTGTTTGATCAACTACGTGGCGCTACGGTATTCTCTAAGATCGATCTAAGATCGGGTTATCATCAGGTAAGAATTAAAGAAGAAGACATTTTCAAAACAGCCTTTAGAACCAGGTATGGACATTACGAATTTGTCGTAATGCCATTTGGACTTACTAATGCCCCAGCGGTTTTCATGTGCTTAATGAACAACATAATGCACAAGTACTTAGATAAATTTGTGGTTGTATTTATCGACGACATTTTAGTCTATTCTAAGAGCGAGGAGGAGCACAAGGAACACTTACGTATCGTTTTACAAGAACTAAGAGAACAACAACTTTTTGCGAAATTTAGCAAATGTGACTTCTTCAAAGATGAAATCCAGTACTTAGGACATGTAGTTACTAAGGAAGGGATTTCAGTGGATCCCGAAAAGATTCGGGCGATTGAAGAATGGCCAGTACCTAAAGATGTGACGGACGTTAGATCTTTCATGGGAATTACCGGTTACTACCGGAGGTTTATTGAAGGATTTTCAAAAATAGCCAACCCAATCACTTCTTTGCAGAAGAAAGGCAAGAAGTTTGATTGGAATGCGAAATGTGAAGAAAGTTTCAAGAAGCTTAAGACTTTATTGACAACTGCACCTATTCTTAGAATAGCGGACCCAAATAAAGATTTCATAGTTTGTACCGACGCTTGTAATGATGGTTTAGGCGGAGTGCTGACTCAAGAAGGATATGTCATTGCTTACGAATCTAGGAAGCTGAAAATCCATGAAAAGAATTATGCCACTTATGACCTAGAATTAGCTGCTGTAATTCATGCTTTAAAGATGTGGCGACACCACCTAATAGGAAGAAAATTTACCTTACTAACAGATAATAAAGGTCTGAAATACCTTTTAGACCAGCCAAATCTAAATGCAAGACAAGCCAGGTGGCTGGCATTCCTAAGTGAATACGATTTTGAAATCCAACACATAAAAGGGAAGGAGAATAAGGTGGCTGATGCCTTGAGTAGGAATGCAAAACTGAATTTTATATCAGCTAGCAGCACTTACACCTCTGATTTAAATGAACAGCTGGCTGAAGGGATAAATTTAGACGAAAATTATCAACATTTACAAATTACAGCCCAAGAACAGCCCACAGAAAGTTTGCTAAAAGGGTATAGTTTAAATGAAAACGGATTTTTGCTGTTTAAAGACAGGCTGTATATCCCTAATGCACCTACAGTTAAGCTGTTAATTTTAGACGAAATACATAAAACCCCTTACTCCGGGCACCCTGGCTATCAAAAGACTATCACTATGTTGAGAAAAGAATATTTTTGGCCTAACATGAAATCTGAAACTGCTGAATATTTAGCGAAGTGTTTGGACTGCCAACAAGTAAAAACAGAACATCAACATCCAGCTGGATTGCTGCAACCTTTACCTATTCCTAGCTGGAAATGGGAAATAATTAGCCTGGATTTCATTACGGGTTTACCCAAAAACCAACATCAGAATGATTCAATTATGGTAGTGGTAGACAAATTAAGTAAATCAGCACATTTTATTCCTGTTAAAACCACATACAAGGCTGCAAACATAGCAGATATCTTTCTAAAACAGATTTTTCGGTTACACGGTATTCCAAAGGTTATTATATCAGACAGGGATCCTAAATTTACAGGAAATTTTTGGAGATCCTTGTTCAAAGGATTAAACACCACTTTAAATTTCAGCACCTCTTTCCATCCTCAGACTGACGGACAAACGGAAAGAGTTAATCAAATATTAGAAGATCTGTTAAGGATGTATGTTAAAGATCAACCAGGTAAGTGGGAGGATTATTTACACTTAGCTGAATTTGCATACAATAACAGCTATCAATCATCAGCTAAGTTTAGTCCTTTTGAGGTTTTGTATGGACGAAAATGCAACACTCCTATCTCTTGGAGTAATCCAGTAGATAGATTAGTGTTAGGACCTGATTTATTGAAAGAAATGGAACAGATTGTGAAACAAGTGCAGGAAAACTTGAAGATTGCCCAGGATCGGCAAAAGAGTCAAGCAGATTTGAAAAGAACTCCTAAAGAGTTCCAGGTAGGTGAACATGTGTTCATCAAGGTAAGACCAAAGAAAAGCTCCCTAAGATTAGGAAGTTGTGCAAAATTAGCACCACGTTACTGTGGTCCATTTGAAATTTTAGCCAGAATTGGTCAAGTTGCTTATCAGTTAGCATTACCGCCAAATTTAAAAGTACACAATGTTTTTCATATCTCTGTTTTGAAAAAGTATATTCATGATGCTACTCATGTTATTGATTGGAACATTGTACAGGTAGAACCAGAAGGGGAAGTTCTGGTAGAACCGGATTGTATCCTCGGGAGGAGGGAAATTACTCTACGGAACCGGATAATTGGACAAGTGAAGGTGCAATGGAAGCACCTTAGTCCTGAAGAATCTACCTGGGAGCTGGAAAGTAAGATGCGGGAAGCATATCCCCATCTATTCCAGCAGGTAGCTGAAGAAGAAGAATAAGTAACATCGAGGACGATGTTACATTTTAAGGGGGTGTGTATGTCACATACCCCAATTTTATTAAAATAATGTAATTATTTTTAATATTCCTGAGAACATTATGTTAAATTAAATGCTAAGTAGGAAGGGATGACTCAGCAGAGTCTCCAGAAATGGAATGTAAAATCTGAATAATTATTATTAATAAATAAATTATGGAGACAACAGCATGGGAGAGCTGTTAAAAGAGGTTACTGGTCTAACTGGTGGATGGAATTAGGTGGAAGGACAAAAGACAAGTGGCAGCATCCTCAAACACTTCCTGAGTTGCAGGTGGCAACTTCCCTATATTTTGGGGTCATGATTCCCCAAGAAAGTGGAATCTGAGCAGGTGGCTCATTAATGACAGTTAGCCCAACTAAGACCTAGGCAATCTTTTAAATACTACTCAATGAACTGAGCTGGGGGTTCAGCAATTGTTCTAGAGGGAGAATACATTCAGGTGAATGCTATTCAGGAGTCCCATTGAGGAAGTGGGAAAACAGTAAGGAAGTGTTTTTGAAGCAGGAAGTTGCAGTAACTTGGTTCCAGTATAGCTAATTTGGGCTGAGGGAATTATTGGCCGTACCTAGATTCCAGCCAGTTAGACCAGAGCAAGCTCGGGGGTCCTGAGAAGTGCTGTCTGGGCACTCTCCAGGAATTGGTAGGGAGGAACAGCCTCCCATTGCTGTTATTGTCTACCATAGCTACAGGTTCTGCCACTCTTCCTGTTGTTGATTTAATTTATTTTCATATGAGATAGACTAGTACAACTATGTTTTTGACTGTATTCAACTTCAGTAAATCAGTCTCTGTACTCCCTTTTGTTATAAATTTCAGAAACGCAGATGTTATAGAGATTTCCTATTTTATTTAAATAGAGTATTTATCTTATACAGAACCTAATTGTTACTGTTATAGTTAACAATTACCATGTTTAGGCATATTCTAGAATTCCTGTTAATGGTTCAATAATAGACAGAAATATTAAACAATAGATATTCCAGTAATATACCTGCATATATATATGTATAGCATATTTCAGTCAACTTTAGTTTTAGGTCATTCTTATATTGAGTTAACAGATAAACAAAACTCATTTTAAATATATTGTTTATACTCAGAACATGTTTGACAGCTATCGATTATCTAAAGAGGTGACTGTAACAATATTTCATTGTTACAAGCTTCCACATAATCTTAATCATCTACACAGTAGTCAAACACAAACACTTAGCAACTGTATAGTATTATTCTCCTTCAACCTAGTAATTATAATACATTAGCCATGCTTATTATAATAGAATTAACAAAGTTGTTTTAAACAAAAACAAACATATTACACAACAGAGAAACTGTCGATGAACGCAACCATCTTTGGCTGTTACAAACCATCTTAAGTTTACACAGTAATCATATTTATTCTGTACAAATGTTCTTCCTTAGGTAGTCCACAAACCCTACACGGCCGTAGCCTTATATTATTCCTTCGACAGACTGAAAAACAATTGAAAAGAATGCTTTTTATGACAGACAGAACCTACAGCATCTTAACACATAGTTCTATGTATATATTATTCTATTCATAGTTTTATTTAATAATTATATAGATTCAAAATAAATTGTTACAACTCGTACCCAGTCACCACCGAGTTAACAATATCATACTTATGCATTGAACACAAAACAAAACCCCCAATTCGCCAGAATAACCCTATGCTATTAACTATTACAGACATAGTGGATAAACTTCCACAATCTTTTATTTAATACTCCAAAACGAAGAAAAACGCAGAGAGACAATCATAGGGTTTCATTTATAACAGAGTTAACATCCATTGCAGGTACCGAAGAATTCATCTATCCTTACAGTTCAAATACTTTTGAATAATTTAACGAAACCCAAAAATGAACACGGCCATGATAGGCCCAGTAATATATTAAGTATAAATTTTATGCAGCGAGGATGGAACCCTACGCTTAGAAATTACAAAGTACAGTAACAGAAACCCTGGCCTCATACAGTCTGAGCCGTGAAGGGCTCTCCAATAAACATAACAAGGTTTCAACCCTTTCATTCAAACAAAATAACTTATACAGATGATTGCAACCATGAACATCAAGTCGTCAAACGACCTCACTACACAGGAGTTTTCCTCCATGACACAACCCTAACCACAAAACCAGCAAAGGAAGAGACAGCCGTGGATAACCAGGCTTACCCGGTTGAGCCAGCGTTGGAGAAAGAACCCTGTACACCTTCAGAGCCGCGTGACCTGCACATTCAATGCTGAAAGATGTTAATACACTGTTTATGCCGAGAGTTTTAAATAATTGTATATCTACACTGCTTGCAAAACAGAAATTGCGAAAATAAGGTTATTTATTACCTGAGCAATGTAGCCGTGGATATTCTGGAAGCCACCGGTGGGAGCAGACACTGAAACCCCCATCACCCTCGTCGGTTGAAAGAGCAAGGAACACCCTCAAACTCTTCCAATGACGGCCACGACAGACAAACCTTGCAGACGGAGACCTCAAACTGGAACTGAATCAGTCGAGAAGCAAACCCAAAGCCCAATGGCATCAACTCTCTCATAACCTAAAGACATTACCGAGAACCCTATCTCTTACCCACACCAGCACAGTGACGAACTGTAAATAGCTGGGACTTAAACTTATAAAGAACAACGAGACCACGAAGCAATAAAACTATAGCAGACGCTATCCCCAGAGCCGAGGACATACCCTATTGCCGGATGGAACCTCAAGGCCATAACCACCACACTCTGCACATTGTTACAGTGCCTTCATTACAAAACTCAGACAGGGAGGGTTTCATCCTTAGGACCCGAGCCCGAAGGCAACTACAATAACCTGTAGGGTTTCAATAGCAGCTTATATATCGCCCATCGCATGGAGGAGATGCAACCACGTAGCACTCAAATAAATCAACGTAGCATGGGTCGAGAACCTATAGTTTCATTGCCAACCAAATAATTATACACCGATTCTTTTCCAAATCATGTCATATATAAGTCAAACGTATGAGATAACAAATGATATATAATCATTTGGCATATAGCCTTGCAATTGAATCGTCGAGAATCCCAAGCAATGGGAATGTATAATCACTACAATGATAGAAATAAGAGTTAGTCAACATCATATATGGATTATTCCATAACTTAATAGGGTGGATAATACTTTAACATAACTTAGTTATAAATCTTATCCATGGTAAGGGAAGAACATTAGGACTATGACAAAATCAAGTTAATGCACATTTACAATGAAACCAGGGCATAGGTTAATGTCTTTCGCATATCACTTTACACAAGATGTTGGTCAACTTCAACCCTAGAGTTTTCTCTATGGCCTAGTATGATAAATACAACCATAACACTATATAGAATATAAAGTTTGCCAATGTATGGAATATTATGATTATTGTACAATCATTATATATATAAATTAATACCAAGTCATAGATTAATGCCAGGTGCATATTACATTTCTATGTTCATATAAGTACCAAGGTAGTCAACCTTCAAATTAAAATGCCTCGTTATTTAATACTTGAATGTTACCAAGTCTTTAAGACAATAAATATATTGCCATTATATACTAGCATCAGAATTGCTATCAATACTATTGTTAACAGTAACAATATGAAAAATAAACCTCTATTATTAAGATGTTGAAATAGAGCTTCATCTACAGGTGTACATCGTAAAGATAGTTAAAATCAAGGCACCGTCAAGTAACATAAGTTAAACTCTAAGTGGACATTGGACTTCAACGCATAGGATCATATTGAAACAACGCTAGAGGCGTCACCTTCTCAACTCGCATTATCAATGCATGAACAAAACAGTAGTCACCGGTATTAAGTTGACAACAGGTCACATGATGCAAAGACACTGTTACAGCCAAAAATTCTGATATCACAAATGTTTCATTTTAGTTACAACAGTAACATAGCATAATAATCATAAAAACATAATTATAACTGAGACAATGTAAATCTTCGTAACACTTGACGATACTAGCTGAATAAGAAATATCATGACGATCATTAAGTTTTGAAGTATAGGGAGTATTGATGCTCACCAAGTTTAACATACAGTGATCCTTACTTCACTGACGCACCTGAGAAACAAAAGACGACGTATGCATTAGCTCGTAAGCTAAGTAAGCCAGTCAACTACGACTAGCTCTTCCCTTGCGGTTCAAAACAAAACAATCATTAATTACAATCACCGAAATCAAAGTTTTAATAAAACAGAGTCTTTAAACAGTTTATGTTAGTTGTTTAAATTAAAACAATATCAGAAATACTACCTAATTAACATTTATTGTTACGAATAAAATTTTTTAAATTTTTCAGAATTAACGGGTTCTGACACAAATTGGTGCAGAGTCAATCTAAATAACAAACTCAACATGATTTATGGGACAACCTTGTGATTATCCAACCCTAAAAACTGACTCAGCAACGAAAGGTCAAATTGGGAATCTTCATTAAATAGGGTAATGTCCAAGGGGAAGGGTAAATTTTGACCTAAGGAATCAGGTTTAAGGCTCTCTAACAAGAAGGTTTGTTTCATCTCCATTATGGAATGTTTGTACAGGTTAATTAGGTTTTCTTCTATAAAGTATTCAAGGTTTTGAGAAAATAATTATGGGACCTCTAATGACTGAAGAATTGTCTGGACAAAGGATTCTTGTCCTTCCAGAGTCCATATTGACTCTCTCAGACTAAGAATAATTCATTGCAGACCAGGAAACAAAATCCAGGAAGTTTAGGGTTTGCTCAGGACATAAATCATTAAAGTAAGACTTTTTAACACTATGTACATCTATCACTTGTGTTTCTAAATTCTTCATTTTTTTTTTAATTTCACTGACTGAACTAATGGACAGACCTGTGTCGAAAACATCTATGTCCCTATCTTCAAAAATTCCTTCTAACCTGTTAAATTCTCTATTTTGAAACCCCAATTCACATTTTTCCTCCATTTTTAGAAAATAGTTGACCTTTTTTGGGAAATCTTGGCCTACCTGGCAGTTAGTGACTGGAGGAAAAACTTCTGCCTCGGATTCCAGCTACGCAGGCGACGTCTCTATCATCAAGCGCGAAATGACAAACTTTATTTTTTCGCGTGCCTCTTTTTCTTTTATAATATTCCACATAGGTTATTTCGGGATTGCAAATGGTGGTTTTCCCTTACAGTTTATCATCCAGCAGAATTCCTCGTCTTGATGCATGGAAGGAGGTAAAAATTTCGCTACTGCTTACCACTTTCATCCTCTGCACTAATTCAAATCCTGAAATCACTGTTAACCGTTGATATCTCCTCCTTCGATCACCCACTATCAATCATTTCACAACTTTACAACATGCCAACGACTATTTCGCCAAAAGTCTCTCAATGTTATATAACTTGTACCTTCTCCGAGTGGATCTCCTATCCACTGTAGATCTCACCCCTTCTTCAATATAGACCATTGATTTTTTTTTGTGAAACCACATACGACACTTTATTAGCTATTTTTCATTCTGCTTTAGCTTAGCTCGTGATCAAATGGACTATTTTCGATCTAGAATTTTGGCGCTTGTTTTATTTAGCGCTCTCCTTGTTATCTTTTTAGTCATGTGAAAACAAAATTTTAACATAAGCTATTGCTCCATTCTTTATATCATAAAAAATATTTCAATAAACCAAAGAAAAATAACTGTGCCAACAATTGTGTCCAATTGGGGATGCTATGCTCATGTGAGGTAGTAAAGAACCTCGTATCGCAATGCCACATGTTGGTTTTATTTCTTTCTCTATACATACAACTTTTAGAAAGAATGACAATATCAAGATCTTAGGGCCTTCTCTGTGGGATTCAAATATTTCAACCTATCATTCACATTCACAAATTTTATGCAATAAAATAAATATATACAACGTATTTACAAAAAAAAATCTTTTGTTTTTCAAGAAAGATAGTGTTTGAGGAATCTTCCATTCACAGGACCTCCTCCGACGAATTCTCCATTTTTATCTTTCAAGATTGAAGTATTATCTCCCTGATATGTAGTAATAATATATGGGCCCTTCCATTGAATGATCAAATTTCCCATGTTTATCTTAATTTCTAGCATTCCACTTCAAAACCAAATCATCTATCTAAAAATTTATTTCTTTGATTTTCCTGTCAAATGTTCTCTTCATTTTTCATGATGTACCTGAAATTTTTCATATTCCCTTTCTCTCATCTATTGGAGTTCTATCAACTGATTGCTCCTTCTCTGTATGTTATTCGGTTCCTTTTCCCCTTCCCGCAACAATTTCATAAATGGAAAACCTAAATAAACTGGAAAAATAACCTCTGTTCCATAAACTAGTTGGAATGGTGATGTGCCAATAGCTCTTTATGTGCTTATCCTATCTTCCCACAATGCATATTTAAGTTTGGTATGCCATACTCTTTTATTTCCCTCCAACAATTTCTTACTAATCCTTACCAAACTTTTATTTTAAGATTGAGCTTGCCCATTTCCCCGAGGATAATATGCAGTTGAATGATTTAAATTTATATGATACTTATGAGAGAAACTAATCAACTTTTTTTATTCGAAATCATGTGCATTATCTGTCACTATTCTTCCAGGACATCAAAATCTAGAGAGAATATTATCTTCTAGAAAATTAATAATAATTGTATCTGTGGCTTGCCTGGTGGGTATAGCTTCAATCCACTTTGTGAAATAATCTGTGGTAGTTAGGATCCATTTATGGTAACCAGAATAATTTGGGTTGATTTCTCTAATAAATTCCAGTCCCCATTCTTGAAAAGGTGCCTCCATTGAAATTGCTTTTAAGGGTAGAGGTAAGAGTTTTATTTTTCCACCAAATATTTGGCATTCATGAAAAGATGCATATTCTTTATAAACATCAAAAAATATAGTAGGCCAATAAAAACCTTCTCTCAAAATTTTATTGACTATTTCTTTCCAGGAATGATGGCCTCCACATACTCCCTGATGAAACTCTTTCATTGTTTGTTGTGCTTCATTTTCCAGTAAACAATCTAATAGAATACCTCCTGGATCCTCCCAATATAAATAATCATTTAGAATACAAAAAATTTATGCCTTTAGTTTTACATACCTTGCTCCAGTTTTGTTTAATTTTGGGGGTGCCTACAGATTTGTAATGTCCCAAAAATAGCAAAAATTTAAAAACTTTTCCTGCCTGCAATATTTGTTAATTTACAGTAAAAGACTCGTACATTAAGTCCAGAATTGTTAAAACATCCATTCTAGCATGAAACAAATGTAATCTTAATACTTCTATTTTACATGATCAAATCTGTGTGTAAGTTTAGTATTTGTGAAAGCAATGTGGAAAATAAATGAGATCATGTTTTTATTGCGGTTGTAAATGCTGGTTCAAAAGGTAGAATATAACACTATTTACTATTTGATAAAACATGTGGTTTTAATTATAAATGTCTAACGACACCTTCAGGTGATGAGCTCTGTTGATGACGGTATGTTTTTCACATGGGGATTTTATAACACTCCCGGACAGGTAATTACATACCTCGGCAGAGTTTCCGGAAGGTATGGGTAAGGAATGGTTGCCGGACTCACTTACCATCTTGCTAACGTCCTACTTTGTCTTCATGTGCTACAGGTGAAATCCATATGCGAGTTTTTTTATTTCTAATGCTTGGCGCTCTGTTTACAATTGGTACTAAATCCCATGCAATTTCTAAGGTATTTGAGAAAGGTGATTATCCAACCATCAAGGGAAAAATCATAACATGAAAGGTTACCCATGATAGGGTTCACGACTAGTAGCTTATTATGATATAAGCGAAGGTGGGTTGTTTCATAAATTGTGCCTATGGACTTAGCGCAAAATCAACCTCTTTGCAAAAGTTAACATAGTTGACTACACGACTTCACTATAGACCTGTTACCCATAATATTCACCTCCACTAGGGTGAGTTGGTGTATCATTAATTCACTTTAATTGAGTATGGAAGACAACTAGTCATGAGGGTTTGGGGAAAATGATTTGGGGCTTTTGCCAGGCACTCCTGCATTTGACTTGTTCCTTGTTTTGGCTCTGCACTTCGTGATAGGGTTATTATGTTGGATGCTGACCCGAGCTCGGCTCGTGGTCAACCTGTATGCTAAGCGTGGAGCTTGTCTATGGCGTAATACGTTCCTGCTGTATAAAGGTAATGGAAAACCTCTATTAACATCTGATATTCTCATCTTTCTTTTTGTTGTCTAAAAAACATTGTGGAGCTAACTAATCTTATATATCGTTTATGATAGATGGAAAAAGCATTGGTATGGGAATTTCTAAGATTCAAGGCGATGTATGGATGGCTAGGATAATTGGTGACTTTGGCATTCCCATTCGTATCCTATCTCCTACAACTCTGGTGTTGTATGTATGCATTTGGCCTGGTGTTTGAGAGTTAAAAAGGGGCTCCCGTAAGCCCTTGGCTTACTGACTCCACTTGGGAAGCCTGATAGTTTCCAAATGGCTGGACTTGGAAGAAGGGTGGGGTTTTCAAATGTAATTTAAGGGTTGAAAGGAGTTATGGCCAGTCCTGTGATGTAATAAGCTGTTTATGAGACTGTGTCTTGTTTTTGTTGTTCGGCATTTTTATTCCATGTACCCTATAACTTATATTTTCGATACAAAGTGAAATGTGTATAATTTGGAATGAGCTCTCCTGCGAAATTATGTTTTGAATATCACTGTGCGTTGGGGTTTTAATTTTTTGTTGTAGCTCTGATGCATAAATCTCCTACCTGAAATGTAATGATTTCAAATGGTAAAATCCTTTTGTGCCGTCAGTTTGGGATGTATCTATGATGTGTATGTTGGTTTCGTCTTTGTTTGCTATCAGAGTTGAGTGATGTGATGCTCCTGTAAAAGGTTCTAATAAAATTCTATGTGGGAGAAGAAAAGATAAATGCTCTGCGCCCCTAAATCGAGACGTGGTTAAATAGCGAGGGATGGGGTTTTCAATTTTTCTTGCTCCCTGTGGTTAGAGAATTTCTGAGTTGGCTTGTTTGTTGTAGTCTTTGATTAAGAATCTCTTAGTGCCAGAAATTGATTATAAGGCTAAGGAAACAAGCTAACACAATCTCAAGAGTAAACTCAATAAATAAGACAAAGTTTTTAGGGTTTTTGAATATGATTTAAATGGTTGTAAGCTCTGGGCACAGTCAGGGAATACATCCAATAGAAAAGTAACAACTAAATCACAAGCATAAACTGATAAAGATGCATAACATATCACAAAAGATCCCACAAAAATAATGTGCTGAGGTTCATACATAAAAGATAAGCATCACCAGAAAATATACATCAACTAGCAATGAATTTACCATTTAAGAAGCTAAACAAGCTTAACAACAAAGCCAATCACAAAAAATGAAGGAGAAAAAGTCATATGTTTCATTATTTCATCAGCTAATGCTCATAAGAGTCACAGTACTTATCTCTTGAACAAGCCTGAAGGTACAATACAATATGCAGACCTCCTGCTGCCCCCAAAAATCAGAACCTCTACAATGACTTGTTCACATCTCTAAATACTATACTTTTCAAAATCAATTAGGTCTCTAACCCTAACTGTTTTCCATCTCTCGATGAGGTAAAGTAAAGAGAGAATATGTACAAGTTACAAAATATGCTAAAAATAGCATTTCATTAATATATTAGTTTGCTATTTAATGACAACTAAGTAAAAGCATAACTGTTTTATAGGTCCTTTGCCACCTCAGCTAAGAGGGCGATACCATCTGGAGTTTGTTCTTTCTTCTTGGCCTTCTTTTGTTCCTTCTCCATGTCATTAATCCTTTTTGTCAGTTCTTTGTTTTTCTGCTTCAAATCTCGAACTGTCTTCTCCAGCTGAGTGCATTGACTGTCAGCAGCCCTTTTCCTTTTAAGTGCTTCTTTTGCATTAGCCACTAGTTCCTGAAAATTGTCATTAACATCCTGGAGATCTTCTCTTAATCTTCTATTGGCCATCATCAAACCATCGTTGACCTCCTACATATAATTCATTTGGTGCTTATATTGCTTGACAGTCTTCTGTAAATTTTCCCTGTCAGAAATAGCTATTTTATCTATTGCAGAATCTTGATCTTCATTAGGTTTCCAAGGAATGTCAAACTTCTTGAAGATTTCTGCTTCTTCTATCAACAGCTTCTCAGAAGTGTCCTCAATGCTGGGCTTTGGATCTTCTTCACCTGCTGCTTCCACTGAATTAATCTCTTCTTTTAAACATGGTTGTAATTTATCTATTTCTGATTTGTCATCATCCATGGACCCTTCATCTAAGATAGTCACCTTATCTGTGTTTAATTTAGGATTTAACAACTTCTTCATGTTTAATCTCAACTTATTTTTTGACCTAGTTTTACATATCCAGAATGTAGTTGCCTCTCCCATCATTTTCAGTTCTTTCCCTTGGTGCTGAATAGCAGCTAATTCCACCACTTCCAGCTTATTTCTTTTCCTGTTAATCCTTGTGGTTTTGCTCTCTGAAGTTTGCATTCCTTCTATTTCAACTTTGACTCCTAATTTAGGGATAGGCTATTCATCTTCCAAAAGATATCCTTCATCATCTGAAAGAATTGTAATTGGGCTTCTTGGCTGAGTTTGAAACTCCTCTTTAGGTCCAGGAACAACCTTAATGTCAACCTTTTTCTCCTCCTGAGGATCTGCTACAGGCGCTGGATTTTTTTCAGGCAATTCCTTTTTGTCTTCAAACAGTGTGAACTTGCTTTCAGGGCTGGCTAAAAATGTTTTCTGTTCACTCTCTTCTTCTACAGGCTCTGCTGATTCTTCAATTTTGATCTTTCCTTTATCTTCCATTTTGGGCTTATGACCTAATTTTCTGAGTAAGACTTTGCCCTTATCTGCTTGTCTTTTGGATTTTTTATCTTCAAAACCAGACCAAAAAACAAAAAAGTCCCAGGTCTTTCCCTCATGTTGCAAGGCAGTACTAACGATCAATTTGATTAATCCATGATGAAAAATGGATTGAGAAGAAGAATCTACTGGCCCTTTCACTTTGTTTGCCATTTTCTGCAAACTCTTCAGGAATAAAAATGGCAAGTTCATCTTAGATATTCCTACCATGTGTTGAAGAAATCTAAAATGATACTTGTACACGAAGGCATACCTGCCCTCACAAGTAACATAACTCTGTAAAATTCTAATTGGTTTCACCCATTCTTTCTTAACATTTTGGATTAGCACACCTTTATTCCAATCAGGTATGATATTGGGTAAAAGGTATCTCTGAGGATCGAAATCAAAGGGCAACTTTTTAAACCAATGTTCACCTTCATCTTCAATTCCTGTTGATTCTAAGATCAATTTGACTATCAGCTTGAATTTTAGGGTGTCGAAAACTACCATATCATTCTTGAAACCTTGGGAAAACCTGTAGGATACCTGTGCATTATATCCATCAATTTTTCTGAAGAAATCCATCCAGCCAGCTCGTTTGAATAACTCCACACACTCTGGTAGCTTTTCAACCCATTCTACCTCTGTTGGCTCAGCCCTATTTATTCTGCCACTCTTGCCCATTATGCTTCAATCACTTGTAAATTGGATATATACTCTGGTATTCTTTTTGTGAACAGGAGCTGGATTTTGGAAGTTATCAGCACTATTGACTGTACAGGTTTATTCGGAGCACTGACAGGGTTAAATATAAAAACTAGGTTATCATCTTCAACCCTCCTTCAATCTGGCGTCGCAGCTTATCAGCAAATAACTACTTCTCTGGTTAAAATTGCGTTTTAAAGCACTATTTTACCTATCCTTTGATTAATTTGATCAGAGTAAGCTGAAACGAAAAAGCCCCAAATTTGCTGTTATATGGGTTTTTTAAGAATACCTGTAAATTGCATCCAATGTGGTTGTTTGAAAACACGACCTCCACTATCAGATGAGTCAGCTTTGTTGTCTAGATGTCGCGTAATCTTCAATTTAGCAGTTCACCCCCGGAATCACGAAGCCCTAATTTCCGTGATGCCCTCAACGCTTCTTACTCGTCCAATTGGCAATGGTGCTCGGCTTTTTCAAGTGGCTATGGTTATCTCATTAAATATTCTGTCTTTAAATGAGCTTGTAGATAACAACATCGTACCAAATTACCTGAAATCATGTGGATAGATGTCAAACTGAACTCCACCTGTGTTGATGATGAACCCGACCTTCTCACGACGTGAAAGCATTTGAAATCATGATGCCTATTACATCAACACGTCATGAATCCTCTGAAACCCATAATTAATCATTCACTAGCCCGTGCATGCCAAAATTTTGCTGAAAAATAGGAAGAATCTGTGATCTCGATATTCTTGTAGCGCTTCCTTGTTGAATTTTGGCTCCAGCACTACAAGAAAGACTTCAACACTGATTTGTGTCTTTTAAACAACCTTATATCATTTTGCATGAGATCTTGAGGTTATCAGGATTAGACTTGTACATAACCTAACTTAGAATAAGATTATGAGCTTCGTATTTGATATAATGAACTTTTAAGACCCCTCATCAAAAACCAACATAAAGCTTTAAAATCTAAAAACTCAAAGCAAGCCCAACATCTTATATAAATCCTAAGGAAAACCTACTAAGGAGGTAAAAAATCAAGTTAAAGAAAATGAATAACTTTAAAATAAACTACAAATCAAACCAAATTTTGAAAAAAACAAGATACTATCAAACCAAAAATTGGAAAAACAAGGTACTGACTTAACATCTGGCTCCAGCTGCGGGATGAAGGCCTCCCTACGAGGCTTCAAGAACCTGAAGACCAGTGCCTTATCCATTGGGCTATGGAGTCTTATTGTGATTCATTCACCGGTATGTACAATGATTAGTGAAAAAGTTCTTATAAACTGTAAAAATGTTTGAGGAATCGTCCATTAACAGGGCTGGACAACTCTTCACCTTCCAAGGACTGCAGAATAAAGGTATTGTTCTCTAAAACCTTTGATACCAGAAAAGGACCAAACCAAAGATTGTCAAACTTACCATGCTTTCCTTTCTTCTCTTTCCTTGCATCCCATCTTAAAACCATCTCACCTTCTATGAAAGTATTTTCTTTGACATTCCTGTCAAATCTGTTTTTAATTTTGGATCTGTACAGCTGTGCTTTTTCGTCCACCTTCTCTCTATTCTGGTGTAACTCTATCATTTCAAATAATCTCCTTTGCATATCATTAGGCTCCTCTTGAGAATTCTGGAGGAATTTCATCACTTGAATTCCTAATTGGACAGGGAACACTGCCTCAGTACCATAAACTAGCTGAAATGGAGAAGTTGCAATTGCTTGTTTCACTGTAATCCTATCTACCCATAATGCATACTTCAGCATTGAATCCCAAGACCTTTTGTTATGCTTCAGCATTTTCTTGATGCTCTGAATGATATTCTTATTGGAAGATTCAGCTTGACCATTTCCTTGAGGATAATAGGGAGTTGAATGTTTCAGAATGATTCCATTTCTTTCACAAAAGGCCACCATTGCCTTGGATTTGAATGCCTTTGCATTATCTGTTATTAATCCTTGTGGGCAGCCAAACCTGCTCAAAATATTTTCTTCAATGAATTCTATGATTACTTTGTCTGTAGCATTCCTTGTGGGAATGGCTTCTACCCATTTTGTGAAAAAATCTGTGGCAGTTAGAATCCAATGATGCTGTCCTGAAGATGCTGGATTTATTTCTCCAATAAAGTCCAGACCCCACTGCTGAAACAGGGCATTTACTGCAATAGGTTTTAAAGGTAAGGACAATAATTTATGTTTACCTGCAAATTTCTGACAAGGAATGCATGCTCTTACCTGATGGTAAACATCTGTGAATAAGGATGGCCAATAATATCCAGCTCGCAGAATTTTGTAAGCTGTTGCTTTCCAATATTTGTGACCTCCACAGGCACCTTCATGAGATTCTGAAATTACCTCTCCTATTTCAGATTGGTCTAAGCACCTGAGCAAAATACCCCCTGGATCTTTCCAGAATAATTGATCCTCAACTAAACAGTATTTAGTGGCTTTTAGTTTTAAATATCTTGTAGCTTTCTTATCCAAATGTTCAGGACATTGCAGAAATAATAAGAAATGAACAATGTCTGCATACCAGACTGATGATGAATAAAAATCCATGATTTTTCTTTCTTCAATTGTATTTGATCTTTTTCAGGAAGTGAGTCTTCAACCATGACATGCAGTCCTAGGGCTTGGCAATTAGAATCAGCCAACATCTTGGCTAAACCTTGTCCCTTGACAAGCTTAGTAGGCCTAATCTCTACATCATATTCCATAATCTTCGCAATCCATCTGCCTCTCTTTCCTTCACTATCAGGCTGAGTTAACACCTCCTTCATAGCAGGATTAGGTACAAAAGAAATTACCTTTGAATGCAAAATATAAATTCTGAAAAATTTCAAAGCTTTTACCAAAGCATAAGCTTGCTTCTCCAGAATACTATACTTCAGCTCAAAATCTCTGAGAGTTTTGCTGAAGAAAGCAATAGGTTGTTCCAAACCTTCTTTATTTTTCTAAAGTAAGATAGCTGCAATGGTGTCTTCTGATGCGAATGAGAAGGTAAGGAATTCCTTGGTAAAATCAGGACTTACCAGTACAGGTGCTTCAGTAAGAGCTACTTTGATTTTCTCAAATGCTATCTTCGCCTCAGCAGTCCATTTTACTTCCTGATCTTTCTTTAACATGGCAGTGATTTGTTTAATGGTTTCAGCAAAATTGGGAATAAACCACCGCAGAAAATTTATCTTGCCAATGAATGATTGAACAACCTTTTTACTCCGAGGTAAGCTAATCTTCAGTATTGCCTTCACCCTTTCAGGATCTATTCTGATGCCATCAGCAGACACCAAGTGACCAAGTAATTTACCTTCTTCTACAGTAAAATGTGATTTTTTTGGGTTTAGGGACAGGCCAAATTTTCTGCATTTTATGAAGGTTTGCTCCAAATGCTTCAAATGTTCATCATCATATTTTGAGAAGACAGTAATATCATCTAGATAGATAACCAAAAACTTATCTTTCTCATCCACAAATGCAATGTCCATTGCTCTCTGAAAGGTTGCTCCAGCATTCATCAAGCCAAAAGGCATCTTGTCATACATAAATGTCCCCCAGGGAGTTGTAAAAGCTGTCTTTTCTTTGTCATCAGGGTGCATGGCAATCTGATTGTACCCTGAGAAACCATCTAGCATAGAAATCCTCTGAGCTCCAACTACCTGCTGCAAAACCTGTTCAATCTTAGGGAGAGGATAATTGTCTTTTAATGATGAGCGATTCAGATTTCTGAAGTCAACACATAATCAAATTTCCCCATTCTTCTTTCTAACAGGAACCAGATTAGCCACCCAAGAAGAATACCTGAGAGGCACTATTATCTTTGCATCCAACAACTTCTTTAGTTCTTTTTCAATTACAGGGAACAAGGCTAGATTGATTCTTCTCAGTTTTTGTCTGAAAGGCTTGACATTAGGTTTCAAAGGGACCTTGTGCTGAATAATTGTTGTATCATAAGTTTTTAGTTCCTTATAAGACCAAGCAAATGCATCTACATTTTTTTTCAACAGCTTAATATATCTATTTCTTTGTTCCACTGTTAGGAATTTCGAAATTTTAACCATTCTGGGATGTTCTGCTGAACCAATATTGTAGTCTTCTACATTGTCTTCTGAAGATTGAATTACTGGCTTTGAAGGTGTATCATCTTTTGTGAATATTCTTTCTAAAGGTACTAGACCTTTTGGAATGAAATTGCTCTTCAGTTCAATAATCTTATGACCTGCTATCTCTTCTGCAGCAAACTCATTTAACTGTTCCTCCCTTTCATCTTCTTCCTGATCAATTTGAGTATTTGAAAACTCCTCTATAAGCTCGAGAATTTTTTTTATTTCGATGTCATCTTCAAAAACCCTCCAGTGCTTCACATTGTCAGGGACACATGGTCTATACCTCACTTCTATAGGATATTTTAACTGAGTGGATTTAGGGATTCTGAAATGTGTGGCAGCCAGGGCTAAAGAATCTGCAGTCTCATTATGATTCCTGGGAATATGAGTGATATTAAATGCTATAAAATAGTTTTCAAGCATATCCCATACCTCATTTCGATATACTTTCAGCAAACCCTGCTTTACTTGATATTTGTTCTTCACCTGTTGAACAACTAGTTCGGAGTCGCCAAATGCAGAAATCTGCTGAATTCCCAAATCTTTAGCAGCCTTCAATCCCAGTAGCAGAGCTTCATACTCGGCAGTGTTGTTAGTGGTAACAAACTCCAATTTATACATGAGTTTCACTGTTTCACCCCCAGGGGAAATGAGTAAAATTCCAGCTCCAGCACCCTCTTTGCATGAGGATCCATCAAAGTACAACTGCCACAATGCATCTTCCTCTTCTCTGTTGTGTTTTACATGCTGTTCTTTTTGCACTTGTAACAGACCAGCAGAATTCTCTTCTTCACTAAACTGTAATATGCATGAACCAAGGTCTTTGTCCACAGAGTACATTGGGTGATTGCTAGGGTTTTTATCATCTGTGACTATGTAAGCAAGCTGTAGCTCTCTGTAAAGTCTTCTATTTTCTCCACCAAAAACAGGAATGGTGGCGTAAGAGAGGTCCATCTGTAATGTTCCCCCAACCTTCTTAGCCCATGACCTAGACAGAAGCAAGCCATATTTTGGTGTGATGTCAGCTACCACAACATCCATCATCACACTTTTCATGGGCAGCTGAGTAAGGTTGAAAACCATGTCTTTTATTACTCCTAGACATTTTACAGCTCGAGAGTCAAAGACATATAAATCATGGTAAGGTTTGGTGACATTAAGGCCCAGGGCTTCCATTACAACTTTTGGCATTAAGTTATGGGATGCTCCTGAATCTAGCAGGCAATTATGAATCATCTGCTCGTGTACAGTCAAGGTTATATAGAAAGGAGGAGAAGCACCAGCCTCATTTTCAGTCTTTTCAGCCAGAGCTGACCCAATGAAAATTCTAGGGTTTTCCTCCTGCAAATTAACTGTATCTGAAACTGGCTGATTACTGGGTATATTCATCACTTTCAGAACTGTATCCTTATATGATGGATTCTTTATTAACTCAGTGAAAGGTAGAGGAATCTTTAATTTCCCCAGTTCATTCTCCAAACTAAAAGTCTGGACAGATTTGTTTACCTCTTCAACTTCAGCATTCTTCTATGATTTTTCTGCAGATTGCTTCTTTTCAATAACAGGATCAGCTATTTGTTTAGCAGGAACATGTGTAGCAGGAACAAGTGCCCTCTTCTTCGGAGCTTGGGCCACTTGTTTTGGACCTGATCTAAGATTTAGGGTCTTCTTAGGTGGTCCATTCTGATGAATAGCAGCAGTTATAGGAATATTCTCCACATCTACATCATCTTCAGTTTCAAACATGCTAGCAGTGTAACATTCAGAATTCAAAAAATCTTCTTCAGTAACAAAACCTGTAAACAATCTATCTCCAATGTGGTTCATGTCTTGATCAGTCTCAGTTTCTTCAAAGAGCAGTTGTTGATCGATTTCTTCCTCATCTACCAAATTATTTTGAAAAGGTGGGGGTACTTTTTGATCTTCATTTTCCCTCCTTTCTCGCTGGATATCATTATTCCTGCGCTCTCTTGGCATGAATCTAGGAGCAAATTGCCTTCTGAACTGATTATGGTTATTTGGATTTCGATCAGCTTCTGGGGTAGGTTTACTAGCATTCTTCTCAAGCTCTAGCTTATTCAATTTTGCAGTAAGAATCTTAACCATTTTAGCCATCTCATCTATCTTGGTCTCAGCAGACTGAGAAGCAGAACCTGCTGTAACAACTTCTCTCTTTCCTTTTCTTTCATACAGCTGCTGGGATGTTTCATTTTTAATTCTATTGGAAGCTAGCAAATTAGATTCTACCTCCAAAGCTGCATCTTGCATGTTCAGCAAGGTGATAGGTCTCCTTTCTCTCAGTAACAAAGAAAATTCATGATCAAAAGCATTTGCATAAGTTAGCTTAGCTGATGTTTCTGTAGGTTTAATTTCTGCTGGAATTCTAGTGTACATTTTGTTAAACCTTTTGGAAAAATCTGCAACAGTCTCATCTTTCTTTCTTCTAAGAGCCCCAAACTCAGTTATATAGTAGGTGTGATCCTTTGTGTCTCCCCATTGTCTCATAAAAAGATCATGGAGTTCTTCAATGATAGTAATTGAGTTAGCAGGCATGTCTCTAAACCATTTTCTTACATCCCCATCAAGACTCTGAACAAATACCCTCATCCACACATCTTTTATCTCAATGTTCTGATTGTCAGCATAACTTAGGAAAGCCTCTCAATGTTCCTCAGCAGTGACTTCCCCCTGTCCATTGAATCTAGGCATATATTTCTGGTAATCACCTCCGGGTAATGCATGTAAAGGTTGAGGTAAAACTAATGGTGCATACCTAGCTGCAACCATGCGGTCCATCATATCCATGGGTGGGTTTTGACCTGCCATTTTTGTACTGACTGATTGGGAAGATGTGGAAACTTGACTAAAACCCTTTTGAAAAAGATTCTTTCCTACTTTCAGTTGAAAGATAGGTATTTTATCAGGAGAGGAAGTCTTAGCTTTCAAAAAACTTCTAGGATTAGTAAAGACTTGAAAAGTACTTTCAGGGATGATAGGTTTTCTCCAAGGTGAAATTTCAGCTGAACTTAATGATCTGCCCAGCTGGTCAGGGTCACAAGAGGCTGGCAAAGATTGAGATTTTCTGAGATTATTTGATGTTTTCAAGATCTGTTCCGGGTCTGTCACACCCAGTTTCAATGGAGAAACAGGCCTATTCCTGGTCCCAATCCCCTTAGAAGCCACTGTGACTACTTTTTTGGTGAAAATAGCCTTTCAAAAGATCTGATTCAAGTCCACCTCTTAAACCAGTAAAACTGATAAGTATCCCAGGGAAGATATGCTTCAGTTTCGTCCTCGGCAACGGCGCCAAAGATGTTAGTGCCAGAAATTGTTTCTAAGGCTAAGGAAACAAGCTAACACAATCTCAAGAGTAAACTCAATAAATAAGACAAAGTTTTTAGGGTTTTTGAATATAATTTAAATGGTTGTAAGCTCTGGGCACAATCAGGGAATACATCCAATAGAAAAGTAACAACTAAATCACAAGCATAAACTGATAAAGATGCATAACATATCACAAAAGATCCCACAAAAAGAATGTGCTGAGGTTCATAAATAAAAGATAAGCATCACCAGAAAATATACATCAACTAGCAATGAATTTACCATTTAAGAAGCTAAACAAGCTTAACAACAAAGCCAATCACAAAAAATGAAGGAGAAAAAGTCATATGTTTCATTATTTCATCAGCTAATGCTCATAAGAGTCACAGTACTTATCTCTTGAACAAGCCTGAAGGTACAATACAATCTGCAGACCTCCTGTCATTAATCCTCTTTGTCAGTTCTTTGTTTTTCTGCTGCAAATCTCGAACTGTCTTCTCCAGCTGAGTGCATTGACTGTCAGCAGCCCTTTTCTTTTTAAGTGCTTCTTTTGCATCAGCCACTAGTTCCTGAAAATTGTCATGAACATCCTGGAGATCTTCTCTTAATATTCTATTGGCCATCATCAAACCATCGTTGACCTCCTTCATATAATTCATTTGGTGCTTATATTGCTTGACAGTCTTCTGTAAATTTTTCCTGTCAGAATTAGCTATTTTATCTATTGCAGAATCTTGATCTTCATTAGGTTTCCAAAGAATGTCAGACTTCTTGAAGATTTCTGCTTCTTCTATCAACAGCTTCTCAGAAGTGTCCTCAATGCTGGGATTTGGATCTTCTTCACCTGCTGCTTCCACTGAATTAATCTCTTCTTTTAAACATGGTTGTAATTTATCTATTTCTGATTTGTCATCATCCATGGACCCTTCATCTAAGATAGTCATCTTATCTGTGTTTAATTTAGGATTTAACAACTTCTTCATGTTTAATCTCAACTTATTTTTCGACCTAGTTTTAGGTCTCCAGAATGTAGTTGCCTCTCCCATCATTTTCAGTTCTTTCCCTTGGTGCTGAATAGCAGCTAATTCCACCACTTCCAGCTTGTTTCTTTTCATGTTAATCCTTGTGGTTTTGCTCTCTGAAGTTTGCATTCCTTCTATTTCAGCTTTGACTCCTAATTTAGGGATAGGCTGTTCATCTTCCAAAAGATATCCTTCATCATTTGAAAGAATTGTAATTGGGCTTCTTGGATGAGTTTGAAACTCCTCTTTAGGTCCAGGAACAACCTTAATGTCAACCTTTTTCTCCTCCTGAGGATCTGCTACAGACGCTGGATTTTTTTCAGGCAATTCCTTTTTGTCTTCAAACAGTGTGAACTTGCTTTCAGGGCTGGCTAAAGATGTTTTCTGTTCACTCTCTTCTTCTACAGGCTCTGCTGATTCTTCAATTTTGATCTTTCCTTTATCTTCCATTTTGGGCTTATGACCTAATTTTCTGAGTAAGACTTTGCCCTTATCTGCTTGTCTTTTGGATTTTTTATCTTCAAAACCAGACCAAAAAACAAAAAAGTCCCAGGTCTTTCCCTCATGTTGCAAGGCAGTACTAACGATCAATTTGATTAATCCATGATGAAAAATGGATTGAGAAGAAGAATCTACTGGCCCTTTCACTTTGTTTTCCATTTTCTGCAAACTCTTCAGGAAGAAAAATGGCAAGTTCATCTTAGATATTCCTACCATGTGTTGAAGAAATCTAAAATGATACTTGTACACGTAGGCATACCTGCCCTCACAAGTAACATAACTCTGTAAAATTCTAATTGGTTCCACCCATTCTTTCTTAACATTTTGGATTAGCACACCTTTATTCTAATCAGGTATGATATTGGGTAAAAGGTATCTCTGAGGATCGAAATCAAAGGGAAACTTTTTAAACCAATGTTCACCTTCATCTTCAATTCCTGTTGATTTTGAGATCAATTTGACTGTCAGCTTGAATTTTAGGGTGTCGAAAACTACCATATCATTCTTGAAACCTTGGGAAAACCTGCAGGATACCTATGCATTATATCCATCAATTTTTCTGAAGAAATCCATCCAGCCAGCTCGTTTGAATAACTCCACACACTCTGGTAGCTTTTCAACCCATTCTACCTCTGTTGGCTCAGCCCTATTTACTCTGCCACTCTTGCCCATTATGCTTCAATCACTTGTAAATTGGATATATACTCTGGTATTTTTTTTGTGAACAGGAGCTGGATTTTGGAAGTTAATAGCACTATTGACTGTACAGGTTTATTCGGAGCACTGACAGGGTTAAATATAAAAATGAGGTTATCATCTTCAACCCTCCTTCAATCTGGCGTCGCAGCTTATCAGCAAATAACTACTTCTTTGGTTAAAATTGCATTTTAAAGCACAATTTTACCCATCCTTTGATTAATTTGATCAGAGTAAGCTGAAACGAAAAAGCCCCAAATCTGCTGTTATATGGGTTTTTTAAGAATACCTGTAAATTGCATCCAATGTGGTTGTTTGAAAACATGAACTCCACTATCAGATGAGTCATCTTTGTTTTCCAGATGTCGTGCAATCTTCAATTTAGCAGTTCACCCCGGAATCAAGAAGCCCTAATTTCCGTGATGCCCTCAACGCTTCTTACTCGTCCAATTGGCAATGGTGCTCGGCTTTTTCAAGTGGCTATGGTTATCTCATTAAATATTCTGTCTTTAAATGAGCTTGTAGATAACAACATCGTGCCAAATTACCTGAAATCATGTGGATAGATGTCAAACTGAACTCCACCTGTGTTGATGATGAACCCGACCTTCTCACGACGTGCAAGCATTTGAAATCATGATGCCTATTACATCAACACATCATGAATCCTCTGAAACCCATAATTAATCATTCACTAGCCCGTGCGTGCCAAAATTTTGCTGGAAAATAGGAAGAATCTGTGATGTCGATATTCTTGTATTGCTTCCTTGTTGAATTTCGGCTCCAGCACTACAAGAAAGACTTCAACACTGATTTGTGGCTTTTAAACAACCTTATATCATTTTGCATGAGATCTTGAGGTTATCAGGATTAGACTTGTACATAACCTCACTTAGAATAAGATTATGAGCTTCTTATTTGATATAATGAACTTTTAAAACCCCTCATCAAAAACCAATATAAAGCTTTAAAATCTAAAAACTCAAAGCAAGCCCAACATCTTATATAAATCCTAAGGAAAACCTACTAAGGAGGTAAAAAATCAAGTTAAAGAAAATGAATAACTTTAAAATAAAGTGCAAATCAAACCAAATTTTGAAAAAAACAGGATACTATCAAACCAAAAATTGAAAAACCAAGGTACTGACTTAACAGAATCGAAAGTCTATAGGTGGTCTCGTTGGTGTTAAATCGTTGATCAATAAAGTAAACTAGGGTTCAATAATATTGATTCCTGCTCTAAGATTTTCCCTTGATGGGTGTTGTTTGACCCTGTAGGTATATATGTGAATATATATTGAATCGCTAAATGCAAATACAAGTGCGTGTGTGTTTGTTCATGTCTTACAGAAACGTTTCTTTTTCTAGACTCCTGTAGAAACTATGTTTGGCTTAAAGGAAAAAATATATGTATAATGAGTTCTAAATGGTTTAATAAAATGACTAATGTTTTCTGCTAATAGAAAGTCAAATTGATTTCAGTAGAAGATAAACGTGTTATTTCTTTAATAGGAAAGTAACCTATCTAAAGATGAGGGAGAATAAATATAACTAGATTTCAAAGAATTTATGCAATGCTTGACGAACCCGTACTTGAAAGTTTTTAACATACGATTGCGTATAGATTCGTGGTGAATCTTGAATTTACAACTGATATAATGATCAATACTATTTTTTTCACAGTGCATTTATAAACAAAATAGAATTAATGGAATATTTCTGTAGAAACTTGCATACCTGCTAATTCGTGTAGCTTGTCCCTGCTGATAATACCCTGTTGATAATACCCTGCACACTCAGCCAACTCGTTACCAAAAAACTACTGACCTCTTAGCTGAACGGAATTGGTCTTGGAACAAATGACTTCGGGACTACCACGTTCCTCCCAACCATGATTCTACAACCGTTCCTGGTTCAGTAGGAATCCCCCCGAGCTGGTTCTGGCATGCAAACCAAGAAGTAGAGGCGTTAGAGGATAACTGGTTCAGATCTGGAAAATTATGAACAGAGTTCACTTCTGGGCAGAGAGTTCTTCTTGGCACAATAATACCAAAAGAAAAAGATGAACATCCCCCAATATTTGGGGTCTGTCCTCCTTAAGTAGGAACATCTTAAAAAATGACTGTTCGAATATACTGGTTTCTTTAAAACAATTTAAATTATATAAAAAATATTATTTGTTCATTTAACTGCTAGTTAATTTGGGACTAGGACTTCTCACTTTGTTTTAACCAAGTGTATTGATCTGTAATCTTTTTAATAAAAATAATAATGCCATAATTATAATTCCACCTTAAATAATAATAGATAACATTTGGTAAAGTGCCAGCCCACTTATGCATAAATAAATAAATATATATATATATATAAGAATAAATAATAACAATATTATTCTTAAAAGCTCTTAATAATAGTATTTAGCTTTGGGACCTTTTAAGCACTTGGTTCACATGATACTTCTTTTAATTATTTTTAAGGATAGGGTCCACTTCTTTGGATGGTTTCGGCAAGCTGGTAAGGCACCTCTAGTCTCTCCCTTTGCATGTCAGATCCCTCGTTTTAACATGGTAGTTCCCGCAGTAGATGATGATAATAAGATTTATTTGATCAAACTGAAAATAATTGTGATAAGTCTCGCAAGTGCTATTCAAAGTCCTCTTCGACTCAACACTTGAGATTTAGTAACCCCGAGTGCTCTTAAGAGCCTTTCAACTCAACACTCTCACATGGGCATTACGCTAGTGCAAATCTAGAGCCTCTGCTCAACACTAGAGCTAGAATGTGGTTGTAAGGCACATCTAGGATGTTTAAATGTCCTCGGATCTGGTAATCATTTCTTTCAAGCTTGGAGTGCTCCATGGCTCATTCCCAACACTCGATGTACATCGAGGCTTAGGCCTAGTATGAACTAGAATTCTCTACATACATCGAGGCCTAGGCCCAGTATATAGGTCATTTGTGTGTTTCTGAGTCCACTCTCAACACACTGAATAATCAACCATGTAAATCGTGCTCTGCACAATATAATGTAACAAAAGAAATTAATCTCAGTATATCATAATTTGTAACCAATTCTCATTATACAACATAGTTTATTCATCTGGGCTTTCCTGCCCCACATATACTCAACAATGAAACAAATCAGGGTCCATTCCTAATACATCAAAACATGAAAGAATAAATCAAGACAAACTAATGCTATGTCAAACATAATAAATCGCATATACTAAGGCCATGACCCGATATATCACCATAACATAGTTAGTCAAAAATTTGGGATATTACATCCCTCCCCACTTAGAGCAACACTGTCCCGGTGTTTCTAGGGGCTAGGAATGAGATCCTGAAACAAGGCAGGGTATGCCTCTCTCATGGTAGCTTTGTTCTCCCAAGTGGCCTCATCTGGTCCAAAGTGTGTCCATTGCACTTCTAGTTGAGTAATGGGCCTCCTCCTAAGCTGGACCTCTCTCTTGTCCAGAATGTGGAGTGGTTCTGGTGTGAACTCCCCTTCGGGCTCTACATGTAATAAAGACCAATCGATAACATGTTTAGTATCGTATACATATTTCTTTACTAAAGAAGCATGAAATACATTATGAACTTTTATATGTGCTGGTAGGGCTAACTCATATGCTATTGGACCCTTCTTGCCCAGTATTTCAAAAGGTCCACAGAACCTTGGTGCTAGTTTACTGCAATGTCCTAAACTTAACGAGCTTCATTTTGCTTTTATTCTTAGGAAGACATGTTCACCGATTTGGTAGTCCTTGTCCTTTCTTTTCTTGTCTGCGTAACTCTTTTGGCGGTCTTGTGCTTCTTTCAAATTCAGTTGCACCTTGGAGACTAGTTGTTCCAAGTCTTTTAGTAAGTTTTTCCCTAGCATAAGCCTGTCCACCGAGCTATCCCAGGTGACGGGGTTTCGACACTTTCGACCATAGAGTACCTTGAAAGGACTCATTTTGGCCGAGGTTTGACACCCATTGTTGTACGCGAACTCCACGAGGTGTAGGTAGTCTTCCCACTTAGTGGGATTGTTCATGACTTACATTCTCAGCATATCCTTTAAGATTTGGTTTACTCGTTCCGTCTGTCCGTTGGTTTGGGGGTGGTATGCGGTACTAAATTGTAGTTGTGTTTCTAATCCGGATAACAGTGCTTTCCAAAAGTTACTAATGGACTTTGTGTCTCGATCCGAGATAATTGCTTTGGGTATCCCGTGTAACCGAAAAATCTCCTATAGGAAGATTTCCGCAATGTGAACTGCCTTGTAGGTAGACTTTACTGGTATAAAATGTGCAACTTTCGATAGCTTGTCTACTACTACGAAGATGCAGTCGTTTTGTTTATTGCTATTGGGTAGGCCCAGTGTAATGAAATCCATACTTATTACCTCCCACTTCCATTCTGGAATGGGTAACGGTTGAAGTAGTATGGAGGGGTGTTGGTGTTCTGCTTTGACTAACTGGCATTCTTGACATTTCGCGATGAACAATGCTATGTCAGCGTTCAGTTTAGGCCAAAAGCAGTGTTTCTTTATGGCTGAAATCATATTTGATATCCGGGGTGTCCTGAATAAGGGCTCCGATGGAATTCGGTGAGTATGTTATGTCTAAAGTCCCCCCCCTCGGGAACATAAAGTCTCTCCTTTGACTATAACAATCCTGATTCATCTATCTTGTATTCTTTCTGTTGTTGAAAAATCCTATCTTCCTGGATCTTTTTAAGGATCTCGACATAAAACCTATCATTTTGGCATGTCGTTCTAATTCTATCATGTAAGTCGGAGTTTGTCCGACTTTCGGTTACCTCATATAACATATGAGCTCGTCGACTTAAGGCGTCAGTGATATTGTTTTCTTTCCCCTTGATGTGTTTTAGTTCAAATTGATACTCACTAAGAAAGGCTAACCACCTAGCCTGTCTAGATTTCAGGTCTAGTTGATCGAATAGATATTTTAGACTCATGTTGTTCATCTTTAGTAGGAATTTCTTACCCATGAGGTAATGTCTCCACATCTTTAGAGCGTGGATATTGGCGGCCAACTCGAGGTCATGAGTAGGATAGTTTTTCTCATGTTCTTTTAACTTTCTTGACTCGTAGCAAATGGCAAAGTCATCTTGCATAAGGACTCCACTGAGTCCTTCCTTTCTTGCGTCGATGCAAACTACGAAGTCCCCATTGGGGTCGACAATTCTTAGTATCGGTGCACTGATCAGAAGTTGTTTTAACTTCTGAAAACTTTCTTCTCACTTGTCTGTCCAGATGAACTTACTGGTTTTCTTTTGTAAGGCGGTCATGGGGCAAGCAATCCGCGAGAATTTCTCAATGAAATTTCGATAATAACCGGCTAAACCTAGGAATGATTATATGTCGAAAACACACGTAGGTGTGGGCCATTCCTCGATAGCTTTGATCTTATTGGGATCAACTGCTATTCCCTTTTCGGAAATGATGTGCCCTAAGTACTGTATCTGAGGTCTATAGAAATCACACTTACTAAATTTTGCGTACAGCTAATTTTCTCATAATATCGATAGGACTATTCGAAGGTGTTCTTCATGTTCTTCTTCATTCTTGGAATAGATCAGAATATTGTCTATGAAGACTAGAACAAACTTGTCAAGGTACTTACTAAAAATGTTGTTCATCATACACATGAAGTTGGCGGGTGCATTCGTCAGACCGAAGGGAATTACTACGAACTCGTAGTGGCCATATCGGGTGTGAAACACGGTCTTACTGATGTCTTCGTTACGGATTCTCACCTGGTGATATCCGGATCGCTGCTCGATCTTGAATAAGATCTTTGCTCCTCTGACTTGGTCAAACAATTCGTCGATTCTAGGGAGTGGGTAACGGTTCTTGATGGTTAACTTGTTGAGTTGGCGGTAATCGATGCACATATGCATCGTGCTGTCCTTCTTTTTAACAAAGAGGATTGGTGCTCCCCGAGGAGACACACTCGGTCGAATGTAACCCTTGTCTATTAGTTCTTGTAACTGTATCTTGAGTTCTACTAGTTCGGGTGTACTCATACGGTACGGAGTCCTAGAGATGGGTACAGATCCGGGGGTTAATTCTATGGAAAATTCTAAGTCTCGCTTGGGTGGTAACCCGGGTATCTCCTCGGGAAACACGTCTCTGAATTCTACTAGTATTGGGAAATCCTTGATCTTTCGTTCTCTATCGGCTTCTACGGATTGAAGGTGGATTGTAAATAGTTTACAACCCTTTCTTAAGCATTTCTTTGCTTGTAATGCCGATATCTGCCATACTGATACTTCCTTAGGTATACCTTGGATGGTTCTTTGTTTTCCTTGACTATCCATGCATAAGATGGATTTGTTTAAACAATATAGCAAGGCATGATGTCTCTCCAACCAATCCATGCCTATTATTACGTCATAAGATCCTAGCGGTAAGATGTTCAAATCTATCCTGGTTAAAAAGCCGTTCAAATCTATCTCACAACTCTTAACTAGTTCGGAGACCTTCCATTTGGTACCTGTGGCTAATTGTACTAGCCATGGTGCTTTGTGACTCTCTCGGTTTAATTTGCAAGACTCTACTATTCTAGGAGAGATGTAGCTTTGGAAAGCACCGGGGTCTATTAGAACTGAAAATATATTGTTAGATATCTTACCCTCAATTTCTACCATGGTGGCTTGATGATCTGCCTGCCGGCCATCAAGGGTGGCATAAATCCTAGGTGTCTTTTCCATGTCTCCCACTATAGGGTCGGCTCGGATGTTGTGTAAAGTCCCATTTGTTTTGTTGGGGAAGTCTCTGTAGTAATGTGGTCCCTGGCACTTCCAACAAGAAACAGTTGGTGGGACTGTCTTTTCCCCTTTGTTGAAGGTTGTCTTGTTGGTTGGTGGTGGGGGTGCATTAGGTAGAGCTTGGGGTCGGCTGAAACCTCTGTTGGGTGGGAAACTATTGTTATGTTTCTGAAAATGTGGGGGTATAAAACCCTGCCTGCGGTTGTCTGAGAATGTCCTGAATCTTTCCCTATTTATGTTGATGTTGTCATTCCTTGGCTGGCCATGCTCATAGCACAGCCTGGCTTTATGTAGGGTCATGGCAAGGGTCTTGGGAATGTCGAATTCTATCTTCTCTCTAAATTTTGGTAGAAACCCACCCAAGAATTGTTGGATTTTCACCTTCTCGTCCTTAATGTAAGGCACATAGTGCATCAATTCTAAGAATTGGTTTATGAAAGCTTCCATAGACAGCGAACCCATTTTCAGCTCATGAAATTCTTTTATCTTTTTGTCGAAGAATCTTTCAGACATGTATTTGTCTTGAAAGATTCCGCTGAAAGTGTCCCAGCTTATGTCTCACAACTCTTGTCCTTTAATGTGCTTTAGGTCCTGCCACCATCTGGCAGCTTTTCCATTTAGGTTGTGTATGGCTAGTCGGGCTTGCATTTCGCTGGAATAATTATGAACCTTAAAGTATTTGTTCATCCCTAGCAACCATTCTTCAGCTTTTTCCCCCGAGTTAACTTCTTTGTCATATGTTGGGGATCTTATCTTTCTTAACTCTCCTTGTAAGTTGTCATCACTCTTCCTCCTTCTCTTGCAAGGAGGTGGGGATCCATTGTCATTGGAAGAGCTCTTACAGTCCTCTTACAATGGTTCCAATTTATAATCTTCATGTTCTCCTATTTTGTAGTTGGCTTCCCTCCCCATGTTAAGAGTGTTGACAGAAAGAGTAGGCTGTCCATGGGGTTTTTCCACTGTTAGGCTTTGAAGTAAGGCCTCATTTATAGCCCGTTGTTCCCTTCTTTATTGCATATTTTCATCCCTGAAACTCCATAATTCTGCTTGTAGTTGCTGCATGGATTTATCTAAATCTGAGTTGAGCTCCACCACAATTTCTTGCTCTTGTGGTGGGGAATTTAGGCTGCCTCGTATACAGCTGCCTTGTTCTGCACTCATTTTTCTACTACTGTTTGTACCTGAAATTGATATAAGTATCTGCTGTTGGAAAACAATGTGTTAGTTCATTCTCTTCGTAAAAACATAATACAATAATTTAAACACTTTCCTGTTTCTGCAGCTGTGTTTGGTAGTGAGCCCAATAGGTCACTTAGTGTTTGTAACTTGCCCTGATACCACTTGTAATGTCCCAAAAATAGCAAAAATTTAAAAACTTTTCCTTCCTGTAATATTTGTTAATTTACAGTAAAAGACTCGTACATTAAGTCTAGAATTATTAAAACATCCATTCTAGCATGAAACAAATGTAATCTTAATACTTCTATTTTACATGATCAAATCTGTGTGTAAGTTTAGTATTTGCGGAAGCGATGTGGAAAATAAATGAGATCATGTTTTTATTGCGGTTTTAAATGCTGGTTCAAAAGGTAGAATATAACACTATTTACTATTTGAGAAAACATGTGGTTTTAATTATAAATGTCTAACAACACCTTCAGGTGATGAGCTCTGTTGATGACGGTATGTTTTTCACATGGGGATTTTGTAACACTCCCAGATAGGTAATTACATACCTCGGAAGATTTCCCGGAAGGTATGGGTAAGGGATGGTTTCCGAACTCACTTAACATCTTGCTAATGTCCTACTTTGTCTTCATTTGCTACAGGTGAAATCCATATGCGATTTTTTTTATTTCTAATGCTTGCTGCTCTGTTTACAATTGGTACTAAATCCCATGCAATTTCTAAGGTATTTGAGAAAGGTGATTATCCAACTATCATGGGAAAAATCATAACATGAAAGGTTACCCATGGTAGGGGTCACGACTAGTATCTTATTATGATATAAGCGAAGGTGAGTTGTTTCATAAATTGTGCCTATGGACTTAGCACAAAATCGACCTCTTTGCAAAAGTTAACATAGTTGACTACACAACTTCACTATAGACTTATTACCCATAAATTTCACCTCCACTAGGGTGAGTTGGTGTATCATTAATGCACTTTAATTGAGTATGGAAGACAGTCGGTCATGAGGGTTTGGGGAAAACAATTTGGGGCTTTTGCCAAGCACTCCTGCATTGGACTTGTTCCTTGTTTTGGCTCTGATCTTCGCGATAGGGTTATTATGTTGGATGCTGACCTGAGCTCGGCTCATGGTCATCCTGTTTGCTAAGCGTGGAGCTTGTCTATGGAGTAATACGATACTGCTGTATAAAGGTAATGGAAAACCTCTATTAACATCTGATATTCTCATCTTTCTTTTTGCTATCTAAAAAACATGGTGGAGCTAACTAATCTTATATATCGTTTATGACAGATGGAAAAAGCATTGGTATGGGAACTGCTAAGATTCAAGGCGATGTGTGTATGGCTAGGATAATTGGTGAGTCTGGATTTCCCATTCGTATCCTATCTCTTGCAGCTCTGGTGTTGTATGTATGCATTTGGCCTTGTGTTTTAGAGTTAAAAAGGGGCTCCCGTAAGCCCTTGGCTTACTGACTCCACTTGGGAAGCCCGATAGTTTCCAAATGGCTAGACTTGGAAGAAGGGTGGGGTTTTCAATGTAATTTAAGGGTTGAAAGGAGTTATGGCCAGTCCTGTGATGTAATAAGCTGTTTATGAGACTGTGTCTTGTTTTTGTGGTTCGGCATTTTTATTCCCTGTACCCTATAACTTATATTTTCAATACAAAACGAAATGTCTATAATTTGGAATGAGCTCTCCTGCGAAATTATGTTTTGAACATCACTGTGCGTTGGGGTTTTACTTTTGTGTTGTAGCTCTGATGCATAAATCTCCTACCTGAAATGTAATTATTTCAAATGGTCAAATCCTTTTGCGCCGTCAGTTTGGGATGTAGCTATGATGTGTATCTTGGTTTCGTCTTTGTTTGCTATCAGAGTTGAGTGATGTGATGCTCCTGTAAAAGGTTCTTATAAAATGCTATGTGGGAGAAGAAAAGATAAATGCTCCGCGCCCCTAAATCGAGACGTGGTTAAATGGCGAGGGATGGGGTGTTCGATTTTTCTTGCTGCCTGTGGTTAAAGAATTTATGGGTTGGCTTATTTGTTGTAGTCTTTGATTAGGAATCATAATCCTGTAGGTGGTCTCGCTGGTGTTAAATTGTTGATCAATAAAGTAAACTAGGGTTCGATAATATTGATCCTGCTCTAAGATTTTCCCTTGATGGGTGTCGTTTGACCCTATAGGTATATATGTGAATATATATTGAATCACTAAATTCAAATACAAGCGTGTGTGTGTTTGTTCATGTTTTATAGAAATGTTTCTTTTTCTAGACTCCTATAGAAACTGTGTTTGGGTTAAAGGAAAAAATATCTGTATAATGAGTTTTAAATGGTTTAATAAAATGACTAATGTTTTATGCTAATAGAAAGTCAAATCGATTTTAGTAGAAGATAAATGTGTTATTTCTTTAATAGGAAAGTAACCTATCTAAAGATGAGGGAGAATAATTGTAACTAGATTTCAATGAATTTATGCAATGCTTGACGAACCCATACTTGAAAGTTTTTAACATACGATTGCCTATAGATTGGGGTTGAATCTTGAATTTACAATTGATATAACGATGAATACTATTTTTTTTACAGTGCATTTATAAACAAAATATAATTAATGGAAAATTTCTCTAGAAACTTGCATACCTGCTAATTCGTGTAGCTTGTCCCTACTGATAATACCCTGCACACTCAACCAAGTCGTTACTGAAAAAATACAAAACTCTTAGCTGACCTGAATTTATCTTGGAATAGATGACTTCGGGACTACCATGTTCCTCCCAACCATGATTCTACAACCGTTCCTGGTTCAGTAGGAATCCCCCCGAGCTGGTTCTGACATGCAAACCGAGAAGTAGAGGCCTTAGAGGATAACTGGTTCAGATCTGGAAAATTATGAACAGAGTTCACTTATGGGCAGAGTTCTTCTTGGCAGAATAATACCAAAAGAAGAAGATGAAGATCCCCCAATCTTTGGGGTCTTTCCTCCTTAAGTAGGAACATCTTGAAAAATGATTGTTGGAATTTACTGGTTTCTTTAAAACAATTTAAATTATATAAAAAATATTATTTGTTCATTTAACTGCTAGTTAATTTGGGACTAGGACTTCTCACTTTGTTTTAACCAAGTGTATTGATCTGTAATCTTTTTAATAAAAATAATAATGCCATAATTATAATTCCACCTTAAATAATAATAGATAACTTTTGGTAAAATGGCAGCCCACTTATGCATAAATATATATATATATATATATATATATATATATATAATAACAATATTATTCTTAAAAGCTCTTAATAATAGTGTTTAGCTTTGGGGCCTTTTAAGCACTTGGTTCACATGATACTTCTTTTAATTCTTTTTAAGGACAGGGTCCACTTCTTTGGACAATTTCGGCAAGTTGGTAAGGCACCTCTAGTCTCTCCCTTTGCATGTCAGATCCCTCATTTTAACATGGTAGTTCCCGCGGTAGATGATGATAATAAGATTTATTTGATCAAGTCGAAAATAGTTGTGATAAGTCTCGCAAGTGCTATTCAGAGTCCTCTTCGACTCAAAACTTGAGATGTAGTAACCCAGAGTGCTCTTCAGAGCCTTTCAACTCAACACTCTCACATGGGCGTTAAGCTAGTGCAAATCCAAAGCCTTTGCTCAACACTAGAACTAGAATGTGGTTGTGAGGCACATCTAGGATGTTTAAATGTCCTTGGATCCGGTAATCATTTCTTTCAAGCTTGGAGTGCTCCAGGGCTTATGCTCAGCACTCGACGTACATTGGGGCTTAGGACCAATACAAACTAGAATCCTCTACATACATCGGGGCTTAGGCCCAGTATATAGGTCATTTGTGTGTTTCTGAGTCCACGCTCAACACACTAAATAATCAACCATGTAAATCATGCTCTGCACAATATAATGTAGAAAAAGGAATTAATCTCTGTATATCATCATTTGTAACCAATTCTCATTATACAACATAGTTTATTCATACGGGCTTTCCTGCCCCACATATATTCAACAATGAAACAAATCAGGGTCCATGCCCAATACATCAACTCATGAAGGAATAAATCAAAACAAACTAATGCTATGTCAAACATAATAAATCACATATATTGGGGTCATGACCCAATATAACACCATAACATAGTTAGTCAAAAAGTCGAGATATTACAAGATTCTATAAAACATAAGCAATATCACTATACCAATGAGATAGACAAAACTATTTGAGTTCCTGTAAATCTGGAATTGGTCCACTTGAAATATTAGAAATGAAATTTATATTCAAAGAAACACAGTTTGATTTTGTCATCAACTTAGCGAGACCCTGTCCTTTAATCAACTTTGCAGACTTAATCTCCAAATCATATTCTAACAATACTGCAATCCACTTAGCTCTTTTTCCTTCAGGATCTGGTTGGGTGAGAATATCCTTAATAGCATAGTTTGGAACATAAGCAAGTATGTGTGAATGTAAAATGTTAACCCTAAAATCCTTTAATGACTCAATTAATGCATATTCTTGCTTTTCCATGATATCATATTTTAACTCTGCATCTCTTAAAATTTTACTGAAAAAAAAATTGGTTGTTCTACATTTTCTTGATTCTTCTGTAATAATACCCCAACTATAGTATGCTCTGAAGAAAAAGAAAAGATAATGAAATCTTTTGAAAAGTCTGGGATAGTCAAAATAGGTGCTTCTGTCAGTGCTTTCTTGATATCATTAAAATATCTTTTAGCTTCTATATTCCACTTAATGTCATTATATTTCCTCAACATATTTGTAATACTTCTCAAAATCGCTGGAAAACTTGGAATAAATCTTCTTAAAAAATTTACCCTCCCAATAAAAGATTGAATCTCCTTTTTACTCCTTGGTATTTCAAGTTGATGAATAGTTGTCACCCTGACAGGATCAATTTTGATACCATCTTTGGATATTATATGGCCTAATAATTTACCTTATTGCATGGAAAAATTAGACTTTTTAGGATTTAAAGATATACCAAATTTTCTACACTTCAAAAACACTTTTTCAAGGTGTTTTAAATGATATTTATTAGACTTTGAATAAACTGTGATATCATCCATATATACCACTACAAAGCTTTCTTTTTGTTCAGCAAATCCAATATCCATTGATCTTTGAAATGTTGCTCCTGCATTCATTAATCCAAATGGAATTTTTGCATACATAAAAGTTTCCCATGGTGGTATGAATGTTGTTTTTTCCTAATCTTCTTGGTGTACTTTTATCTGATTATATCTTGAAAAACCATCCATCATGGATTTTCTTTTTGCTCCAACAAATTTATTTAATATATGATCCATCTTGGGAAAATTATAATTATCTTTTAGAGATACTTTATTGAAATTCCTGAAATCAACACATGATCTTATTTCTCCATTAGTTCTCATAACAGGAACTAAGTTTGCTACCCATTTTGAAAATCTGAGAGAAACAATAATTTTAGCATCAAATAACTTTTTAACTTCTTTTTCAATCCATGGGACTAACATAGGATTTATTCTTCTGAGTTTTTGCTTGAAAGGTTTCTCATTTGGATTAACAGGAATTCTATGTTGAATAATAGATGTGTCATATTCTTTCAAATCTTCATAACTCCATGCAAAATCATTTGATTTTTTTCATTAACTCAACATACTTACTTTTATCTTCTGATGGCAGAGCTTTTGAAAGTTTCACCATTTTAGGTTGTTCTTTTGTTCCAATATTGTAATCTTGAATTTCATCTTCATGGGGTAATACTTTTGGGTTTTTGGCCACATCATTTATATCAAATAATTTCTCTAAAGGTATAAGTCCTTTTGAAATAAAATTGATTTTTAGTTGAATAATCTCTTTCCCACCAAATATACTTTTAATCTTTTCTTGTTTTTCATATTCAAATGTAGAATTCTCATCCCTTTCAACATCTTCTGTGTTCTGATTTTCTCCATCAATAATTGTATTGGCAAATTCATTTGACATTTCTAAAAATATTTTGATTTGTAAATCATCTTGAAAAACTTGTCAATATTTTGAATTATCAGGAATATAGGGCTTATTGATAACTTCAATTTCATACTTCTTATTTGAATAACTAGGAATTTTAAAAGTAACAGCATCAGAAGCCAATGAATCTGGCACTATATTCTGGATTATGGGAACCACCATAACTCTGTATTCATTAAAAATGTTTCCAAGTATATCCCAAAATTCATTTTTGTATGCTCTCATCCTCGGATGCATTGTTTGATAACTTCCATTCACTTGATTAATTACTAACTCAGAGTCTCTATACACATCAATTATGTTTTCTTTTAAATCCTTCAACACATTTAGTCCTAAAATCAAAGCCTTATATTGAGCCACATTATTTGTACATTCAAAATTCAACTTGAAAGAATATACCATAAATTCTTGATCTGGAGATATTGTCCACACACCTACATCAACCCCTTCTTTACTTATCAATCCATCAAAATGTATTTTCCACACTCCTTCAGCCCATTGTTTTTGTTTAAGGGCTTGTTTTTTTGAAAAATCATCATTTTCTTTTTTTTTCTCAAGAACTGGTTGTTCTTCATCAAAATGAAAATCATTATAGAAAATAGAAGAACCTAGATTAGTGTCTACTACATAAATAATATGATTATCAATTTTTTCTTGACTACTTACCACATACACAAGTCTCTTTTCTCTATATAGTTATTACACCTAAATCTCGTCATCATGAGTCCTATATAAACTCAATCCCTTGATCCCTGAAGTTTACCTTACCAAAAGTCATCTAGATCAAGTTGTTGATCATTTATCGATATTTTCTAGTTAGGTCGATGCATCTTGTCTTCCAACAAGAAGTACCTGACTGGGCTCGGCACAGAGTGTCGTCTAGAAGCCTGCATCGGTTGCTCAGGTTTCCTTCATTCAACCTGCACTTGCCCCTTCCTGGCGCAAATTGTCCTCATGCAGCATCCGCCAGGGTTGGTTTAAATGTATAAATGAGACCTTAGAGAAACTTCTCAAATCATGATGACGTGGAGGGTCATCCCTAACTTCTAGATGAGATGGCCTTTGGTTCCTTAACCTCAAGGGATGATCCCTTAACCTTATCCCCATAGAAGACAAGGCTTGGATTAATGCAATTGTGAAGCATTTAGTGGATAGGATCTGGGCGAGTTCATTTTTATCACTCTTTGAATTCAGTTTTGGTTGAGGAAGTAGGAATCCAGAGTAGGATGTTCCCTTGATCTATTAGTAGTTCTAAGCCTAGCTACTAGGTGAGTTGTACTAGAAACAAAAATGGTTACTCCACTGGGGAAAGTAATGCATATAATGATTCTTTGTACGATTCATGTTTTCTTTTTCAATTTCTAGATATCTTATGTTGGTATTTGTCATCTTCTGAACTTTTTTCTAGGATGGAATCCACTAGTATTAGGAAAGTTTTGATTTTTTATACCCTCCTTACTCTTCTAGATTTCCATGTACTACTTATTTTATACACAGTAACGCACACACTCTAATTTCTCTCTTTATAGTAGTGTATATATGCATTTTTTCTATGAGTAGTGTTGACACTATATCTGAAAAATACTCAAACCCTAAAAATTTTGCCAAAATAATCTAGAAGCAGTGAAATTACCACAAATGGGTTGAAGAAAAGGTTTGCAATACAAAAACAAGAAGGAAAAACCCACATTTGCAAAGTCCGAAAACAAATTTTCGAAAGGATTAAACACAGACCAGGTTTCGATGGCGGAGATGATAAAGATCAAGATCGACGTCTAATATCGTTTCCCGCACCACCAAAGTAATCGGTCGCATGGAGTGGACAGCGATTGCAGACTCAATACTGTTGGCCATGTGTCCAAATCTCGTTAGTCCACATATGTGAATGGTGGTATCATAAACCACCACGGCACCGTGCGGAACCACCAAATAGAAAAGCGCGGCGAGGCCATAGCACGTGGTGTGGTGGGACCTGATACGTGGCAGATGGAGAAAGCATAAGGAGATACACCATACGTTGATAGCAATCGGAGGGCCGATATAAATCTTAAATCAAATCAACAGCCATTGTTCGTCCGCATCTGGGAAGGTGCACACTTGATAAGTGGAAGAGAGGTCACGGAAAGCAAAACCACTCAAACAGGTGTGATCAGATGGTTGATCCGCGCAAGGAAAAAACCGGAGAAGAAAGACTACTTTAAGATCGCGGATACCACCTTAGGGGATAAAAGGAGGCGAGATTTGACGGCCCAAATCAAAAGGCCGAGATCAACGGTAGGATATGATCCACGTTCAGAAAAGTTGCCGGGAAGTTAATTAAAAAGGATTATATAGAACAAAAGGGGCTTCGCATAACGGCATTTTGCATATGTGTCGCTATCTTGGAGAGCTCTGAAGACTGGTGGAGTCCAGCGATTGTGACAGAAGGTGAAAGGCGTGTACATACAGGTAGGGTCTCGTGACCTGGCCCACTTTTAAACAAAATTTTGTTTAAAGAAATGTTTAAATGGAAAATGTACATGATATAGATGTTTTTAAAGCAAAAGAAGCACTAGAGGATAGAGACGAAGACGTTTATGATACCCTAATTAGGTTACTAGTCTCTGATATTAAACTTAGGTTATCTGAATTGTTAAAGGAAGGGACAGACCTACATAGAGTCCACCAGTCGTCTTTGATAGCCTTTTTCCTAGACCAAATCCCTTTTTTCCCAGAATTTGTATCATGGTGTGCCGAGAATTACTCCCGAGAAGAAAGAATTGTTCTAAATAGTCAAAAAACCAGAGTCGTTTGTGAAATAAAGCCAGCTGAGTTAATTAAAGCCCTAGGAATAGATTTTTCCTAAACCCTCGAGTCTGAGATTTTTTCTGAAACCTCCATTATCGAAAATTACCATCGAACCTCTCAAACTGATAGAGAAAGGTTTTTGTCGTCATGTCTCAAGCCAGAAACCAGTATTTCGGAGGTCCCGTACCCTATAGATATCAATTTGTTTGATGAAAATACCCAATTAGTTTTGACATTATTGGATTTAGTTCTAGGGTTTGATACGGACTTGTATGTAACCGAGTTTCAATTGAGTCTGTTGTACAAAATGAGTACGGTTCAGTCAGGGATCGATGAAAATCAAATCCCTCGACTTAATTTTGAATTATTTTTTACGGAGAAGATTCATGACCAGATGGTCAATTTTCCCACTCTGAGACATTTCAGGTTTCAGTCCTTTTTGATGAAAATGATTATGATAGCCGGTCAAGAAGAGTTGCAGTTCCCATAAATCATTTTCACGACTTTATTAGAAAATAACATGTTCGATTACATCAATTTCATGCTCTCAGAGATTTACAGAATGATCTTTGGTAAAAATTTGCCTAGAGTATTACCAGAAATGCAGGCATGCATGCAATTGAGTACAGAGTACGCGACCGGAGATTGGTTTTTGTCAAAGGACAGTACAGTAATCAGATTATACGGGTTCAAACATAAACCTTATGTTTTACCAGCTTTTCTTACTTTAAGGGTTTTTGCTTTGGAATTCCTGAGACAAAAGTTGATTGTTGAAGATAACAATTTTTTGGTGTACAAACAAGCAACAAACATTAAATATCCATTCACACTTGGTCCATTCACAATAAAGAATAAAAATGTTGCTGTGTATATAGAGAAGTTATTGAAGGATATGAATTTTGAGACAGATATGGCTTTTGAGTATGATCCGTTAAACATAATATCGAAACGGAGAACAGATCACCACATTAAAGCACTGAACCATCAGATGATTGAAGGAATGTCAGACAGAGCCAATTGGCTAGAATATAAGGAAGAAATCATTCCGGATGCACACGACAAAGAAATGGCATTGACAGATACAACAACAGAGATAGAAGACCCGATGAATACTGCATTGGTGGGGTTTAAGAGACCCATATAGGACATAATGAACACTGAGGATGAAGAAACAGAAAGAGGAAAAAAGTTGAAAATGAATGAACAACAGGAGTTGATAGCAGTTTCAGAAGAGGCAAAAAGAATTGAAGAAAAAATACCAGAGGTTACAGTTAAAGAATACAGCATTGAAGGAACCCCAGTAGAGGGTGATGTAAATAGACCCTGGAATATAATGGATGTATTTGATGAACATAGTGAGAATAAACAGGAATCCTCTAAGCAAACTAGTCAGTTGTTTCCAAAAGTTAGAAATATATCCAATACTGAAGTAAGTTTATTTACTAGCAGAAATATCAGAGAGAATACCTTGAAATTTTCAGTTGTCCCAAAAGATAAGATTTCAGAAATGAAAGTGGATTTGTCTAAAATAAATGCCCCAGATAAAAATTTATTGCACAGACAAATAGGAGAAGTTATATATTCAGATTATTTGGGGGCAATATTGAAGGCAGACAAATTAAAAAATTTACTGGATAAATTGAATAATCAGTTGAGACAGGAGAAGGCAGAAAATAAGTCTCGACAGCAACAGATTAAAAAATTGCAAGTAGATTTGATAAATAAATAAAGAGGGAGATGCAGCAACAAAATTACTCAAAGAAAAATATGATACGATCCTAATGTTAAGACGAAAGCTTAAGATTCCAGACACTGTGCTTATCTAGGGAGCAGAACTAACGATACTAGAAAAGGAAAAAGAAGAATTATCTAATGAAGTAAATGATGTTACTGCAAAAATGTTAAAGCTCTCTGATGAAAAAGAACATTGGGAAAAAGAAAAAATCGTTTTAGAAGAGCAGTTGGAGGAAGCAAGGAAAAGATTAACAAGAAGCGGTCAGTAACAGGTACAAACAGCCACAGATGAAGATAAAACTGGAGTAGATGGTATTTTACAAGCCATGTCCCAAGTCAGTTTGAAAGAAGGAGAAATCAAAGAATTGAAGATGGAGATACAAAAACTGAAGGAAGAAAATGAAATTAAAAATAAGGAAATAAAAACTTTGCAGACAAGGAATCAGGAATTAGGTGATAATAACAAAAGTTTGGCAGCTCATGTGACAGGACAAGCTGCTATGCAAGGTTGCAAACACATGGTATGGGACCAAATTATAAAGGAAGTTGAAAAACTAAGACCATAATACATAAGGGTCAAAGAAAAGGTATTCAAAGATGCCTTCGAAAGTTGCAGAGCAGTCAGGGAGAACTTAAATAAAAAGCCAAAAGAAGTAGCCCAGAAAGCAATAACATTTTTAAATAGTCTAACTGAAGCAGACCTGACAGCCATGAATATAATGAACATAATTTCAGTCATCACATGGGCCAGAAGGATCTTGGGGAAGTACTCGCATGTTGAAAATATTGAAGCTAAAGCTGCAGAAATACAAGAAGAAGTAGTAAAGTTCACGAAGCAATTTGAAAAATTAGTAAACAAAGGATTCCCTGCTTTTTGGAATGAAAAGAACGAATTAATTCCTCCTAATGAGTATAAGAGATTGCTGTTTGACATAAGGATGGATCACAGAAAGTTCCAGCAGTTGGATCATATGCTTACAGGAAAAATTTTAATGGAGAAAATAGCAGAGGACTTTGAAATTTTAAATATGCTAATCTCAACCTGTGAGAATCTTCTTCCTGTTTCTTATGCAGGTCATGTTGAAATGCAAGTCTTGGTAAAAGAAATGACCAACTATGATTTACCCATGGCCGACCAGTAGAATTATGTGGACAAATATGGAAGGACAAGATACTCTGTCCATTCATAGATGCATTCAAAACTCTCGCCAAGTGGCGAAAAGATGATATTCAAAATTTTCGCCAAGTGGCAAAAATATACTTTTATTTTAAATTTGTAATATTATTTGGAGACAGTTATCTATTGCTCAAAGACAATTATCTTTTAATTTAAATTATTTTCAGTTATTAGTTAGAAGAAGCAGTTATGTCAAGCTTCTTCCGAATTTTGTATAAAAACAATGAGAGTCATTGTAAAAAGGGTTGGAAATTCTTTGAGAGACGAATATGTTTTGAAGTCTATTTTTTGATAAATAAAGGCAGTACAGTGAAAATACCTATCTTTTGAGACCAGAGATTCATGTGTTGATCAGCTTTACAGTCTGTTTTGCCCTTTCTCTTTATATGTGCATGTTTACCTTCTATGTTTTATCTTCCATTATGTTTTTCTTCTATATTTAAATGAACACTTGAAATAACTCGAGATTCATACTGGTTATGCCTCATTTTATCGCGTTTAAATATTCACTATTTTCTCCAAAGTTGACAATGGATTCATCCTAGTTAGGTGCCTATTGTTGATGGAATGTCATTACTTCTTCCTATACCACCTGAAAAATTCAAATTGACTGTGATATGATTGCTATCTTGCCTCTGCGAAAATTTGTTTGGTATAAATATCTTACTGGCATATTATATATTTGAAACTTTGACTCCATGCCCAACGTTTCTTGTTTTCCTTTTCAACCAAAACACCGTTTTGAGAAATTTTGAGAGAACTTTTATATGCTTTAGCCTTTACATATATATCGTGAGAGAGCCCTCTCTGGTGGAAAAAATGGCTAATTTTTCTACCGAAATCTTGGTTTGAAATAGCTTACCTTAGGTCTTATTTTCTTACAACCGGAATAAAATCTAAGTGCTAACATTTTGGCACCGTTGCCGGGGAACGAGGGTTTCATTTTCCCTGGGTATGAACGACAAAGTTTTCAGTTTTGACTGTTGATGGTGAACAACGGTCAAACATCAGTAAGGTTGTACATCTTTCACCTGGCGACTCCATCCTCAAGAATCCAAATTTCAGTGACTCCATTGGAGGCATGATCCAAAATCAAGCTTTTAAAGAGAACCGATAGACTCCGCTGGGAAATGAGCTCATTGTGAAGACATGGAAAGGCATGATGAAAAGACAAGGTACTCAAGTTTCAGTTTTTTGCAAGACATCTTATCCTTTCTTGTAAATCTTTTCCTGTCTTTTCCAAAGCTTGGCAAAAGAATTTCTCATTGTTTACTATATTCGAAAAAAGACCATAGATTTACTCCTGTATACCTTTCTTTAGAAACTGAAAATGTGTCTTCATTCTGTACATATGATTTTGATCAAGATCTTTTACTTGAACCGCATGACAGTAAGGATCAGCCTTATGAACCTCATGATACTAAAGCTGATAATACATCCTCTCTACATAGTTCAGTTTCTTCCAATATCCAAAACCGATATAGGCCACTTCACCTACCTCATGTTATCCATGACTATCCTCCTAAATACCATAAATACCTTCCAAAATTCGACGGAGAAATCAAAGGCCTTACTGCTGAGAAACATTTTCAAGGCTTTGAAATTTTTTTGGATTTGTTTGAAGTAGATTAGGATGATGTTTGTATGAGGATTTTTGCTCAATCTTTCCAGGGAGATGTGAAGAAATGGTTTCGCCATTTACAGCCAGAGTCTATAGACACATGGCAGGGGTTTTCTAATATCTTCTTGAAGTTTTGGGGTAAGAGGAGGTCATGGGACCTAGTCCTTTAAGAATTTTACTCTATGAAGATGCAGGAAGGGGAATCCTTATCCAGTTTCAATAGGAGGTTCGCCAGCGCCTATTATGATATGCCGAAAGAAATTCAGCCCTTAGAGAATGCTACCAAGTTACATTATGTATCTATTTTTCATTCTGATCTCTCTTTTCTTCTCTTGGAAAGAAATCCCTCCAGTTTACAACATATGTTCGTTGATGCTTTCAAAGTTGAAGATAATCTTAGAATGTCCAGGAAATTATCGAGCAAAGAAAATGATAAGAGGATTGAAGAAGAATGTGGGTTCGAAGAGAAGTATAGACAAGGAGAAATGGTTTGGCATTCCAGTTTTTCCCGTGACAAGCAAAGAGATGATCAGCCGGGGGATGTGCCAGAAGAAGGTAACTCTGACTTGTTTTATGTCAATTACAATCAGCCTGCTGAAATTTCTGTTAATGATGGTTTTAAAGAAAATTTCAGTCCACCTAAGTTTGATAAGTATGAAGAAGATTGCTTGGATATGGCAGCGGTTGAAAACTTTATAAGTTCCATGGCAGTTGGTGAAGAAAATATTATCACTATCCATGATCAGACCTCTGAAAATAAACATGTTGAAAGTGACTGTCTACCCCTCTGTTATGCTTCGTTCGAATTGATAAAACAAAAAATTAAGGCTTCTAATCAAAAACAAAAATCTATGATGGATAGCTCCATAAACTTTTTTGAAAGTGGAATTAAAGAAGAAGAAGAACAAGTCTGTCATCATGCCCAAGAAGCTGGAGTTTTCCATAGGGTAGAAAAGTGCCAAACAGAAAACCAGGTCTCCATTTCGCATTCAGAAATTTTGTATCAAGAAGAGTCTGTTGCACTTGATGTCATTGAAAAATTTAATGATGGTTCTGTTGTTTTTGATGAAGAAGGGCAAGTTTTAAATTCTGAATTTTCGAATGAAATTGGTGATGGCCTTTGTATCTTTTCTCTTGAGCTGGATAAGAATTTTCTTCAGTCTTGTCAGTGGTCTTCTGATTCAGAAGAAGGCCAGATAAGCTTCTCTCCACGTGACACTATTTCAGAAGCTGTGGGTCTACAGAACTCTGTCTTATTTGATTCACTTAAAAAACAATACATCAGTACTTCTCTTGGAAAAAAAGAAATAGAACATGCCTCAGATAATGTTGCTGATTTTTCCTTAAACAAGAAAGGTGGGCGCCTCCATAGTATTTCCAAAATTTATCCTCTGTCTGAAGATGAAATAGATCAACTCTTGAAAGGTCATATTACAACTCCAGTAATGTCGGATCTGCATTGTTCACACAGTGAGTATGTAAGTGGGACCTCTTCCATTTTCAAGCATGTAAATCTAAATTTAAACATTGACAGTCATGCCGATCCTTTGAAGGAACCTATTTATGATGATGATTCTCCGCCAAGGGATCAGCTGTTAGACACCATTTATTTCCATCAAGAAGATATGGTTGACATGATTAATGATCTTGAAGGATGTTTGTTGTTTGAAGATGTTTTGGATAAGTATAAAGATGGGATAGATGACATACCAAAAAGGGAACTAGAGATGCTCATGCTTGAGGAAGATGCAGTCAACACTCAGGTATTAGAATATCACGCTCCCCTATGCACTTTCATCAATCCACAGTTGAATAGTCTTGTAGATCAACTTGAAAGAGATATTTGCATTCTTGCTGAATCTCAAGACGTGATAATATTTCAAACTGTTGAAGATCCTTATGCTAATTTACTACAGTCTGAGGGGAAAATGAATTTTCTTATATTTTTGGGACATGAACTCATTATCAAAGAATGTTTGGAGTGGTTTGTTTTCTGTCTTCTTTATTCACTCAAAAGGAATGCAAGCCATAGTCGAGCAAATGGTCAGTTATTAGATTGGCTTCATTGGCACTTTTGTGTCATTTGATTCAGCAGTCGCATTTCAGCAGAGTAGATAGGTAGGAGGAATAAGTTTGCTCGACAAACAATTTTTCAGTATGTACAGTGTTGTTTTCAGTTTAGTTCCAGCATGTATGTTTTCATTTTTCAGCAGTTATCGGTTTTCAGCTTCAGTTTCTGGATGAAGGATCAGTTACAGGATGTAGGTTGCAGTTTTCAGGATTGGGAGCCGCCCAATGGTCAGGAACATGGTCTACGGTGTTCTTTGCTGCCTCGCTAGGAGGACAGCATCCCCAGTAGGAGCCAGTTGTTGGCACTCAGTAAAATTTTTGGATAATTATCTTCTAGCGACATTGATGGTGCAAAAATAGATCAGTTTGCATAAGGGAGGTTTCAAACTTGGCCAATAAAAAACATCTTTGTCCTCGGGCATACAAAAGGAGAAAAAACTTTATGTTTTCATGAAAAACCTAAGGCCAAAACTCATGAAGAAAGAGGTTTGATATTCTAAAGGAAAAGAACTATGTATGGAGAAAGAGTTCCATAGTTTTTCATAGGTGGAATTTTTTATGAAAAAAGAAGGGGGCTTCAATATTTTATTTACCAAAATTAAAACTTTATGAAGGGTTTTGATTTTTTAAAACCTTTCTTAGATTTTTATAAAAATGGTATGGCTAAAACTTTAATTAAAGTTTTTAGCCCAAGGTTAGTCGTATTTTTTGGGCCAATAATTTTGAGAAAAATGTGTTAAGCGCCCAACAGCAAGAGTTTTCACCGTGAGACCAAGCACCAAGCCAAGAGGGCCCCATAGATCTCATATCCTCCATTGTCCACGAGCTCCTCCTTTTTTATTATTTGATGTATATTAGAGGCGATGGGAAAACAGAAAGTTTACAACTCTATTCGAGGCCTGGAGTTACCCACAAAAGTTCGCATCAGTGGGCATAGAACATTTTGTGTTATTCAGAAATCTTCCGAATTAATTGAAAAACATGCTTGGAATTCACGGCTAAAATTTTTTGTTTGTTCCTCATGCATGATTATTTAAGCGTTTTCCCTACCGATACCCTACAGGCGCCGAGAAGAAACTGTTGGCATATACAAACTGTTGGAAGGTGGCAGTATTGTTCAAAGTAGTTTAGTTACGGGATGCCAAAGCATCTGAGGCGTTATCAACCTCCAGCAAACAGTCACACAAGTCACAACTCGCCATTCACAACGTTCTGGAGGCATTATGATATACAAATGACAACGTGAAGTGACAGTAACTATAGTTACAATGGCAAGAAGATGCGTGATGATCACCATTTAATCTACAGGGAAAAATGTGGAGATGTCTAATTATTCGACATTAGAGTAATGCCCAATCTCCGTCGTTTTAATTTCTATTGTTGCGAGTGATGATGAAAAGAGAGCTGTCAAGTTAATAATCTATTGTGGCATCAAAAAAGCCATCCTGTTGGACACCATTTGGCTATGATCGTGAGGGATTATCACATGCAGAAATGAAAACGAGGCATAGGTAGACTGATCCAAGGTCCACGTTCACTCCACATTACAAAAGTGCTCGGTGGATAAGAAATAATGCCTGTGCGGGAAAAAAACCACCATCCAACATGTCCATTTCTGATGCGTCCGCATATGTGAAAAGTTTTATTGCAAACCACTTAACGCCCGTGCAAGTACCATCCATTGGAAATGTTATAAAAGGGAGGTGGTCCCATTTTTAGCATTTGTTTCTTCTTTTTGACTAAAGCCGTCATGCTCTCCAAAACCCTAAAAACCATTTATCCAGGAGAGGGAGGTTTGCCACAACGTCGGGAATCTGAAATAAGCAATAGAAACCAATCATCTTTTCTGGTATTCTTGTCCAGAACTTTTGCAGCCATGATTTTTTAGTCATCCATCCAGATTGGATATTTTGCATCCAAGGTTCGACATTGCCACCAGGTTCTAAAGCTAAGGAGAAAATTCACTCAAACTACGCTAGGTCAAGTAAATCGCACCAGGAGATGAATACATTTCAACATATGGTCGACAGAGATGGTTTCTCACCTTCTTTCATGATCCGTGGTCGCGCAGTGTACATACAAAGGTTACAGGTTTTCTCTTTTGGGTAGTATTGTGAATGGTTCAGCCGAGCTATGATGGAGGCTGTGGGTTATCTGGAAACTAACTGGAACATGTCTCTCTAAATGTCATTGAAAATATTTAATAGAATTCATGTAGAAGCCGAAATTAGGGCAATTTAGATGCTGAGACTTTTCAATATGGCTCTCGCGGATTTCTCAGACCAAAACCCCATTGTCCCATTTTCTCTCCAGCCCTGTGACCTCTGTGATCATCTCTAGCCAACATAAATGATGGCATCAATGTGTTTGACCATTTTGAAGTGTTTAGTCGAGCTCAAGACTACAAGTGCTACTCACCATGACCTTGAGATGCGAGAAAAAGTGAGTTAAGGGAGCCATGCGTAATGTTAAAAGTTGCGACCCAAGATAGTTTGGGTAGTGATGCAAAATTTGGTGAAAGCCCTCGCAGCTTGGAAGTAGAAATTGGAAATACCGATGAACTTGGAAAATTCAGACAGATTTATGTATAAGGAAATATGAAATATGTGCAAAATGAAAAACAAATAACAGCACTCAGATATTTTCTCATACAGTTGGAACATAACTGACAGGAATTTAAAGAATAGGAGCACAGGAGGTAGAATGAATCAAATTTCCAGGTACTAAAATGGTAGTCGGAAGCTCAGCTCGTCACCATAATACTCGACAGGTGGAAAAGAAAGATATTTGAAGTCTTGGAATCAGTAGGTTAAAGAAAATTACAAAAATTTCTCTATATTTCTTTATTCAAAATATTTTGTAACTGCTCCATATTTGTTTTATTCGTAAAAATTAGTTAGAAACTATTTTTAGACAAATATAGTTAGGGTTTGTTTGAGGAGCATTTTTTGTATAAATTATACATTTTACAATGTAAAAGGGGTTCATATTTTCAGTAAGAGGAGACCCATTTCGGGTGTTTTGCAGGGTTTTTCAGAAATTAATAAAGATCTCAGAACTGAGCAGATTTTTCATCAAAGATTCATGTGCTGTTTAAAAATTGCAGTCTGTACCCTTTCCCTTTCTCTACATGTGCAAGTTTACTTTCTTCGTTATGCCTTTCATTATGTCATTTTCTTCTATGCTTAGATGAACGTTCATATAGATTGAGATTCATGTTCTGTGCCTCGATTTATCCGCATTTGAGTATCCATTTATTTCTCCAAAATTAACAGTGGATTCATCTAAAAATTGATGCCCGTTGTTAATGGAATGTCTTTATTTCTTTCCCTATCACCTGCAAAAATCTTATTGACTGTAATAAGACAGCTATCTTGCCTTTGTATGAAACATTTGTTTGGCTGCTGATCTATTATTTTTCTGTTTCTTGACTCCATTGCCCAATGATATCTTATTTCCTATTTATCTAACCACTTCATTAAAAATCCTTAAGTTTTATATATTTTACAAATTGGCCCTTGAGTTTCATTGTCAAACTGCTATCGTGGTGACATTGGATGGTAGATTTGTTGAGAGAGCCCTCTCTAGCTGAAGGAGGCCAACTTTCAGTCTAAAGATTGGTTTGAAATAGGTTACCTCGGGGTTTCTTTGATACAGCCCAAGGAAAATTCGAGTGCTAACAAGTAGTACATGTACATATGTGAGTTGATACATATCAAACTACGTGCATGCTTTAAGGAGTAAAAAGAGTAAACTATTGTTTGGTAGGGTGAGTTGTTTTGTTGGGATGCCAAATTTTAAAGAGGCATTGGATATTTTTTCTTGTTTTATTGATTTGTAGTAATGCAATCATAGATAAATAAATCCTTGATCTTCAGTACACAAGAGTCTAGGGTGTGAGAACGTTTTTACCTTCTACATTCTTTGTAGTGTTTATGGAATTGAAATAGGATTCCTAACTTCGCATGCACTATAGATTGAGTTACATTTCCATTATTTTTCATTATAGGTGATATTTGATATGAATTGGTTTCCCTTTGATGCATTTTATCAAAGAAAAAAATTTATATCCTTTCAGTTCTTTTTTTTCTTGTTGTTTTTTTTTGTGTGAAATGATAGACCATAGTCTATTGCCTCTGATTCGCTTTTGATTCCCCTATAAGTAAAGGATAAAGTCAAGAATTTAATTTCTTATTATGTCTTATAGTACCTCTTGAGTATAAGAAAAAAATTATTGTGAATTATTCTTAGGTTTCTTAGTACATTATAGATGAAAGGAGAAGTCTTCATTGTCTTTATTTTGCACATTATAGTGAAAAGCATTAAATGTAAATTAGGAACTCACATTTTCCATGTTAACATGGATGATATGTTGGTTGATTAAAAATAAATAGTGAAAGTTTTTTTTTTATGTATGAAACATGATTGATCTTTAAAACCAATTTGAATACCTTCTTTTCTTTAAAGGATGACAATATTTACAATCATGTAAATGTCCTTAATGGTATTCAAGGTTTCATCTTTCTTTTTCACTTCTGATTCCTGAGCTAATTTTGATTCTTGAAAACTAATTGCATATAAAAATATATAGGTGGTTTTATTGTTAGAAACCAACATTGGCCTAGGTTCTAGAGCCTTGGAAGTAGGATGGAGAGTAATATTTTCAAGGCTATAAAATGAAACTAGATCCACTAGTTAAGAGGATAAATCTAGTAGTAGCAGAGTATCTTTCTAACACAAGCATAAAGCATAAGGTTAAGCTAGGAAACTAATTGAGATCTCCCCCTTAGTTATTTTTTTAGTTGTATACATGAGTATGAGAGCTTTAAGGAAGTGGTAGGTCCTAGGGGTGAAACAACTTTTTTTAGAGTTTTGGGTTTAGGACTTGTGTCCTATGTTCCCTTCCCATTTGTGGACACTTGAGATATGATTGTATTTCCCAACTGTTGTTTGTGAATTTTTGTACATATCTTCTATTCCTAGGATCCTAATATGTTACTATAAGGGGAAAAATATTGTGGTACGTAAGGTGGATTCATAACATCCGATCAACTCCCTTGGAGGGTACTTGTCTTCATGAGAGTGGTTAGAACTTGGGCGACTATTTTTGGAGAGATATCGTCACTACCTCTCACACATTTATTGGTTGTATTTATTCCATAATAATCCTAGGATGACCTCCAGAAGGCTCCTGTGTGGCTCTTCACTAATCAGGACTAGGACTTAATGACCCTGGGCTTATCTTTAGAAGAGTAGTATTTCTTGTGTAAATATTTTAGGAAATTGTGTTGGTGAGTGTGGAATCATTGAAAACCAAGTTGTGAAAGTTTATTCCCTTGCATTTTTTTGAGTCAAAGTGCTCAATTAGTCACCCCATTAGTCTAGAAGGATCTGGGGTCTCTAGCCTAAAAAGGTAGATTTGCATCCTAAGAGGTGTAGATTGGATCACACTGAATTTCTCCCATAAGGGGAAGAGGAATAAAACCGAGGAATGGTAAACAATCCCACCGAAGAAGTAAGAAAGTATGAATCAAGTGAGTCATATATGCTATTTGTAGTGGGATATTTTAGAGGGTCAAATGATCACATTCAAATATAGGAGAGAAGTACATACCACCTCATTGAAGAGTACCTATATTTGATTGATATTGACGAACTCACAAACCCAATAAGATTATTAAACCCACTCATGTCCATATCATAGAGTTTGTCATTCATTCAAATCTGTGAGTTTGATACCCACAGTTTCATACCACATTTCAATCCTTTCTTCTAGTGGAATTATATGAGTACCACAAGTGGAATTTATTCTATTGATGGAATCCCCACCTTGATCATTATGAATCCATATGATGTGGTAATTTGACCATGTATTCTACAATAGAATTCGCATGGTCCTTTCATTGATTTGGAGTATCCATTGGAGGAATCATTCCTTTGGTCATTACTCATGTTAGAGGAATAGGAAATCTGAAATCCATAGCTTAAGGTACTAATCCATTCTCTTTTAAATTTTAATTATCCAGATTCTTTTCTATTCTTGCTTGTATACCTCCCATAATATAGAATTTCACAACATCTATTGGTAGCTCCTATATCCCCTTCAATGTCTTCATATTTGGAGGTGGACACATTCCTATGTCTATTACCTCATGGGAATAAGATAACATTCCATATTCAGTATGCCCCAAGGAAGCACGCGTTTACATAGGATGGGGGCATGTGTAGTGGAGATTCCACACATTATGTTCAAGTGCCACTTGGTAATATACTTACATTCTTGATAACCAAAACAACCCTTTCATTGTACCCAATACCCTTATATTCCTATAAAACCTTTCATTACTTACATTCAAATGAACAAGAGATGCTCTAGGGATTTTGAACCATACAACATAGACTAATGTACCTTTCTTAGAGACACTAAATATGTCTGATTTGACAAAGTTAAACAACAAATTAATTTTTCATAACCCTAGTTGGCCATAGGTCCCCATGATATTTCCCTTTGATATGCCCAAATTCCAAGGGAAATGTGGATAATACCCTTCTACCCATGTTATGGCTTTTCATCTATGTTTTTCATCTAATTCATTGATGGATGATAGTATTAGGATTCATATTTTTCAAAGAACTCTAACCAAGGTGGCTACTAAATGGTATATATAGTTTTCGAGGGTATCTTTTCAAAACAGTGACATAAAATCAATGATCTTTATCAATCATTTTCAAGTGTCGATTCACTATGAGGCTACTAGTATTGATACTATGATGTCCTTCCAACAGGATAAATCTATGCACATATCTAATCATATACATGAGTGGAGGAGAATGTGCCATCTAATTAATTCTCATATTCCAGATAAATCCTAGTAGACTATTTCATAAAGTCCTTACAAACTTATATTGAGAAAGATGTCTATCTATATTGGGTCACCACTAAAGAGAAAAATGCCATCAAGACCCAACAATTAGACTTGGTGCATTCCCAGTTTTGGATTTTATATGAGATCCTACACAATGTTCTTAGAGTAGAATCTAATCCAACCCAAACCAATCCCAGAACACTAACAACCACTAAAAACCTTGTTCCAAATCAATGGCCTCTGATGTTGTATCATTACACACATCCAATGCAAAAAGGGAACCAACAACCCATAGGAAAGAAACAAGGCAAGAATAAAAAGAATGAGAACAAGGGTAATAATGCAAATAATAGAAAGGTTGGCGGGTATAATAAAGAGAAGAATAAAGTGGAATTATTATGCAAAATTTGCATGGAAGATCACTTCACTCATCAGTGCCCTGAAATGGAGGCCACTGCATGATTATTTGCATAACAGGACGCCACCAAGTAGCATGTTATTTTACCAACTCGTTTCCTCCTTAACACCAACAAATAGTTGTTGGATCCCAAACCAACCCTACACTTTGCAAGGCGGGAATTAGGGAGTATCCTCTCAAGGGATAAACCCATGAAATGAAAATGTATTTATGTATTAATGAGAAATTAACATCCATACCAAAGCACACAATTATGAGACACAAGCGTCTAGGTCTAGGGGAAAATATGTCTCCAACTATGGATTTCCAAATCCTCTACACATAAAGAAGATGAAAAATGAAATAATACCTCACATACCAAAAAGTGATGCAAATTTAACTAGAGTTTCGATTCTAAAACTTTTTTCCTATGTTCCTTGACCATTCTTGGAAACCTAAATTACGACTATTCTAGCCAACTTTAGTCTCTAAATTTTTGTGCATAATTTATTTTCCTAGGATCATAATATGTGACAATAAGGGGAAAAAATGTGTGGTACCTAGGTTGGATTCATAACATCCACTCAACTCCCTTGGAGGATACTCATCTTCATGAGAATTCTTGGTCCTTGGGGTATTATTGTTGGAGAGATACTTTCATGACCTCTCACACATTCGTCTATTGGACTTGGGCCCTAATCATCCCATGATGACCTCTAGAAGGCCCTTCTATGGATCTTCACTGGTACTAGGTATTAACCACCCTAGGATGATCTTTGGAAGAGTAGTATTGCTTGTGTGAATATTTCAGGAAATTTGGTTAGTGAGTGTGGACTTATTGAAAAACAAGTTTTGAAAGTTTCTTCCCTATATTTGTTTAAGTCAACGTGCCTAATGAGTCATCCCATCGGTCTAGAAGGATCTAGGGTATCTCACATAAAAAGATAGATTTTCCTCCTAAGAGGTGCATATTGGATCACACTAGCCTACCTCCATAGGGAGCAGAGGAAGACAACCTAATAATTGTAAACAATCCCACTAAAGAAGAAACAAAGTATGAATCAAGTGAATCCTATAGAATATATGTAGAGGGATATATTAGATGGTCATACAATCTCATTCAGATATTGGAGAGAAGTACATCTCCTCCCTTTCACCAATACCTATATCGAATTGATATTGAGGACCTCAAAAACCCAATAACATAATTAAACTTGCTCATTTCCATATCGCATAGTCTGTCATTCATTCAAAACCATGAGTTTGATACCCATAGTTTCATACTTCATTTAAATATCTTGTTACAATCGATCAATATGAATACCACAAGGGGAATCCTTTCCCCGGTCACCACAAAACCCATAGGATGTGTTAATGCAACCATGTCTTTTGCAATATAATTCACATAGTCTATACTGTCCCTTGTTAGGAATTTTATTAAAATGGCAATTTCCCACTTTTTTCCCTAGTTCGACCTTTGACTAGTTTTGATCTCTAGGTCCCAAATTTGCCCCAAATGATCCCAAATATTCTGAGAAGGTATATGAATGATATTAGAAAACAAATATGTGTTTCGAGGATGCCTTTGGACCTTTAAAATACTTCTACAAATCCTCTTTCAATTCTGGTCAATGTAGGTAACTTTACTAGTGATTTCCCTTTGACTAGTATTGGTCTCTAGGTCTCAAATTGACTCCAAATGCCTTCAAATATTCAAGGAAGGTGTATGAATGATATTAGGACTTGAATATGATGTTCAAGGATGAAATATTTCCACCAAAATACCTCTGCAAACTCTTTTAATATTCTGGACCAAGTATGCAATTTTACTAGTAATTTGGGGTTCAAATCCCCCTGGGGTAAGTATTGAAAATGGCTTCCCAAATGCCTCCAAACCCACTCAAATTTATGAAAAGAGGTAGGAAATGTATTAAGTATGTTATTAAGGTCTCATGTGCACCATTAATTGATTATGATATCTGTTCCAACCATATCCCATTCAACTGCAAAAATCACCACTTCGACCCTTGGGGAAATGGCACTATTTCTTCTCCCAATGCAATTAAACTGAGTAAAAATACTTCAAATGCTCAAGTACAGTACATGAAACTTGTAAAATACATCCATTATAGTCCATTAATCACAAATGTATCATAGAATCATCCATTCATTCGAAATCATCATCAATACATTGGTTCACAACAAGGTAGTGGGGAAATGGCATTGTTCTTCCATTAAAAATGAGATTTATACATTTCCACTTGGAATTTCGACCTGAAACTTTCTGGAGATGAAGAAAAGAGTATTTAATTCATATTAAAAAATAAATGGGGCATTATAAGCTTCCCCAAAGAGTACAATATCTCACCAAAAACACCCTCCCTCAAGGATCAAGAATATGCCATCAAAACGGGAAATGGTTGAGAGAATGTGCTGCAATAGAAGAAACCATGAGCTGCCCTGTAGCTTACACCTGAAAATAAAGATTCCATTAAATCTCCAAATGAAAGGTCTGAATGGCCTTTCCAATTACCAACTTGGATGGGAATCTTTCACCCTCGAAAATGGCTAAGGCAAGAAACTAGTCATCCACTAGCTCTCCCTCTACACAAATGCAATTGCAAATTCTACAAATGATCAAAAGCTGGTTTAATTCTTTTTTATTGACATTTATAAAGTTCTAATGTCCTCCATGGGTCGAATTCCTTCCAAGAGACTCATGCCAACTCAAGTTGGGAAGAGATTCCAAAGAACGCCACTTGTACAACAATTCATAGTCTCCCACTTCCACCAAATCACATGTGGAAGCATCTTAGCTGCCCTAACACCCTTGAGCGCCCTCTTGGAGTCTAGTTTTATCCCTGACATGTCATATATTTCATATTTCGGCCTTCAGGTCTGATTTGTGTCATAGGTGTCATAGCATCTTCATCATTGTTGTCATAGAGCTAGGGAATCTAGCCCAAGTGTCTCACTAACTCCAAATTGCCTCTTCCTCTTCCATGGGAGTTACTCTTCCTCTATATTTCAACATTGGATGAGTCATGCCATGAATAATACCTTTTATACTCCCCCAAGTATGTTACCATTCACCTTGAATTCGAATTGGTGAGAGAATGATGCCAAGTGTAGTGGGGAAATCTAGCCATATGTGGGTCCCACTTCCTCCATGTGTCTTCATGATCAAATGCCACTTTGATTTTCACTTGTATATATTTATTTAGCTCCTTTATTAAATATTTATGTGATTATAATGTTCAAACATCATTTATTATCTCCATTATTCCAAATCCCAAAGCTTCCACCCCAAACCTAGGAAACTAGTAATTTTCCTCCTTGGCAATTATTTGACCTTTAGCATCAATTTGACAACTCTAATTAATAGGGCCAATGTGATTAGGCCATTGTGACACAATGCCAAATTTGGGACATTACATAGTCCTTTCCTTGATTTGAGTATCCACTAGAAGATTCATTCCTTCATTCATTTATCATGTTATTGGAATAGGAAATCTTACATCCATACCCTAAGGTACCAATCCATTCTCTTTTGGAATTCCATCCTCTAGATTCTCTTCTATGTCTTCCAGAATACCTCCCATAATGTATAATTTCATGACATTTATTCATAGCCCCACTATCATGTTGAATGTCTTCCCATTTGGAGGAGAACATCTTATCATCTCTATTACCTCTATGGAAATAGGATCCCATTCCATCTTCAATATGCCCCAAGGAGGCATTCATTTCCCTAGGATGGGAATGTGGATAGTGGAGGTTCAACAAATTATTTTCAAGTTCCACTAGGTTACACTCACATCCCTGACAATCAAAACAACCCCTTTTCTTGTACATGGTATTTCTTATATGCCCAGAAAACCTATTGTTAATCAATGTCAATGGATAGGAAATGCTATAGTGAGTTGGAAACCTATATTCTATAATAATGTACCTTTCTTAACGACATTAAATCTATCTAATTTGAAAAAGTTAACCAATGACCTAGTTTTACATAACCCCAATTGGCCCTAGGTCCCCACAAATTTTCCCTTTGATATACCCAAATTCGAAGGGAAATATGGATAAGGCCTTGTTATTAATGTTGTGACTTTCGATCTACTATTTTCATCTAATTCATTGATGGTTGATAGTATCAGGCTACGTATTTTTCAAATAAATATAACTGGGGTGACTACTAAATGGTATATAGAGCTGTCAAGAGCCTCTTTTCAAAACGTTGATGCAATAACAATGACCTTTCTCAATCATTTCCAACTATCGATTCACTATGAAACTAGTACCAATATTTTGATGTCCTTCCGACAAGATAAATCTATGCACATATCAAATCATAACCATGGTTGATGAAGAAGGATCCATTTTATTAATGCTCAAATTCTAGACAAATTCCTAGTAGACTAGTTCACAAAGTCTTTACAACCTTATATTGCAAAATAAGTCTCTCTATCTGGGGTCACCACTAAAGAGTAAGCTATCATCAAGGCACAACAATTGGACTTGGTGTACCCTCAATTTTGGATGTTATATGAGATCATTCCCACTGCTCCTAGAGTAGAATCTAACCCAACCCAACCCAATCTTTCACCACATACCAATGGTGATATTAGTTTAGTTGAAAATACTACAAGAAATTAGGTTTCTACGTAACTAGGACACTCATCTTTGACTACACCTATAGCTTCATAGTCTACCACCAACAACATAAATCCTAATCAACCATTTGATGTTATGTAAATACATACATCCAATGAAAAAAAGGGAATGAGCAACCCATAGGGAAGAAGCAAGGAAGTAATGAAAAGAATGGGAACAAGGGTAATAGTGCAAATAATAGAAACATTGTTGGGGGTAAGAAAGAGAAGAAGAAACTAAAATTCTTGAGTAAACCGTGCATTGAAGATCACTTGACTCATAAATGAACCAAAATGGATGTTGCTCAATTATTATTGGAATAGCAGGAAGCGACCAAGTAGCATGTTGTTTTGACCAACCCATTTCCTCCTCAACACCAACAAATGGTCATTGGAGCCCCAGCCAACCCTACACCTCCACAAGGTGGAAATCAGGGAGCCTCCTCCCAAGGGGGGAGACCCATTGAATACAAATGTATATATGCATGAACAAGAAATTAATTTTAAACCAAAGAACACGCTTATGAGACACTTGAGCCTGAGTCTATGGGAAAATATGTCTCCAACTCTTAATTAATGCATAATCCTCTACACATCAAGAAGCCAACAAATGAAACAGTATCTCACATAGAAAAAGGTGTACTAAAGTCAACCTCATTGAATCCTAATGCAAAATATGCATATAATTATAATATTTTCAAAGACTTGGAACAAGCTCCTTACACAATGTTTGCATTAGAGGAACTCCAAAGCTTCCCTACATAATGAAAGAATTTATTAGTAGTAAATGGGGCTATGGTCCCCTTCGAATCTCAACTAATAGCATATGACTTGGATAATTAGAAAACCCACCTACCTCACCCTACAACTTTTCATATTCAAGTACCGACTAGAGGGATGAATATTTTCAAGATTATGGTAGATGAGGCAACTTCCACGTGTGTTAAATGTCCTTGTAATGTTGGCAAGTTATAGTCTCACCTGAGACCATTATCGCACACCATGTTAAAATAAATTGACAACCATTTATTCAATCCCCATGAGATCATCTTGGATATCCTAATAAAGCTAGGTGGGAAACTGCAATCATAGAAGTAGAATTTATCGATGCTCCTTTGGATTATAACTTCCTATTAGGTTGGAGTTGGAATTATTCCATGATGGAAGTAGTATCTTCAATCTCCCACGTAATTTAATTTCCTCATCAAGGGAATATTGTTATTGTAGACTAGTTTTCTTATTGCAAAACAAACTCCATTCAAACAATAGGTCCAGATGTCCAGTTAGCACGTTGGTCATTCTACGAGAGCTTGAAAAACTATTAGAGAATGAATGTTCCCTACCCTAATGGGGAGATTAATCTTCTCCCACCCTACCAATTGGAAAACATTTCCCTAATACATGCGATTTTATTGGTCGTCGCTAGTTCCATGGTAAGGATATGCAACTTTAGAACCTCTTATTTTGAATATCCAAGGATAGTGTCGGATTTCTCATAAGCAATTGGGTATAACAAGGCCCCAAAGGATTTATTAGAATCTCAAATAGCTTATCAAGTTGCTCAATCAAACACAATAGACAATGATCATGAATATTCATCTTTGGAGGAATGAGATCAATACATTATGCTTGTCTAGGCCATCAATTCCTCGCCTAGTCAAGATCCCTTAAACATCTTTCTACCTTCAAATGAAGTAATCCTAGAATGAATTTATATGATGGAAATACCATGGAAGTACATGCACCAATGCCCATCATGTTTTCCTACCATGAAAATATTGAGGATTGAGAGAAATGGGATCATCAGACGTTGAAGTATGGATTGGTATGGGATCCCTCTCACTATATATGAGGTATATGTAGAAGGTAACATGGAAAACATCTTTAAAACCATATCGATGGATATTTCCAAGACTATCAATGTTGTCGAGAATGTATTCATTGGTGCATATTGTTCCCGTGAGGAATTTGAAATTTACGCTGCATTATTCAAAGAATATCTCAACCTTTTTTCCTAGTATTATGAAGAGATACTCGGAATTTATCCAAGCATTGTTGAACATCAAATTAATACACACCCCAATTTTAAACCTACTCTACAAAGTATGGGACCAATTAATACACAAAATGTCAATGCTTTTAAAGCAAAGGTGGAGAAATCAATTCATGCAGGTTTTATCTATCGTATTCCTCTGAATGGATGTGTATCTAAATTGGTACACATTGACAAGAAACAAGGAAATATTAGATTTTGCACTGACTTTAGGGCCATGAACCTAGCTTGTTCAAAGTACAACTATCCTAACCTATTTATAGATCAAATTATTGATAAATGTGCTAGGAATGAGATTTTCTCATTCATGGATGGGATTTGATGATTTAATCATATACAAATTTACCCTAAAGATCAGAAAAGAAAAAGAAAAAAACTACTACATTTATATGTCCCTAGGCTACATTTGCATATAGGAATATTCCTTTTGGTCTAAAGAATGTTGGAGATACATTTCAATGAGCCATGTCCTATGCATTCCATGACATTAAAAATGTCATCGAGGCTTACCTAGATGACTTGATGGCTCGATTGCAAGGAGGGATGGTCATCCTAATCATCTCAGCGTAGTCTTTGACATATGTCGCTATTATAGGATTTAATTGAATACCAAAATTATATATCTACTCTAGGATTTTCTACTATAGGATTCGCTTGAATGGTCACCTTAATTATACATCTAACACTTTGGGAATACCAAAATTTAGTCAAAAATTCCATAGGGCTCACCACTTTATAGCTTGTACATGGATATGAAGTCATATTACCGATTGAGTGTCAAATCCCATCTTTCAAGCTAGCCATCGAGCTCCTTCCTGACACTATCCAGATAGAAGAACACTTAGTCTACCTAGAAATATTAGATGAACATAGAAGATACATGGATACTGCCAATAAAGCACTTGGAAAGCTTAGAAAGAGTCAATATGACAAGTCGTTCCATGCCTATGTCTTCTCTAAAAGAGATATGGTACTCATTATGACCAAGACAACAATGAACTAGGGTTAGGAAAATTTAACTCATTGTGGATCATTCCTTACATTGTGGGACATGATCCTTGATAAAAGGATCCTATCTGTTAGAATATTTCAAAGGGAATGTGTTGAATGGGCATAGAAATGGGATCTACTCAAAGAAATGTTATTCGTAGGTTGCAATGCATGGGAAATTCTTTGAGCTAGTTGTACTATAAGTAGATAGATTTCTTTTTATGTATTAGTATTTTTCTTGTGACTTTATTCACCACTCATCGTTATTCTCTCTTGATTGATAGATGGAATCAAAATTACCTATATTTATAACCTATGCAAATGGAACTAGTCTCCACACTCAGAACCTCACATCTTCTTCTTGGGTGATCTACTCACTTACAGGTTAGCTAGTGAGTTCAAGAGTATGCATTGGATCAATAACCAACAATATTTTTCAATACAATGCAGTTACTGAAATCGTGTTGGATTCCATGCTACATGGAATTGAGATTTTGGCAATCCACTTGGAACCTGTTTTGGTAGTGTCACAACTTAATGCCCTATATCATGCATGTGACCCTAGTCATTTATGAATCTTTCTACGGGTGTGACTTCTCAAACAAAATTTTGAATTTATTTCATACATATATGAGGATTTAATTTATTATCTGATGCACTAGTTAATTCTTTGTTAGATCTTCATTTCACAAATCAATAATCAAGCATATAAAGCACACATGTGAGTCAAAATTTGAATATAAAAGAGTGAACTATAATTTCCATTAAGTTTCATAGTATAGGATGTACATCAAGTTACAAATAAAAAATGAGAATCCATCTACGTTCATATCCATATACAAAACTAGGGCTCTAATGATTCTATATAAAATGCATCATTAACAAAGAACTTTCCTTTGGATCTACATGCAGACTACAATATGTGGTAACTAGTGAGGCACTTGGTGAAGAATATGGACCCAAACACCTAGGAGCCCCACAACCTGCCCTTGCATATGCTCTGACAGGTTTTCCACACAAGACATAGACACCCGGTTGGTCAATCCTATGCAGGTTCCCAAGCACTCTAGATTCCTTGATATCCTTCGACCCTTCTTACCCCTAATGTGGTCCTTTGTTGTGGTGTTAATCTATAGGTCGTATTGAACCATGATATTGATGATGGAATTTTTTTTTAGGAATCTTGTCCTGAAAAAATATCATATATAGATAAAATACATACAAATAATATACATCTTCATAGACAACAAAAATTGATTAACATAAAAAAATATTTTTTTTTACCTATATTCCACAATACACATATGGAGGGAGTTCTAACTTGGGATCCTAGTGAAAATCCATCAAGTCATATTGGTAGTCTCAATACCAGTAACCTAGGCATACCACCAATCAAAGATCTCATCATCGAAGGCATAGAGGACTTATCCTACATGCCTCCTCATTAGTTCTCACCATACAATCACGTGTGGCTCCTAAGGATCATATGAGGGTATGATAGCACGAGGGAATATAGCTATAATTCTTTCTATAAAACATGATACTAAGAGAGTCTCATACCTAAACAATTTGAGGGAACCTATCTTACTCATGGTCAACTGAGATTTTGTATTTCTTAATAGAGTCGAGCACCAATCATATATTGTAGTTTGGAGACACTCAACTGCATAATACATGTATGCAAGGAAAGAAAGATAAGGTGAAGCAGAGCTGGCCACCTTCACTATGGTAAGAAAAATGATATTGAGACCAAGATCAACAATCCTCTCAACTAGTACTTGGGAGCTAATCTTCTCTACATCAACATTACAAAAGGTGTCAATATAATCATCTACTGAGTATCCTCCTCGAGGACCTCCTTTGAGGTTAATGACCTCACCACGATGAGACAAACCAATGAAAATGTATATCTCCTCTATATTAATTGTGAGGATTAATCCAAGTCAATAACAAATGCTTCTCTACCTACATCCCAATAGTATATAATTATTTTGAGTAATTATGGTTGAGTTTCATTTCCTTCACACCATAACTCACACCATAAAATTTTCAATAAACCACATTAATGAAGGGCTCCTATCGCAGCTTGATCAACCACAAATTTTCTATCCACCAATTCATGTCCCCTCTACCTCCATTGTACATCCATGAGGAACCCTCCAAAGATCACGTTTTGGAGATTAGTGCTTAATTTTCATTTTTTTAAAGAATCCTAGCGGTGTACATTCATTCATGTGTAAATATGAGCATATAGGGAAATGTGTACGTAAGTAGTAGTTTGAATAGGCATGTATATACACAACCCGCATGACTACTAAGCACGTATGTGCAAAACTAAAATTTACAAAAATAATGAACACCCATAAAACCATCAAAATAAAGGTAGAGGGAATGATGGAGTGGCTAGTGGTGATGGTTGTGGTTTTCGAGCAACGATGCTCCCACAATCCAAGATTGAAACTTTGAGATGATTTTTGTAACTTTTGGTAATTTTATGGAATTCGAATGACTTTTATAAAAATAACTATTTTTCACCTCTTTTAAAATTTTTAACACAAATTATTTTACAAAAATTGACTAGAAAACTTTAGATTTATATTTTTGCGGGAACTTTGACTAATAGTGCTACTTTAGAATCACTTTTTTACTATCACTTTTTACTATAGGGTGGTGATATGTGAAAAGACTTTCAAGACAACATAATAATGTGGAGATCAAGGTAATGTTTCCTCGAAAACGTAGATCCAACCCATCACCATATATGCATTTTATCTTTTGAAACATTATCATTTTTAGGATCAACATTCATTAAATTGTGACATTAACCCTCCATTGTAAAATATCGTAATTAGTGAAGTAGATCCTACCCAAAAGATGGGTACCCTATATATATCTCCTTATATTCATTTGGTGCCCATGCATAAGATCTATATTCGGATTGGGAGCCCCTTTTAGCCCCATCATTACTATGTTTTTAAGTCGCATGTTATCTTCTTCATCTTTTTTGGCCTTCTCTTATAGGGGCTCCTACCATTTTTGTTGATGTCATGTTGTTCCCTAGTATATTGCTTTCCATTAAGTTTAATGGACATTATTTTGTTCCATTCATCGCTTACCGCTCATGCATTTTCACTAGCCATAATCATCTACATTTCTTGTAACCACTCATTGAAATCATCACTAGAGAAGATATCCCTTGTGAGTGTCCACCTCCTATACATCCATTTTTTTCATTTTTTTGTTTTTCATAGGTATGTTTCATTCACTTGGAACTTAGTTGCACACCATTTGGCACTCTTTTCCTCCAATATAATATATCATTATGTTATTCTTTGTTATTTTTTATAATATGAAAAAGTCACAAAAAAATTAAATATTTATAAAAAAAGGGAGGGAGAAGGAATTATGATCTAATAGGAACATCTTGAGAAACGTAGTCATGTTTCCTTTGAAAAAATCACTTTTGTCATATCTATCTTCACAAATTGGGTTGTAGTATTGGCCTTATAAGTTGAACCTTGATTTTAGTCCTAGAACTCATTTGATTGCTTACTCTTCCAACCACTATGAATTAGTCTGCATTGCCTTATGCGTTGTTGACATTATACCATTGTTTTAGCTATTGGTCATCATCATTTCTCAAGTCACATAATGTGTCATGATTTTGTTCAAAGGACTTCTTAGCATTAGTTGACCATTCGCCAGACTCCTTAACCTTGCCTGTCAGCCTTCCCTATTGCGAACTTGGGTAGGTTTCCTTGCTATAATTTGATAGTGGTAATTCATCATTATCTACTGATTGATAGATTCTACAATTGTTCAATGATAACTCATCTATTCACACTTGTTCGGATCTACTAGGTACCTTGAATCTCATTATCATCGTCGATGGGTTGTATCATTTTTGTTTACGATTTACGACAATGATCGATAATAATAATAAAAAGTGTTCCCCATGTTTGAATTCAAATCAATTATTCACATGGTAAGAACATGTACATGTTGATGGTTTCAATGGAAGAACTTAGGTTCCAGTAGCATCTTCATATTTGAAATTCTGTAAGTTGTGCAATACCCACCATAGCATGCCTCATATAACATCGATACATTACATATAACCATATTACACTCAGTTCAAGTTGTTCTGTTATCTATGTAATTAGATGATCCAAGTAGCGTTCAGGAAGCACGAGGGGGACAACAGTTCGACTGAATGAGTCGACTTTGTTATGGCGGAATATTAATAAATAGAATGAGCAAAATAAGGATTATGCAATACAAATAAACACAATGTGCACAGACAATATGCAGGAATTCGAACTGTTCTTCTATTACTTGCAAACATATAAAAACTGATTGATTCTGATAAGATATATGTTACAATAGTTTACATGCTTATAAATAAGTATGAGATGCTTGGGTTCCTACCCGTTACATTCAATTACAAAGAAGATGTTAGAACGGTTCCAACAGTTCAACTGTTAGAGTTGACTGGAAGACAGAGAGTCAGTCTGTCGAAGTTCGATAGTCGCTAGTTGCATGTCGACGGTGCTTGTCGATGTCGTGAACTGCAAGATTGTAGAACATGTCGAAGGTGTGGAACATGTCGCAGTATGTCGAAGGTGTGGAACATGTCACAGTATGTCGAAGGTGTGGAGCATGTCGCAGTATGTCGAAGTTGAGACTCGTCAGAGTTGTGTCGAAATCGAAAATCTGTCAAAGTGTTGAAGTTGTCGAAGTCATGTCGCATCGAAACTTGTTTAAGTTGTATCAACAACGATGACTGGTCGAAGATGTGTCGAAGTTAGCATCCGACAACAAATGCCAACTGGGATGTGGATCAACCTCCTTCCTTAAGAAACAATGGACCCCATTGTTTGCTCGTGGAGATGAGGAAACTTGTTGATCACTTAAGTAGGAGAGTACCACTTTCCTTGGGATGGGATTTGGCCAGCTTTCGAAACCTGAAACAAGGGAATTTTGTTCATCCTTGTAAGGAGTACTCGTCGTCCCACAATGGTGTCGCAAGGAAGAGGCTCCTGAATATTTGAATGGATGTCTTCGGGTGTTGCTGTGGAGAAGTCGTTCTGTTCCAACAAAGGTGCATGGTATGGTCGAAGTAGATCCACATTGAAAATTGGACGCATACCCAGGCATGCAGGAATGTCGAGATGGATAGCATTTTTTCCAACCTATTGAAGAATACTGTACGGACGATATCGCAAAGGATTGAGCTCCTTGAAAGGACCAGTGAAGCGCTCCTTCTTAAGATGTAACCAGACCTTATCCCCAATTCAAAATGTATGAGGAATAGGATGCTTGTTGTGTCGGGCATTATCTTTCTCGTTTACTCTATGCAACATATCCTGTTCTTGTTGTTGAATGCCGCAAATCGGTTCTCAAAACTTGACTGCTTTATCAACTTCTCGCTGGCTGCAGTCGGAGTCGGAGTTTGGCTGTGTGGCTATATCAAGGAGCTGATCAATTTGATATGCGCTGAGGGTTGAAATCTGTAACATACTTCAAAGGGACTATTTCATGTAGAGTTGTGTTGAGCACGATTGTAGCTATGTTGGATGTATGGAAGACTTTCATCCCATGTGAGTCGATGCTGGTGATTGTACATGCGAAGGAGTTGTACTACCAAGCGATTTACAACTTCTGTCTATCTTTTGGTCTAAGGATAGAAACCTGTCGACAATGAGAGTCGTGTGTCCAGCTGTTGCTAGAGGGTCATCCAAAAGATGCTGACGAATCTGGAATCTCGGTTGGAAATGATGGTTGTGGGTAAACCAAAGTGTTTCCAAACATGTGTAAAGAAGAGTTGAGCAATTTTCTACACTGTCATGGTCTTCTTAGATGGTATGAGAATGGCCATCTTGGAAAATTGGTCGACTACTACTAATATTGCATCATGCTGATGTCTGCTAGTAGGATAACTAGTCAAGTAGTCCATAGAAATAGATTCCCATGGTCGACTAGGAACTGGTAGAGGTGTATACAATCCTTGTCGTCGATTAGGTGGCTTAGCAATGACACAAACCACGCATGATCGAATGTACTTGTTGATGTCAGATTTAAGTGTAGGCCAAAAGAAATACTTTTGTAGAATAGCAAGGGTCTTTGCTACTCCAAAGTTTCCTACAGTCTTGCTGTAGTGTGCGTTTCAAATGAGTTGTTTTCGTTGCTCACTGGTCAGTACACAAAGTTGTCCAAGCTTGTATAGCAAGGTGTCTTTCAGGAAATAATCAGAGTCTGAGGTCGACGATTTGTTAATGTGTAATTGTCAGTAGACTGTTGAGAAGTCGTTGTTGTCCTCGTACAACTGTTCCCAAGTGGTTGTGTCGTATCCTTGCATACTCATCATTGTTAAAAGGAGAGTAATGGGCGGTTGACTAAGGCAATCGGCAGTGACGTTAGCTTTACCTTTCCGATACTTAATCACTAACTGGAATTGTTGTAGGTAATTAATCCACTTGAGTTGTCGATTTTTCTACAACTTTGATTGTGTCAAAGCGAACTGTAGAGGCTTGTGATCAATGAGACTGACCATTTCCTTGCCAAGGATGTAATGCCTCCATTGCTTGAGATCTTGCACAATGGCGTATAGTTCCTTTTCATACGTCGAGTATCTTCTAACTATGTCATTAAAAGTCTCGGAATGAAAAGCGACTGGGTGACTAGACTAAGTGATCACTGTGCCCAAGGCATAGTCTGATGCATCCATCTCAATCTCAAAGGGCTAATGCAAATCAGGTAACACAAGTACTGGTGCAGTGCAGAGCCTGTGTTTGAGCTATTCAAAAGCTGCTTGATGTGTTTCTATCCATTGGAAGATAGTTTTCCTGTTTCCCTTCATCAACTGATTCAAGGGCTAGGCTATGTGACTGAAGCCGAGTATGAACCATCGATAGAAATTCACCAAACGAAGAAAACTTCTTAGTTCTTGAATGCTTATAGGAATAGGACAATATTTGAGGATCTATACTTTGTCTGGATCGACGTGAATGCCTGCAGAGCCAATTACATACCCCAAATATTTGATGTTGGTCATCGCAAAAGAGCACTTGTCCATGTTCAGATAAAGCCGATGTTGCTGGAGAGTTTCAAGGACTTGCCGAAGATGTTCGACATGTTCTTCCCATGATCGACTGAAAATCAATATGTCGTCGAGATAGACAATAACCCATTTGCCGATGAAAGGTCGAACAAGGTTATCCATAGGTCGCATGAAGGTCGCAGGTGCGTTGGTTAAGTTGAAAGGCATGACTAACCATTCAAACGATCCTTCCTTGGTCTTGAAAGCAGTTTTCTACACATCTGAGGGCTCGATTGGAATTTGATGGTATCCCGACTTGAGGTCAAGATTAGTAAATAATTTAGCACCTTTCAGAAAGTCGATAAGCTCGTCTATCTGTGGCAGGGGGTACCGATTCTTCACCGATATTTTGTTGATAGATCTGTAGTCAATGCACATGCGTCAAGTCCTGTCTTTCTTCTGAACTAGGACAACTGGACTTCCACAAGGAGAGGAGCTAGGTCGGATGTGTAATTTGTCAATTAATTCTTGGATTTGTCTGTGAATCTCTTCATTTTTTAGAATGGATCCTCTGTAAACAGATGCATTAGGAAAAGAAGAACCAGGAACAAGTTCAATGGAGTGTTTTACTTGGAAATGTTGAGGTACTCCGTCTAGAGCTTGAAAGATGTTTTGGTACTCATAGAGAATATGATCGACTGGCTGCTACTGTCAAGAACTGCATTGGTCGGTAACTCGACTTCTTGCTGCAGTATTCTTAGAATGTTGCAGCTTGATCATGATTAATGCAAAATTTTGAGCATGATTGATGAGCTTCTTTATCTGTTTGGAAGATATCAGTCCAACCGTCCGTGTAGGTTGACTCTCTAGTATGCTGAACCATCAATTTCGGATTCTGACAATCACCTTCTGAGGTCGTGACTGATGACTTCCATGTCTATCCCAGAGGTAAGGTTTCCCAGATAGGACATCGGCCATGGAGAGTGGTGCCACATCACAGAGTACTTCATATTCAAAAGGATTTATGAAGTAGGCAAGTTTGCATTGTCGAGTGATCGGTAGTTCTTGTCCATCCTTCATCCAACTGATGTTGTAAGGCTGAGAATGCAGAGTGGTAACAAGACCTAGTTTCTTCACAAGTTCTTCAGAAATGAAGTTCTTTTGGCTCCCGTTGTCCACAATCAGATGTAATGGGTTGCTCTAGACCCATATCCATGTATGGAATAGACGTTCTCATTCCTCCTCGTCGATGATAGTCGAGGTTGCTCGAGTGGTCGAGGTCAAAAGGGTCGTCTTGTCGAACATGTTGGAGGTCGACACTTTCGTCAGAAATGTCTTCTGAACTTTTCATTCAGACGTATCATGCGAATATGAGTGGTGGTAATCGCACCATTTTCTGTTCGGCTGTTGTTTGCTACGTTCCCTCTTGTGAAAAGGATTTTTACTACTGTCAGGCTTTGGCGGTGTTGGCTGAGAAGATTTTGACTTGTCGAAGTCGGATGATTCCTTCTTTTCGGGTGGTCATCCTAATGTCGGATTTGTCATGAAACATGCTTTTCATTTATGCTTGGTTTCCAGTTTGCTAGCATAGTGGAAAGCATCTGCAAGCTTATTGATAGTCATAAATTCCATTTCCTGCTGGATGTACTGGGGAAATCCATTGGTGTAGTTCAAAACAAGCAATTTCTCTTCTTCTTGGATGCCAAGTCTTGCCATAAGTCTATATAAGTCTATAGAACTCGTCGGTGTAACTCTCTACTAATTAGTCTTTCCATTTCCTTAGCTGCTACCACTTCTTATACTGTTGCTTGAGGTATTTTGGAAGGTAAAATTCCTTCCCAATGTGTTCGACGAATTTATCCCATGTTTTGATGGGGTCTCTGCTTTTATCCATATTTGTCGAGAGGTTCTCCCACTAGTAGTGCATGGAGGTAGACATCTTTAAGGATGAAATGGTGATCTTTTCAGCTTCCGAGAGTTGATTTATAATGTAATAGGATTCCAATTGTTGCTCCCACTTGTCGACGGATTCCACGTCAATCTTAACTTCAAGATTCGGTATGTCCAAATTCATTTGCACTTTGAAGGGGTTGATTTCATCGGAGTGAATTCTTGTCAAAGATCCTCTAGATGTCAAAGGGAATTGCATGAGAATCTCATTGAACTGGGCAAACATTTCAGTCTGTTGTCCATCCAGAGCTTGCTCAATAAGCTGTGCTATCTCGTCGGCTGCATGTCTATCGTCTATTTCTTCTGTCATTTCTGAAGATCACATCTGCTTGAATTGTTGAGATTGCGAGCGAGTTTGAACTGGCATAAGTCAGGTAACTTCGAGAGAAGTGTATACGCAGAACCTAAGCACGAACAAAACTGAGTGCTCTGATACCAATGATCTGGGTCGCGTCCAGGAAGCACGAGGGGAACAATAGTTTGACTAAATGAGTCGGCTCTATTATGGTGGAAGCTTAATAAACAGAATGAGGAAAAGCAGGATTACGCAATACAAATAAACACAATGCGCACAGGAAATATGTAGGAATGTGAACTGTTCTTCTATTACTTGCAAACAGATCAAAACTGATTGATTCTGATAAGATGTATATTAAAATAGTTTACATGCTTATAAACAAGTCTAAGACACTTGGGTTCCTTCCCTTTACATTTAGTTACAAAGAAGAAGTTAGAATGGTTCCAACAGTTCAACCATTAGAGTTGACTGGAAGACAGAGAGTCAGGCTGTCGAAGTTCGACACTCGCTGGTTGCATGTTGATGTTGCTTGTCGATGTCGTGAAATGAAATATTGTAGAACATGTCAAAGGTGTGGAACATCTAGAAGGTGTGGAACATGTCACAGTATGTCAAAGGCGCGGAACATGTCCCAGTATGTCAAAGGTGCGGAACATGTTCCAGTATGTCGAAGTGGAGACTTGACGGAGTTGTGTCAAAATCAAAAACCTGTCAAAGTGCTAAAGTTGGCGAAGTCATGTCGCGTCGAAACTTGTCGAATTTGTATCAACAATGATGACTGGTCGAAGATTTGTTGAATTTAGCATTTGACAACAAATTCCAACTGTGATGTGGATCATTAGACATGGATCCATTTTGTATCCATGTGTGGTTATGATCTACTTTTGAAATGGATAGACATTGTGTACCTTTTTTGTGTCCATGATTCAACATCTCCATTCATATTGCATGGATCTAGAGTGTATTTGATTTGGTGGCCATCATTCACCATCTCCATTCATATTGCATGGATCTACAATGTATTTTATTTAGTGGCCATGTTATTTTTTACTTGAGCATGGGTATGTCCACCTAGAGAAGAGAGTGTTATGATCCTTGTTTCTTGGTTATAGGTAGATTTCTTGATCCAATATTGGTGAGTCCTACTCGAGTCCACTGATCACGATCCCAATAAATTTATAATGCATTTTATCCGTCTAATACCCCTCTAACCTCATACATTAGGGGGCATATTTTATATCATTTTCTAACTCACTAATGGTTAAAACCCATTACCTCCATCTTACGCATCAAAATGTACAAAAAAATCCTTCAAAAAAGCCTATTGTGGCTTGTATACATGGGCGATTAGTTAACAACATGCATGTATGCATGCTACCCTTTAGTAACATGCATGTATGCATGCATGTTACCCTTTAGAAACATGCATACACCTCTACAAAATTCAAAAAATAAAAATATGTGGAATCCCACGTGTGTTTCGAGTCGTTGAAAATATTTTCGATTCCACATGGAGTCAATTAAACCCAAATCAATCCCCTAAACTACCTCTCTCAATATAAAAGCAATCCACGTTATGAAGGAGGGGACCACATATGCCAACATTGTAATTATATGCTCGAGGAATTAATCGGAATTGACCTAGGGTTTTTAAAGCATCCTCCCCCCTCATATTCCTATATATTCCAAGTTACCTTCCTTCCTAGAGTTAGTGGAGATATTGATTGTCCATAATCAATCCCTTTTATTCCTAGACAAAAGAAGAGTGTGTAAGAATATCTATCAGTGGACTAGGTAAGCAGAATCTAAATTGGTGACAGAGGAATTGTGTTGAAGATTTAGTTAATGTCTTACTTTTTTAGTTGTATCTTGATTGAAATATTTAAGATTGCTCTTATTTCCTTCCCCTAAAATTTTTTTCTACATAATATGGTTTGTTTATACATGATATTTTGGGATTGTGTTAGGAACCCATGTCCTTACTTTGTTACTATATTGTTGTTGGACGCATATGCTTTGTAAGACGTCCCGTAGTATTTGTTGATCCATAGTTTGTGTTATTGTTGTTGGGCGCATATGCTTTGTAAGTCACTTGTAGTGTTTGTTGGCCCATCGTTTTGACCCATAGTATTGGTGCCTAGACTTAGTATATAAGTGTGTGTTGAGGCCAATGAAGGCATTGTGAAGTTATTTGTATTGAGATTTCTCAAAAGAGGTTTCCCCCTCGAAGTGGCCTGCGATCAATAAAAGCGATTCTAAGTTCTACTATTTCTGCTGTCTCATGTATTTTCATTAATTAATTGTTGCAGATTCTTCACAACTGGTGTCAGAGCACTTTCTTGGGCTCGTTGGGTGAAATTTCTGCCAAAATGCTTTTTCACATCTGTTGCAGGTTCGGATCTGGGAATAATCCCTATCCGCTTAACTGTGGGAAGTACTTGGTAATAATCCCTAAAACTCATTGTGAAGAGTACCACAGGAATCCCAAAGTAGTTGTCCCATTGAGAGGACCTACCAGCGAAAAGGGCAATGACCCCTACCTCATTGACTAATTCCCACCCGTCAGGTAAACCAAGAGCTCTCATTTGTTGCAAAGCAGTTATCAGTTTTACCTAAGTCATGGAGTGAGGGGTACTACCCCAATACGCAAGCTGTCAGACAACATTGGTGGCCGAGTGAATCCCTTGAACCATTAGGAAGCTGAGCATACGGGGTCCATATTTATTTTCAACTGATAAATCACAGATTTCATCTGTTCCGAACTGTTGTCGATCACTTCCGCGTCGTTTCAGATCTATCTATTGTCAATCACTTCCGCGTCGTTTCATATCCATCTATTGCTGATCCCTTCCACGTCGTTTTAGATCCATCTGTTGCCGATCCCTTCCACGCCATTTCAGATCCATCTGTTGCTGATCACTTCCGCACTGTTTCAGATCCATCTGTTGCCGATCCCTTCTGCGACATTTCATATCCATCTATTTTCGATCTCTTCTGCGCCATTCCAGATCCATCTATTACCGATCCCTTGAGCGCCGTTTCAAATCCATCTATTTCTGATCCCTTCCATGTCGTAGTAAATCCATCTGTTTTTTCCATATCTCACTTGTTTTCACTCTGTTTCCCTTCAAACTTCCCTGACACCCTTGTCATCCCATTTTGCATCTTTCATTCTTGAGGACCCTATCCCAATTTCCAGATCCCAAAGCTAGAAATCCCACATTTGTCTATTTTTAGGGTTTCCCATAACTTCTTTAATTTTCACCCAATCGCCTTCAAATTTTTCCAATGTGTTCATTCCCTACTTTTGCTTCTTTTTCCCTCTTTAACAAATTTTCCCATTCTTTCACCCTGCTTCTGAAATCCTCATTTTCTGTTTCCCTGTCCATTCGAAAGTGTCCAAAACCTAGTCAAACCCCAAGTACCCATCAGAGTTTTTCCCAAATCCAAATTTCCCTTGACTAAATAAGCTTATGCTTGTGTTTTTCTACCCATCAAAAAAAAAAACTCCTGGTTATGGTTGTCACCCGCGCAGGAGCAAAAACGATGGAGGAAGCACTTGCAGCCATCCAAACAAAACTCCAGGATCTAGATGAAAAATTTATTGGCCTCCATCATGAGCATTCAGCCATGAACAACAAATGACAATACGAGTCTTCATCAGATAATGGGTTCTCTTCTTCCAACAATTTTCGTGGTTTGAAGCTTGATTTTCCTCGCTTCAATGGTACTGATCTGACTGGTTGGATCTATCATGCAGAACAATATTTTAGTCTGCATAATACTTTAGACGTCACCAAAGTTCCACTTGCATCCTTTCATTTGGAACAGGAAGCTCTTCAATGGTACCATTGGTACATCAAGGCTCATGATTAGACAAAATGGCCATATTTTTTGCCAGCTTCTTTTGCAACGATTTGGTCCTAGTTCTTTTGATGACTTTAGAAGAACCCTCACTAAACTTCGCCAAATTGGCACTGTGAGAGAGTATCAGACAGAATTTGGGAAACTAACCAATCACACAGATGGCTTGTCTGATGAATTCTACAGGAGTTGTTTTATCAGTGGTCTTAAGGATGAAATCCGCTCAGAGGTTAAAATGTTCTATCCCAACACAATGATGGAAGCCCTCGGGTTGGCTAAGTTGGAAAAAGACAAGATTGCAACCCAACAACGCTCCAAACCCACTTTTGTTCCCTTTTGAAATATGGGTTCTCAACGACCTCCCATCCCTCCAGCTCCTCGACCAAATCCCATCAAGCATTTGTCTGAAACAGAGATGCAGGCACACAGAGAAAAAGGGCTTTGTTATAATTGTAATGAGAAATTCACTCAGGGACATAGATGTGTTCAACAAAAGCTCTATCTCTTGGATGTGGATTCTCTTCCTACCTCTGAAATTGGTGAAGAAGATGCAGATACAATGGATGATTAGGTCGACATTCAGTAGGTGCCTATTGACCCTCCGTCTCAGGAAGACCACCCAGAGATATCTCTCCATGCTTTAGCCAGAATCACCACCCCCCCAAAAAATGTGGGTCAGGGGTTACTTTAAGAAGCTTCCTCTTACAATACTTATTGATTTTGGTAGCACTCATAACTTCATTGACCCTCTGATTGCCAAACAGGCTATTTGTTTTGTCCATCCTTACTCCAACTTTGAAGCCATGGTTACCAATGGGGGCACCTTACCTTGCAAGGGGAAGTGTCACAATGTGCATATCTCCATGGAAGATTATAACTTGCATTCTGACATGTTTTCCTTATCCTTAGGAGGATGTGATGTGGTTTTCTGTGTTCAATGGTTGCACACACTTGGACCCATCTTATTGGATTTTCTTGAACTTTGGATGCAGTTTTCAATCAATGGGAAAAAACACAAATTTATAGGCTTACAACCAGGGTCTCTCCACATCATCAGTTCACATCGCCTGGTAAAACTCCTTAAGAAGAATTCACATGGTGTCATCGCTCAAATCCATTCCATTCAGATACACCCATCAATGGTCTCCAGTAATCCCTTGGATCTCCAACCAATTTTGGATAAATATGCTAGTACAGACATGGCATCCATACCTATCAGGGAATTTTTTCTGCATTAAGACTACTCACTAGAGTTTGAAATATTTCCTGGAACAATGGGTCTCCTCATCTACATAACTGAAATGGATTCTCCAACTCTTGGGTTAATCCAATTAGATCACTTACATGAAGGGTCAAGACAATTTTGTGGCAGATGCTCCTTCTCGCACAATTGATGCCCCAGTTTCTCTTTTGTCTATTTTTCTACTTGTTCCAAATTGGTTGCAATTTGTTCAACAGGGATATGCCTTATCTGAACTCCATGAGTCTCCATTGGTTAGGCACTCCCGGTTCCTCCAAATGTATGAGCAGAAAAAACATACCTTCTTTTGGCAGGGAATGAAAAGGACAATTCAATAGATGATGGCTGAATCTGATACCTTCCAACTCCTTCCAAGATTGCTCAAACCCATCCCCATCCTTCCATGGATCTGGAAAGATACGTCTCTGGAATTCATTAAAGGGATCCCTAAATTTGGAGGGCAGGATGACATTACCAATAAATGTTTGGAAACTTATTTTCGTTACTTCACATCCGAACAAAAACCTCCGTGGGTGAAGTGGATCCCTCTTGCTGAATGGTGGTACCCTACTGCATCTAAAATTACTCCATATGAATCAATCTATGGTCAGGAACCACCATTTCTTCTTCTATACACCCTCAAGAGTGCACCAATTCAGGAAATTGACACGGTTCTTCGAAATCGCAATCATATTTTTCGCATTTTGTAGGACACTCTTCACATGGCCAAAATTCGAATGAAACAACAAGCTGATCAACACCACATTTTGAGCGCACTTTTGAAGCAGTTGATATGGTTTTTATTTGTCTACAACATTCCAAGCAATCCTCCCTGACATTCAAAGGGCGTCCACTTATCTCTCGCTCTATCACAGAAGTATTCATTCAGTGGCATGACATGCAACCAGAGGCTACTACATGGGCACCACTCCTTCAGCGTCGGCTTCAATTTCCACATCTAAAGCTTTGAGGACAAAGATTTTTATAAAGGAGAGGAGATGTTAGGAACCCATGTCTTTACTTTGTTAGTATATTGTTGTTGGATGCATATGCTTTGTAAGACCTCTCATAGTATTTGTTGATCCATAGTTTGTGTTATTGTTGTTGGGCTCATATGCTTTGTAAGTCGCCCGTAGTGTTTGTTGACTCATAGTTTGTATTGGCCCATGGTTTTGATCCATAGTATTGGCGCCTAGACTTAGTATATAAGTGTGTGTTGAGGCCAATGAAGGCACTGTGCAGTTATTTGTTTTGAGCTTGCTCAAAGGAGGTTTCCCCCTCGAAGTGGCCTGCGATCAATAAAAGCGATTCTGAGTTCTATTATTTCTGCTATCTCATGTATTCTCATTAATTAATTGTTGCAGGTTCTTCACAAATTTACCCAAATAGAATCAAATAAATGACCTACAATACCATTAGATTAAAAACAACATCCAGGAAACTATGGCACAAACCGATTGAGCTTTAAACCTTAAAGTTTTGTTGACAAGGTGGAATTTCCTTGTGCAATCAACCAGGGATTCACGCTGATTAAAGGTCCCAAACAGACTTCTCGACAAGTTGTGTAGGAAACCCATCTAGCTTCTAGTATAAGAACCATTATTGAATTGGGATTATATTATTACTTTAGGGAATCCATGAAGTCTATGAATTGGACACACATTATTGCCTAAATTTATAGTGTTTCCAAACTTACCATATTCTTCTTCTAGGTCTCCTCTAAATAAATTCCAAGTATAATGATAAGAAGGAGGATTCATTTATACCATCGATAATGTTTTATCTCAAAATACAATGTAGCTAAGGAAATCATTTGCTAATCATCGCTGATATTATGCAATACAAATAATTTATCTATTTGGTTCACTAATGTAAACACATATGTTCCATTAAAATTTCTTAAATTAACCTTGGGAATGAAGTCATTCCTTGCTCTGAAGTTGAACCCATGATGATGCAATGTCAAATCATGAGATGTTTGGGACTTGAATCTCTTGTTCTCAAACTGTTTTCCAATTTTATCAATATGTGACCGGGACAAGTCCCTCTTGTTCTCCTTCTCCTCTTTTTTAAGCTCTGTATCATGAGGAACACAATGCCTCATCAACTTCAAAATTTCATTTTTCATAACTTCAAGATCCTCTTTACTAGCCATCTCTGTGAGATCCTTTTTCAACTTCTTTTCTATATCAATTTTTTGGTTTATTAATTGAAAAGGTGTTGTTTCCTTATCATTCAATTCCTTCAATTTGGCATTCAATATGGATAGTTGGTGACTCATTTCTTTATTTTCATCATGAGTCATGGTTAACCTTTTTGAAGGTTTAATAGGTGTAGAATTTATCGCTACACTTTTTTTCATTTGATCACAATGATAATTTAGTATACTTCTTCTCTATTTACTCTTTATCATACCTTTTAAATCATCAAAAGAAGACATTTCAATCAAAAGTTATGCAAGTTTGAAGCTAACATTTGTTTTCACAATATTGACAAATTAATGAATAAACATGCATGAACTAGTTAGACTCTTTACCATTGAATTCTTTCAAGATCACACTGGAGGAACTAACAATTGTTGGGTGATGACATGATGTTTTCCAAAAGAAAGAAGACTAAAGAAAAATATTAAACAAAGACAAGATCAAACTAGTGAGAAGTAAAAGTATGTGAATAAATTGACTATAAAACAAAAGAAATAAAACCAAAGTGTTATTTTTTATTTTTTGATTTATGTATGTATTTACATTTTGTTATGTACAAATAATAAATATGTGCATTTAACATTAGGGAGGATAATATTTCACATACAGAGATACATCATTAACCGCACAAGTTAGATTAATGCCATGTCGACCGTGATGAAATCCATGCCAAACCATAATTGCATGTGGCACATAGTCAATACCAATCATAATCCAAAATAATTGATTGCCATTGCGTAAAATTTTCCATACATTTTCATATGCAATGTATTTAAAATCATAGTTTCCTACATGCACATGCTCGTCATAATTCAGAATCAAGGTTTCAAAGTAATTATTCATAGTTTTATTTTGATCAATAATTAAAATATAACAATTTCATGCTTTGTGATCTTAGCTTGCATTCATGTCTTCTAATGATAACATAGGGTTGTATATGGGATACTCGTTATAGATTAGGTTCGAATTCACTTCATCCATCAAGGGACCATTTAAATAACAAATTTGGAGATGAAATAAAGGATTAATGAACATGGAGTGACCTTCATCATCAAAGGAAATAGAAAAAACATCAATAGATGCATGAGTATCACTATCAAGTTCTTAATATCACCTCAGAAAAAACAAAAAAATAAGGAGTGTATTACCAAAATCAAGTGCATAAAAGTCATCATGAGAAGCATGAGTATCACTATCAAGTTCTTGAATATCACCTGAGAAAAAACAAAAAAATAAGGAGTGTATTACCAAAATCAAGTGCATAAAAGTCATCATGAGAAGGGAATTATTTGTGTACATCATGAATATCTTCATCACCTATATTTGAAATAAAATTGAAATTTCGAGGTGGTTGAATATTAGAAGACTAGTTAAAATATTGATTTTGACTATTGTCTTTAAAGAAGTCTGTGTCAGATGTAGAAGAGGCACGACTAAATGTTAGAATGTGTTCATGATCATTCCCACAACCTTGTTCTTGAACACAAGTGACGAAGACATCATAATCTGACTTTAGTCTAGGAAGCACGAAGACATTATCAAAATGGGAATTTTTTTTACATGCGAGCTTGAAAATATTGGATGGCATCCATGATGAATGATACAACTTTAGGTGAATGAAAGCCTTCGAGAGAGTGGCATGTTCAAATACATTTCTCTTCAAATTGTAAGCATGTAAACAAAGAAGCCTCTAAGTTTTGAACATTTTTCTCTTTAAAAAAAATAATATATAAACTAAGTGGTGAATCAATTGGTCTCTTTTATTATTATTGTTATTTTTTGTATCATTTGTTTTATAAAATAAAAAATCATTTAAAAAAATATTCAACAAATAAATAAAATATAAACTAAGTGGTGAATCAATAACATAACAAAAAGAGAACCAATATCTACATTACATACATTGGAGATTTTTAAAGTTAACAAACTAGTTTTAGGTTATTAAACAAGAGAAAGAAGTAACTTATAAAAAGCAGATCAATACACACACCTAATGCAAAAAGCTTACCTAAATACAAACTAAAATAACAACGAACATGTAACTAGTTCAAGAACATAATTGAAAGAGGCGTTGTTATCTAAATAAAGCTTAAAAAAATGTAGTAACAATGAAATAATCAAAGAATGACCGCGCAGAAATGAAGACGGGATTATGAAACTGAAACAAACAAACAAAAAATATAAAGAATAAAACGATGAGTAAAACGCCAAAATATGCACACATAACTTTTATGGATAACTATATCATCAATTGATTTATTTTTATTGCTTCAAAAGAGAAAAAGCTTCATACAAAACATGCTTCGGATAGACAATATAGATAATATCTTCCAGGTCTATGTGAATACCTAGAGTAGATTTCAGCTGAAAGATCATAAGGGCGTTTACAAGAGCGCAAATAAAATACAAACAAACAAAAGACGGTGAGCAAGGCCGAGCTCAAGCCAATAACTACTAGTTGAAGCCAAGCTATAATCATGCATGCAAAATCATACTTAATGCCAACATTTATGATGATAAAAAAATAGTGATCGATGAACATAAATTAAAAAATACCATAGGGAGTGCATCCAACTCAGCTGTGGTCTGCTCTGATCTTCTCTTCTCTGCTTTGTCCTCCCAATTTAATGTGTATTCTAAGATTTGAAATCGCATTAGCCATATGTGAGGGGTCAGCTTTGTTTACTACCTTTCTATGACATTCACCATAGATAGAAAAGAGAAAAAATGATGAAGGTTATGGCAATGTAACAAAGAATGTAGGAGAAAACAAAATCCTTGCTACTCCATTCCACATATGTATGCATCGACTCTATCTCCTCCTGTCTCTGAGTTTTTATTTTTTGTTTATCGAAATCAAATCTAATCTAGGAATGAGTTTCTACCAATCTATTTGTGTATAGTGGATATTCAACCCAACAAACCATACAGCTTTTATCATTTTACCAGGCTTATCTACTCTATCATCAACCCTGCCCTTTGTCATTTCGGATGTATTGGCTTAATAGTTGATGATCTCATTTATTTTTAGGCTCTCTCCTTTGGCCACAGGAATCGATGCAGTTTGTAATAGATCACCCGTTTTTGTGTTTTCTCCCATGTAGTTGAGCCTTAAGTGGATAGTGGACACCATGTTGTCCATGTTTTTGGTTGGGAGTCTATGGTTTTCAGTTTGGTTGAATCAAATATATATTATTCATACTAATTTTGAGGTAAATTAGTATATATCTATATTAACTCTCGCTCTATCAAGGGATGATAAGGATCAACTCTCTTGAGGAAGTTTAGGAATCTAAAAATGGGTTTGCACGTCAAGGGATTTGATCATGGAAATTTTTAGGAGGGAAATTTCGCCAATTGCCTAATTTCACTGCATTTTTTTGGAAAAATAAATTCACTATTTGGTCATTTTTAGTCTTTAATATTGCCTATATTTACATAAAATATGTTTCTTTAACATAAAATTTGCCAAAATCCTCAAATTTTAGGAGTAAATTGTAGGTTTCATATTTGATACTCGCCTACCAATCTATATATATGTTTTTTTTCAATTCAAAATAATGGCCTAGAATACTATACTTAAGTATACTTTTATAATCCTTAAAAATACCATGGATTTGAATCCTAGTCTTGGCACTTGAGAGAGGGTTAAGATGGATATATACTTGTTTATTAATATGCAATTATTACAAAACTAATATTTAACTCATTGTTATATTATCAACTTAAAAGTACATTTAGTCTAAATTATATATTTTAGGTTGTAATCATTCAAGCACCAACTATTCCAATTTGGATATCTTACAAATACGCCAAAGTTGCATTAATTGATTAATTATGAAGTAAAATAGATATTCACCCAAAACTAATATCTAGCCACCAAGTATTCCAATTTGGAATCATGTTGTAAATGCTAACACATAAATACTACAAATAAGCAAAATTTTCATTGATTAATTAATTATGAAGTAAAATAGTTATTTACCCAAATTTAATGGTGGAAGTGGCAACTATTATATGTTCTAAAGTATAAGACATCAATCCTACAAATAGGTAAAAACTGCATTTATTCATTGCTTATGAAGTAAAATAGTTATTTACCCAAATTTAACCCTCAAGTGCCAACTATTCCATGTGGTAAATTATAACATATAAATCATACAAATACACAAAAGTTGCATTCATTGATTAATTGTGAAGTAAAATTCTTTCAATTTACCCAATTATTGGTTAATCTGCAGCTATAACAAAACGAATATCTTACTTATTATTCTATTATTAACTTAACAATACATAATCCAATATATTCATCCACGTGCCAACTATTCCAATTTGAGATCCTAAACAATAACACATAAACACTACAAATATGCAAAAAATGTTTTCGTTCATTGATTATGATTATGAAGTAAAATAGCTATTCTAACTATTTATGAAAACAATTATTTAAAATGTGAGGATGCATGAATGGAAATTGAAATTGACATTCAATGTATATTTATATAAATGTATTTTACAATCTAGCCAATTAAATTTGGAGCAACATGTGTAGAAAGGGCCTCTTGGCCCAATAATCCATTGCAAAGAACTATTTTGGCTTTGCGACCCCTCGCCTATGAAGACAAGCTGTGTGGAGATATATAGGCATCATATTCAAAGCTAGAGAAGATAAAAGAATGGAACGTTGTCCTCCCATGCGACCAGAGTCTCATGAGTTGTAGGAATTGGTACGTCCTAATCGATATGAGTCAAAGTGAGTTGCTCGATGGATCGCATGGCTTCTATCAGTTTTGGTCCAATCGGTAGTGGTTTATGGTTTAACACATCTAAACGACCACATTCTTATTCATTCGCTTACTATTCACAACCAAGCAATAGCTCTCTCAGTGGGAGATCTTGTTCCAATTACATAACCCTAATGAGAAAACCTAGTTGATGACCCACCTATCCATTTCTAGTGCCATTCATTAGAGAAAATGGATCCAAGGCCTACCATGTGATGAGTTCCATATCCATTAGTAGATACACCATTAGATGATCCCATTGCTACCATTAGTAGATCGAACAGTATATGATGCCAATCTGAATTTCAACCCAAGTACTCGACTTATTTTCCTTTCTAATTTTTGCTTTATTAGTAATATCCTCTCATTTTTTGTTAGCTCTTGGTGGAATATCCCACATTGTTTGGAATATCTGATGTTCCCACCATTGTTTTGACTCTTGATGGAATGTTATATTGGCAAGGTCCACGTACGGGATTACTGTTGGACATTAGATTTTTTCGATAGGCTTCGCGGACGTGTGGTCCGAGAGGGAAAGCATCGAATGAACCTTTGAAAGCTCAATATTTAGAAAGCATAATAGGGTCGAGGAAGAGTGATCTTCATAATAGGGTCAAGGAAGAGTAATCTTCATAATAGGATTGAGGTATAAGGATAAAACAATGTTTTAAGGTGACATTTGATGGAGCCATTTTAATATTTTTTAGATTTCAAATAAAGGTGATAAAAATATAAGAGAAACCCAAGGGATATCATGATAGGTATCACATCATTATATTTGAACTTAAATGATGTATGAAAAAAGCACCAAAGATAATAAGGTTGAGGGAAAATGATAACATGAAGGTGAGGAGATAATAACACTTAGAAGCATGGAAAAATATAAGAGGAACCCAAGGGATATCATGATATGGACCATATCATTAGTTTTGAATTTAAATGATATATAAAAAAAGCACTAAAAGAGTAATCTTCACAATAGGGTCGAGGGAAAATGATAACATGAAGGTGAGGAGATAATAACACTTAGAAGCATGAAGGGCATGGTATTTAGGGAAATATTCCATGAGTAACAATATGCCATTTGTTAGATCGAATTAATTTCATTACGAGTTAAATATTTGTAATTGCGTCGAAGACGCGCACTATACATTCCAGTAGGGGGATATTTGTAACTCCTTCTGTGCTCATCATATAGTTGACACGTGTCCTTTATAAAAAATAATAAAATATTTAAAAAAAATAACATGTCGGCTTAAATTATATTTAAAATATTTAGAAGGACATATATATATAACTACAGAAAATAGATAAATTAAAACTATAAACATTGCATTAGTGACACTTCCTCAACATTTCCAGTATAAAAGGGGGTTTGCACCTCTGAAAAATTTGATCCTTCTCAGCACTTGGTAGATCCCGTTTTAAGATGGATCTATTCTGTTAATAATGTAGAGATCAAGATCAATTTCATTATGAGTCGAATCCTTGTATTAAATAATGTAGAGATTACGACAATCTCGCTATGCCAAATTCATAAACCATGAATGTGCTTTTCTAATCAACCTATATATAACCAAGAACAATCTAACGACAAATCATCAACCATCAATAATCGACACAATCGTTCCATAAAAAATTCTAAAGACTCCCTAACGATGGAAACCTAAGTTGAGGTTGATCTAGTTAGAGACTTAGACTAGAATTGTAATCTTACGCAAGGGATACATAGGAATACGAGCGAATGCAATATCATTTCAGAATCGGAGGGGATCCTGGAAACACTTTTCTAGATAATTGTAGTTGACCACAAATTTGATCAACAACACCTAAACAAAGGTGGCACCAAACAATTAAGAAAACCCTTAGTGCTCATATATGACCACAAGAGAATCAAATCAGGGACCTACATGGCATTGGATTAAACCATCTAGGAAACTATGGCACTAATCAATTGAGCTAATCCTTAGGGTTTTGTTGAAAGGTGGAATTTCCTTGTGCAACCAACAAGGGGTTCACCCCTATTAAAAGTCCCAATTAGGATTCTCACCATTTAGTGTAGGAAACCCATCTCGATGCTAGTTCGACAACTATTATTGATTGGGGTTTTATTTGTTGTAGCTTGCTTGACAATTTAGGTTTTTTTGAAATGAAATAGATGAAAGAAAACTAATCTTATATTGAAAATGAAACAACATTCCTAGTCTAATGTAAAAGAAACAAAAATGTTAACATATCACCAAATATATCATTGTTTTATCTTTCTCAGAAATTAGTATATAAACCAGAACAAAAACACAAGTGACTAAATGAAAAAGTATACAAGTTAACACCTAATTACATTTGAAATACCTCGAACAATATATTTGAGTGATATGAATGTATCAAAATATATTTTATATTTATTTTAAAATTACAATGAACCAAACTTATGTGCAAATAGACTAACTATTGCTACGTCTACTTATATTAAAACGTTACTAAATTTCCAATTATAAAGTATTGTGAATTTCTATCCCAAGTGAGATTTATACGTAAATAAAATTGGAAGAAGGATCATTCATTATATCTTATTTTACTTAAATTTCGACCCATCAACCTCTATATGGAATAATCTCAACTGTAAGACTAATGCATGAGTAAACATTAATAACTACACTGGTTGGTGACGGTCAATGAGAATTAGGACTGATAGGGAAATAATGAAAGAGAAACACATGTTAGGGTTTTGGAGGAGATCAAACTTTGGCTAGTTTTAAGCCACTTGTTTGGAATCGGGAAGGAGTTTAGTGGCCAAGAGAGGAGGCGAGATAAATTCACGCCATGGCCATGGAAAGCGAGGCATCAAAATATCATTCCCAATCTCAAAGGAAAACTAAGGAAACACAAAATCATATGGAAAATGGTTTGAAAAACTCGAAGATAACTAAATCATCTCACAACGAAGGAGTGGGAGGACAAGGAAGCAGGTCTTAGCATGTTAAATTTTGAGCATTAATTAACAATACTCTAGGATCTTTACTGAGAGAATAACATGTACAGTATTATCAACGCATATTAATCATAACAAGCATGTCAATCATCATAAGAAGAAAAAGCATGAGAGACAAGAGACACAGAGTTTCCGTGGGGAAAACTCTAAGGTGAAAAACCCCACAACTTCCTCATAGATAGAGAGAACAATGGCTCAACCAAAGTACAATCAAAATACATAGAGATAGTCTCCTAGTAGGAGATGATCCTCATCCTCACTAGTGCACCACTTTCTGAGTGAAGGAAGAATGAGTTTCCGAATGATCAAAATAGAGATCTCCCGATCTCTATTTATACTTGTCTGTTTTCCCGGTGACCTTATGGGGCCAACTTGTCTAGCTAGGTACATCATCCATATATTACATAAAATAAGGGTCGACCCCACACATGGTGGTCAAATAACCCATCGGCAAGTTCACACACTTGTGACACTTGTCAATACACATGACGACACTTCCGTATAGAGGAATGACACATCTCTATAGGAGTAAAATAATATATAAATTAAATACATGGATGAAATACATTCTGAATTTACATATACATCAACACTCCCTCTTAACTAGGAAGGTATTTCTCGACACAGATCTGCTAGCACAAGTCTTCTTCTCTCGATCATCGTCATCAATGCATCATCCTCGAATCATCGTCATCGTCACTGCTGCTACTACCTCAAACAATCTCTGAATCTACTCGTCATAGGAAGTTCTACAGAGCCAATCCTTTTTCATATTAGATGTAGGCCCACCACCTGTAGGTCTTCATCATCACTGGCCATACTGTGGAATCCTGAGGACTTATTATGTGAATCAACAAAACCTTGAAAGAGCATCCCAGGACTGATTACAAGTACACAGCTCAACCTATCGGATCCCCCAAGACCTTTTACATGCTACTGCACAACCTGTCCATGGCCACAGAGTATCACGAAGCACAGCCCAGATGCACACACATAGAAGTTACACTCACCGGCATGGGAGGACCAACCTACCACCATCCGTGAAAGGCTCACAGCACTTATATCAACGACCATGGGAGAACACATCTCCCACCATGTCGGAAAGTCTCTGCACTTACATCAACGCACATGGGAGAACACATCTACCACCATTTCGGAAAGGCTCTGCACTTACATCAACGCACATGGGAGAACACATCTACCACCATGTCGGAAAGGCTCTGTGCATCTGTGTATTCGGAACTCATCACACATAATCCAACTGATTATGTAATGTATCCACCTGATACATATGATCATCCTGATAATCATCATAGCATCATCTTGATGCATATCATCTAGAGCATCGTCCTGATACTCATCACTGCATCGTCCTGATGCATACTTGGAGCAACATCCTAAAGCTCGTCATCAATGATCATCCTGATCATACAATGCATCTACCTGATGCATACCAAGTATCTACCTCATACATATCATCATACATGATCCACCTTATCATATAATGTATCCTCCTGATACATACACAGATACATGATCCACACAATGTATCCACCTGATATATATATATCAACACACATGATATACCTGATCATACACAATATCCACCTGATACATATACAGATACATGGTCCATGCATCCAACATGATGCATATACAAATACATATAAATGATCCAACTGATCATATCCAGCATCATCCTGATGCATATACAGAGCAGTAACTGGAGAATCATCCTGATGCTCATCATCCAACGCTTACATCCATAGCCATGTGAAGGACCTTCCTTCAAACATGCTTGGAATGGCTTCTGCAAATGTGTCCATCACTTCTTCCTCGAAGTGTCATCAATCTGAAGAACACCAAGCCTCTCTCTAAAGTACTCAAACTTTACTCTGGCTAGTGCTTTCGTCAGCACATCTGCAATATGCTCGTCCGTCGCAACATACAGGAGCATCACTACTCCTCTCTGCACCATATCCCTAATATAGTGATATTTGATCTCTATGTGTTTCGACCTGTCATGAAACACTAGGTTCTCAGACAGCTTCACACAACTCTGGTTATCACAGAAGATACCAGTAGCATCCAATGGGAGATCAAATAACTCAGACAATAGCTTTTGAAGCCATACTGCCTCACAACTAGCCAAACAGGCTGCAACATATTCTACCTCAGATATACTCAGTGCTATGTAGGACTACTTCCTGCTAAACCAAGAGATCACACCTGATCCCATACTGAAGCAGCACCCAGATGTGCTCTTTCTATCTGCAGCATTGCTTGCCCAATCTGAATCAACATAACCCTACAGGTTAAACTTTTGATTCGCTTCATACTTGATCCCATAATCAACTGTACCCTTCAGGTAGCTCAGAATATGCTTTACAACAACCAGGTGAACACTCCTCGGATCCGTTAGGAACTAGCTCAATGCATTCACCGCAAAGCAAATATTTGGTCTCGTGTTCGTCAGGTACATCAAGGACCCAATCATCTAACGATACATAGAGACATCAACTGGCTCAGATGAAGAATCACACAAAAGCTTCAAGTTCGATGCCATAGGTGTGGCCATGGCCTTGCAATCCATCATCCCGAACCTCTTCAGGATATCTACTTCATACTTCCCTTGTCCAAGGAAGATCCCATCTGCACTCTGCCACACCTCCATACCTAGGAAATAATGCATCATCCCCAAGTCCTTCATATTGAACTCGGCAGCAAGCTTCCTCTTTGTATTGGAAATCAATATATCATCTCCTGTTACAAATAGGTCATCCACTTACAGGAGTAGAATCACAGGATTCCCTTCCTCAACTTTGTAGTAAAGGTTGGAATCCGCTTTACTCTTTGTAAAGCCCGAGCTAGATAGGAAATTGTCCATCCTACCATACCAAGTTCTAGGAGCTTGCTTCAAGCCATACAAATCTTTCTTCAATCTGCACACATATGACTCCCTGTCATGTGATTCAAAACTGAGTGGCTACTCCACATATACTTCCTCTTCAACTACACCATTCAAGAAGGCAGTCTTGACATCCATCTAGTGTATCTTCCATTTCATTGCTGCAGCCAGGGAAAGTACTATTCTGATGGAAGTGTACCTGGCTATAGGAGCAAAAGTTTCTTCATAATCTATTCCCTCTTTCTGAGAGAAGCCACGGGCTACAAATCTTTCCTTGTACTTTTCTATGTTGCCATCTACAGCATGCTTGATTTTTTAGATCCATTTGGAAGTCACAACAGACTTCCCTTCAGGTCTTGGGACAACATCCCAAACATCATTTTTCATTATTGATTGGTATTCCTCGACCATGGCATCCTTCCATTCTTTCATTTCTGGTGCTTCTTCATGACTGGAAGGTTCTTTGTTCATGATATCACAGAGTAAAGCAACATAGCTGGTATGTGATCTGGTTCTCTTCTTTGCTCTATGTTCTTCTTCTGGAATGCCAAATCTCTCTGCATCTTGAATGAGCTCTCTAGCCCATGCAGGTTTCCTCTTGTGAGAGTTGTCCTCACGTGGTGGATCTATAGGTTGTTGTGGATCTTCAATTTCACGATCAACATCTGGAATTGCTTCAGACATGGTAGTGTCTTGAAATCTAGTTTCCTTAGGTTCTTCATAATCTTCAACAAGTGTCTTTCTTGATTTGACGAATGCTGAGTTTTCATCAAATGTCACATCCCTGCTGACATCAATCTTCTTGAACCCTAGAAAGTATATTCTGTAAGCCTTCGAGCTTTCACTGTAACTCGCAAAGATACCCTTCTTTCCTGAAGGATCTAGATTGGTCCTCTTTTCCTTTGGGACATGTGTGTATATTGGACAACCAAATATTATGAGATGGCTGACTTCAGGTTTCTTACCAGAAAATACCTCTTCTGTTGTCTCGTTGTCCAATATCTTGTGGGGTGTTCTGTTCTGCACATATACAGCTGTCCTAGCTGCTTCTTCCCATAGATGCATAGGTAGATCCTGGTCATGCAGCATTGCCCTTGCTGCTTCCATGATTGTTCTATTCTTTCTTTCTGCAACTCCATTTTGTTGTGGATTGTAAGGAGCAGTCAACTCCCTCTTAATACCTGAATCACTGCATATTTTCTTGAAGTCACCTGAGGTGAATTCTCCACCATTGTCGGATCTGGATGTTTTGATCTTCTTATCAGTTTGGTTCTCCATCAAGGTTTTGAATTCCTTGAACTTATCAAATACTTCATCTTTGTTCTTCAAGAAGTAAACCCACGTCTTCCTGGATAAGTCATCAATGAAAGAGACATAGTAAACATACCCACTCAGAGAACTGGATGACATCAGACCGCATACATCGGAGTGGATAATTTCCAAGATACCTTTTGCCTTGCTTTCACTACTTGGGAAATCCTTCTTAATGTTCTTACCTTTTGCACATCCTTTGCAAACACCTTCATGTTTGGTCTTGATTTCAGGAAGACCCTCTACATCCTTGCTTGCAATTGGAAGTGCCCTATACTGCATATGAGCAAGTCTTCTATGCCAAAGTTCGCTTGGCTCCATGCACCATTGCATGTTCAGGTTGTCCCCTCTATTTATACAAACCTCCCTCTTGCTCTCCAATCACTACTCCATCATCAATAGTTTTACCCTTTGGCCACATTAGGACTTGGCCATCTACAAATGCAACCCTCATTCCTTTTGCATCCAATGCAGAGATGGAGAGAAGATTCTTCTTGAGCCTAGGTACATAAACAACTTCTTTCATCTTCAAGGATTTTCCAGAATCTAGGTTGTAGGAGGCTTCACCACTTCCTTTGATGGGGTATTGATAGTCATCCCCAAGTTTCACTTTATGGGGTGATTCATGTTCAGATAGATTTACAAAAGATTCTTTAAACCCAGTCATGTGTTTAGAATCCCCACTGTCAATAAGCCAGTCATTACAACCATGAGAGATAGTACCTATGACAGCAGAGATCAGAACATACTCTTCATCGCTTGATGAGTCATCATCGTCACTTTCTGCTCTAGCCTTCTTCTTGGGTGGTTCATCATCTTTAGCAGCATGAGCATGATATCTTTTCCTGCTGCCGTTCTTCTTCTTGATGTTGTTGTTCCTTTTGTTCTTGGGACATTCTGAAGCAAAATGACCCTTCTCATTACATGTGAAGCATCTGAGATCTTTCTTGTCTTTATGTTGATGATGGTGTGAAGATTTCTTGGCATGAGAGTGCTCTCTCTTTGACCTTCCTTTCTTGGTGTGTACTGTGAGAGCTTGATCTTCACTTACCATCTTTTCTTCTCGAGCCACAAGCCTTTCTTCTTATTGTGAACATTCTTCCCGTAGTCTGTTGAAGGAGATCAACTTCTTTCTTGCACAAATTCCTTGAATAAAGGAATCCCATGACCTGGGTAGGCCAATTAGAGTGGTCATGACAGCTTCACCATTATCCACCATTTCATCCACTGCTTCCAGTTGTTCCTTAATCTGAGACACCCTAGAAAAATAAGATTGAATGGTTTCTCCATTCTGAAACTTTACTCCTTTCAATTGGTTCCATAGGGTCATCTTTCGATTTATGTTCTTCCCTTCAAATAGCTTGGTCAGAGAATCAAACATTTCTTTGGGTGTCTTTAGAGATGACACATGTGGGATGAGATGGTCCTTGATAGAATTAGCAATGATTCTTTTTGCCTTGACCAAGTTCTTGTTATGCAATATCTTAGCCTCTTCATCCTCTGCGATAGGGATGTCTTCTTTTATGTATGAGTCCAACTCATTCTCTTCCAGGATTAACCCAATCCTATACTTCCAAGCTCGAAAGTTATCAGCCCCTTCAAGCTTATCCTCAAGCTTGGTGTGGTGAGACATCTTAAAGAGTACTTCAAATGGAAATAGAAAATATTTAGGTATTACCACTTGACTTTCTGAAAACTGGATCTGGTCCCAAATTAGGGTTTGTCAAAGAAACCCTAAAAATTCAAAATGTGAATTTCAACTTTCTGAAGGATAGAAAGATGCGCCTTGATGAGCTGATCAACCTGGTGTATTCAGAATTTGAGATATGCAAAGCTACACCCTTCAGAAATGTCTTCTGTCTTCCCGGGATCACTTAGGAGGACCCTGAATTAGGGTTTGAGTTTCCCGAAGATCTACTCAGCCAAAAATATCAATCCAAAGCTATAAACTTCGATTTTTGCAAGGAGCTTCCAGCTATGTCTTCTGATTCCATAAATTCCTATTTTTGTGGAAACCCTAATTTTTAGGGCCAAATTTGTAAATGCTTAGAATTGAATTATGAATGGATAGATAGATTCTCCTTGATGAGTAGAGTCAATATACTATACTGCTTTTCCAAAATCTGTGGAGAGAAACCCAATAAACAAGAAACCCTTGGTTTTTGTCACTGCACAATGTCTTCTTCTGAGGTTAGCTCTGATACCATGTTAAATTTTGAGCATTAATTCACAATAATCTAGGATCTTTACTGAGAGAATAACATGTACAGTATATCAATGCATATCAATTATAACAAGCATGTCAATCATCAAAAGAAGCAAAAGCATGAGAGATAAGAGACACAGAGTTTCCGTGGGGAAAACCCTAAGGTGAAAAACCCCACAACTTCCTCAGAGATAGAGAGAGCAATGGCTCAACCAAAGTACAGTCAAAATACATAGAGATAGTCTCCTTGTAGCAGATGATCCTCCTCCTCACTAGTGCGCCACTTTCTGAGTGAAGGAAGAATGAGTTTTCGAATGATCAAAATAGAGATCTCCCGATCTCTATTTATACTTGTCTATTTTCCCAGTGACCTTATGGGGCCGACTTGTCTAGCTAGGTACATCATCCATATATTACATAAAATAAGGGCCGACCCTACACATGGTGGTCTAATAACCCATCGGCAAGTTCACACACTTGCGACACTTGTCAATACGCATGACGACACTTCCATATAGACGAATGACACATCTCTATAGGAGTACAATAATATATAAATTAAATACATGGATGAAATACATTCTGAAGTTACATATACATCAACATAACAATAGAGGAACCCGTTAGCCATGACAAATCCAAGATCGGGACAATGTATCCTAAAATAAAAGGAGCTACCAAGTCTCTATATCTCCTCATCACAATAAACAAAATAATCTAGTTTGTGAAAGATCATGCCCTTATTGGTAAATTCATTGGTTTTTGGTCGATAGAAAAGGCCTTGATCTAGTGGATAACTAACAACTGGAAGCCGAAGGGCCACTATGACCTTCATATTGGGTTGAAAGGCTTATTCACTATAGTATTCACATGCTTGGAAGATCATGAGAGAATATTTGAAAATGGACTGGATATTTTTACAACTCAACAGGGTTGTAACTTAGATTTTGGGGCAAGCAGCTCAAACCCGATAAGGAACACTTCAAGTATTCACATATTTGGCTCAGGATATACTCTCTTCCTCATGATTTTTGGGAGCCAAAAATGTTAGATATTATAGGGAACATGCTGGTAACTTTTTTGTGACTCTCAGAAATAATGAAAGTGTCATGTTATACATATTATGGTCGAATTTGTGTATACATGGGCATCTTAGGAGAGGTTATAGAATCCATATTCCTAACACACAAGGATGACGAATGGATCCAAACAATAGACTATGATGACAGTTCATTCATATGCAGTAAATTCCATGAGTGTGAACACATGTTCCGGGACTGCCCTCTCAATGCTCCAGTGAGCTAAGTCCATGTGGTAGAGGAAACAGATGTGGAAGGATTCACTAGGCTATCCAATCACAAACAACAATTGATAAGGAAACCAATAATGGAGAAAATCAAAACCACTCCCACAAACAACAATTTCAAGGTCCTAAGCCAAATCATGGAAAATGCGATAGAGACAACATTGAATACATGAAAAATATTAGGGAAAGAGACTGGAAAGGACCCAGGGAAAAATTCACAAGAGGATGACAGTATAACAAAAGGGGATACAGAAATGGAAGAGGGAAATAGGGAAGACATGGAATTGGGAGAACTAGATCTATAGGGATTGGAGGAATCCTGCAAGCACCAGGATACTTTATCAATACCTCCCAAACAGTTGTAGAACTTTAAGGAAGTTCTCTTAAATTATAGAGTACAAGCGCAATTAGGATTTCAACCAAAAAAAGGAAATAATCCAAACAAGATGCCAAAGAGGATAAAAAAAGAGGAATGAAAACAAACAAAAAACACATAAGATCTTAGAGTGTGTAATGTCCCCAATTTGGTCAATTTTCGAAACTTGGACTAGTGAAGCCCCAAACTGTCCGAAATGATTTTGAAATGTGTCTAACATGGATTGAGGTGTAATAGGACACATTTATGCAGCTATTATATGATTGTACACTTTCTAAATACTTCATCCACTTGCATTTACAATTAGAGAATGAAAGGAAGAATTACTAGGAAAATCTATGTTGAAACGCCCAAAGGTAGATGGCTCCAAATGGCTCCAAATGCTCTCAAATTTAGTCTGAAGGAATATGAATGGTACTAATAAAAAAAAATGAATCTCATGGGTTATTATACACTATCAAGATACTTCTGAAACATTCATTTAACTTCAGGAGAAGTTGGGGAATTTTACTAGTAAATTTGGGGTTCAAACCCCCAAGGGTGGAGGACAAAGATGGCTTCCCAAACACTGTAAAACCTTTCCAAATTTCATAACAGAGACATGATACTTATAAAGGACTTCAATGGTCTCCCAAATTCATCATTAATAAATTTCTATAAGCTTCTCCAACTCCCATAAATCAGATGTTTGTATACTAGCTTTGACATAGGGGGTAATGATAGTAAATATTCACAAATCAGTACGAACCTTAAGAATATTGCTCTAAATGCTTGTCTAACGAATATGAAACTTCTCCAAAATATTAATGGCACTCCATAAAAAAATAATATATCAGATATTGACTGAACCATTTGAATTTGATACCACTTCAAGTGAAAATAACAAGGTATTGGGGAAATGACACCATTTATTCATAGTTTAGCATGTTTTCATCAAATCCCATGGATTTTCGACCTGAAAGTATTCTGAGAAGTAAATATAGAGTCTATATATCATATTACAAATATATGGGGCCTCAAGAGATATCCCAAATAGGTCATCACCTCATCAAGTGCGCCTCTCCTCAAGGAGCAAGAATATGCCAAGAAATGGAAGAATGGTTGTAGAAGCAAGATGAAACAAATGTGACCAAGAGATTCCATATAGATTCAACCTGTAACAAAAGAATCCATTGTAGCTCCAAATGAAATGTTTGAATGGCCCCTCTAATTTCCAATTAGGATGGGAATCTTTCACCCTCGAAATCGGTGCTAAGGCAGGTAGAGTAGCACTCTACTAGCTCTCCTCTCCAAATGCAAATTCTAAAATGATAAAAAGCTACCATACTTATTTGTTATTGTATTTTATAAATTTCTAAGGCCATCCATGGGTCGAATTCCTTCCAAGAGATTCATGCCAACTCAAACTGGGAAGAGATTCCAATGTATGCCACTTGTCCCTCCAATTCTAGCCTCCTCCACCAAATTCGAATAGGTGTCTCTCTAGATTCCCTAACTCCCTTGAGCTCCCTCTTGGAGGCTATTTTTATCCATGACATGTCAGATATGTCATATGTTAGCATTCAGGTCTGATTTGTGTCATAGGTGTCATAGCATCTTCATCATTGCTATCATGGAGCTAGGGAATCTAGCCCAAGTGTCCCACTAGCTCCAAATTGCCTCTTCCTCTTCCATGTGAGTTATTATTCCACTCCAATTCGACCTTACATGACTCATGCCATGAATAATACCTCTTAAACTCCCCCAAGTATGTTACCCTTCATCTTGAATTCGAATTGGGGAGAGAATCATGCCAAGTGTATTGGGGAATCTTGCCACATGGGGGTCCCACAACCTCTTATGTGCCCTCATAATCCAATGCCACATTATTTTATTTTCATTATTATTTATTTGACCCATTTAATGTAAATTTTTAATTCTAAGGTCACTTTGGGTCTTGTAGCTCTCGTATCCCAACCTTTGATGCTTCCACCCCCAACCTAGGGAACTAGTAATATTCCTCCATGAGAGTTCATTTGGATGGGTATATTGAAAAATTTGAATTGGAAATTTCTCTTACTGTGATCCACATTGTCCCTTTTGATATAATTTCACATTACTACTAACTTGGACATCATTATTAGCAATTATTTGACCCTTAGCATCAATTTGACAAAATATCATGAGTATGGCCAAGGGGCTTAAACCATTGTGACCCAATGCAAAATTTTTGGACATGACAAATCCTCTCCTCCCAATATTGCTTGTCCTCAAGCAATTTCAACACATGTATGTGGAAGAGCCTGCTTTCTTTCCAAAACTTTGCTTCCCAAAACTTCTCTTTTAAAACTTTGAGTAGAGCCACTCATGAACTACAATTGTGTGTTTCCAAAACCAAGGAGATTTGGGTTTTCTTTTTCATTTTGATATCCCCTGTAACATCACCACTACATAGAAAAATGTTAATTAAATCCATCAAAACCAAGTTTGGACAATTACTCTTTGCCTTTTTCATATTTTGGAAACCCTTTCTGATACCACTGCATAATTCTTTGAAGTTGCCACTGAGTTGCCCAACTTTGAGTCTTCGAGATTCCATGAAGATTTTAGAGAGGAACCACCATGCTTACTGCTGCACTACTCTAATTAAAATAAATTTATTAAGTTGGGAATCCATCCCCCAGACTACTTGTTTCCCCCAAAAATTGAAACCAATGAGACTAAAAGTTATCACAGGGTCCGTTTGCTTGTACTGCACTCCAACAATTAGGAGTACTCTCCATCCCATACCATTAGGAAAGAGAATTCCATGATCCCATTTTCTTGTATGCATTCTTCCAAATATCATTAGTACAAAATATATATCATCAAAGTACATAACAAAATAATAAAAATGTACATCAAGGAGGTGCATCATCAAAGAATCATGAAAGTGCTTATACCTCCAAGTAAGTAGACCACCATTTGCCAAGTGCATACAAGCTTGAAGTGACCAATCAAATCTGCTCCAATTACATAGGTGAGGATCCCATGTCCTATAATGTGGCTCCAAAAGTATGTAAGATGCATAAAAATAATCATCCATGTGTTCTTTCATCCAAGAAGTGAATGAAGAACCTCCACTAAAATCTGAACCAAGTAGGGAACAAAGCAAACAATGGGCCTTCAAGGGGATTGCAGAAGTGCCTTTTGTGCATCCATGAAAATGTGTATCATCAAGAAATAACAAAGGATGTTCCTACCAATAATAATTTTCTCCAATCATATATCTCTTCACCCAAGTGGTGAATGAAGTTCCTCCAATATCAATTGAACTAAGCAAGGAAAATCATGAGCCTTCAAATGACTCAAGGGAACATCATAAGTGCATCCATGTAGATGTGTTCCATAATAAGGTAACAATGGATGCTGCTACAAATGTAAATAAGAAATGGCTCTAATAATGTCATTATATAAAGGAGAGATATGAGTTTCATACTCCTCACGTGGAACCATAAAAAATAAACCTTTCATCCATACTTCATTAGGATGAATGCTGGAAAATATGGAAGTGTAGGATGTAGGAGAATGAACCAACTCACCCAAATGATTAGAAAGTGCAGAAGTGTCCTCATGTGAATTCTCCATAAGGGTAGGATCATGCACCTCCCTCAAAAGTGCAAAACTTTCCTCATAGGTTGGTTCCAAGGTAGTAGAATCAACTTCTTCAAAAAATGTGTAACCATTTCCAAGAGGAAACTCAAGTTCCTCTTCTACCACATCAAGTGCTTGGATCTCATCCAGCTCATCTTCAAACACATCAAGCACATGCAAATTTCCATGTTTCTCATGATCTACCATGTCATGATAATCCTCCATGCAATCTACCATATGACAATATGAAACATAGGAGGAAGAACAAGTATATTGCAACCTTTAAAGAAGTTGCTCATTTTGAATTTTGAGTTTATGAATATCCTCATTATTCTTCAAGTATGCATCATGTAACAATTCATTAAACTCAACCAAATTGTTCCTATCAAAAAGCAAAGACATGAAATTAACTTTGATGTTGCACATTTCTCTTTGAATCTTCTCCATGTCTTCAAGGAAAGATGGATCCTTCAATGAAGAAACTTTCCAACAAGAATTTAACACTAATGCTTGAGTGTCATGGAGAATGCCAAGGGTCTCTTGGATCTTATTTTCATTCATCTTTAATGGCCCTTCAAGAAAAAGAGGCTCTTGCAAATGAACCTCCTCATCTTCTTCCTTCTTACTTGGACCAACTTCATGAAGCTCAAGTGGTGATGGGGAAGTTGATCTTGTTTCTTCTTCAACTGCTACAAGGTATTTGTTTTCATGCTTAATCGAAGTTTGGCTTGTAGCAACACTTTCAAAATTTATCTCTATGTCACCAACATAGAGGTGTGAGCACCCATCAGTAGGTACTCCTTCATAGTTTAAGCATCCATCAATAGATTCTCTTTGAGTCATGTCCAAGGTAGAATGTGTCTCGAAATTATCTTCAATATTTTCGATAGAGTCTTCTTCATGCTCATGTGATGTCTCTTCATATTTGGAGTCTCTTTTTGAACAAAACCCAAAAACTCTCTTCAAGTAGGAAATACATGTATTCCCTGAAGCTTCAGATATTTCATTGCTCTTTTCACTCATACACATGATTTTCTCTCCAAGGTATTTTAAAAGAATGGCATAAACCTTTCTTCACTAACTCCACATCTTCATTTTTGGGCCTATTTGCAGACACCCAATTAGCAAAGTCTTTGAAAGGAGGGGCATTTTTTGTATTTCCCTTATACAAATCAAGATATGCCTGATCTTGTTGGGGCAAATTTTTATATGTTGCTCTCCATCTTTATAACTCATTCATAGATTAATCCTTTGGTATTGTGACACACTCATATTTATCATACATAGGGTCATAATAACAATCTTCATTCCTCATGAAATTGTATGAAGTGTTGCATAATGGCACCTCTTCCTTAATCCGTTCACATTCTGCTTCATATTGTTCATAATCATCTGCATACTTCTCATAAGCATTGTACTCATAGGATTCATCATAATAGTAAGACATGGCTGAAAATTATTCTTCAATGTATGATATGTATTCATAGGTGTAAGGACCATTCTCTGATACCACTGTAATGTCCCCAATTTGAATGTTTTCCCAATTTGGTCAATTTTTGAAACTTGGACTAGTGAAGCCCCAAACTGTCCCAAATGTCCCAAATGGTTTCGAGATATGTCTAGAATGGATTGAGGGGTAATAGGACACATTTATCCATCTATTATAGGCTTGGACACTCTCTAAATACTTCAACCACTTTCATTTACAATTAGAGAATGAAAGGAAAAATTACTAGGAAAATCTATGTTGAAACCCCCAAGGGTAGATGGCTCCAAATGGCTCCAAATGCTCTCAAATTGAGTCTGAAGGTATATGAATGATATTACGACATAAAAATGAACCTCCTAGGTTATTATACACTTCGGGAGAAACTGGAAAATTTCACTAGTAAATTCAGGGTTAAAACCCCCAAGGGTGGGGGACAAAGATGGCTTCCCAAACACTCTAAAACCTTTCCAAATTTTATAATAGAGACATGGTACTAATAACTTAATTCAATGGGCTCTCCAAGTCATCATTAATAATTTTATATAAGCTTTTGCAACTCCCATAAATCAGATGTTTGTATACTATCTTTGAGATAGGGGGAAATGATAGTAAATCTTTACAAATTGTTATGAAACTTAAGAATATTGCTCCAAATTCTTGTCTAATGAATATGAAACTTCTCCAGAATATTAATGGCACTCCATAAAACATTAATATATCATATATTGAATGAACCATTCGAATTTCATACCACTTCAAGTGCAAATAACAAGGTATTGGGGAAATGACACCATTTATTCATAGTTTAGCATTTTTAATCAAATATCTTGGATTTTAGACCTGAAAGTATTCTGAGCAATAAATACAGAGTATATATATTATATTACAAATATATGGGGCCTCAGAAGCTATCCCAAATATTTCATCACCTCATCAAGTGCGCCTCTCTTCAAGGAGCAAGAATATGCCAAGAAATGGAAGAGTGGTTGTAGAAGCAAGCTGAAAGAAATGTGACCACGAGATTCCATGTAGCTTCAACCTATAACAAAATAATCCATTCTAGCTCCAAATCAATGGCCTGAATGGCCTCTCCAATTTCCAATTAGGATGGGAATCTTTCACCCTTGAAATTTGTGCTAAGGCAAGTAGAGTAGCACTCTATTAGCTCTCCTCTCCAAATGCAAAATCTAAAATGATCAAAAGATACCATCCTTCTTTGTTATTTTCTTTTATAAAATTCTAAGGTCCTCCATGGGTTGAATTCCTTCCAAGAGCTTCATGCCAACTCAAGTTGGTAGGAGATTCCAATGTGTGCCACTTGTCCCTCCAATTCTAGCCTCCTCCTCCACTAAATTCGAATAAGTGTCTCTTTGGATTCCCTAACTCCCTTGAGCACCCTCTTGGAGGCTATTTTTATCCCTAACATGTCATATATGTCAGATGTCAGCATTCAGGTCTGATTGTTTTCATAGGTGTCATAGCATCTGCATCATTGTTGGCTTAGAGCTAGGGAATCTAGCCCAAGTATCCCACTAGCTCCAAATTGCCTCTTCCTCCTCCACGGGAGTTATTCTTCCACTCCAATTCAACCTTAAATGACTCATTCCATGAATAATATCTCTTCAACTCCCCCAAGTATTTTACCCTTCATCTTGAATCCGAATTGGGGAGAGAATCATGCCAAGTGTAGTGGGAAATCTTGCAACATGGGGGTCCCACAACCTCTTATGTGCCCTCATGATCCAATGCCACCTTATTTTATTTTCATTATTATTTATTTGACCCATTTAATATAAATTTTTAATTCCAAGGTCACTTTGGGTATTATAGCTCCCTTATCCCAACTTTTAAAGCTTCCACCCCCAACCTAGGGAACTAGTAATTTTCCTCCATGAGAGTTCATTTGGATGGGTATATTACAAACTTTGAATTGAGAATTTCTCTTAATGTGAACCACCTTGTTCCTTTGGATCTAATTTCACATTATTACTAACTTGGACATCATTCTTGAAAATTATTTTACCCTTAACATCAATTTGACAAACTATCATGAGTATGGTCAAGGAGCTTAGGCCATTGTGACCCAATGCAAAATTTTGGTGTTGGTTGTGGAGCCTGATCTCCAGATTTAGAGATATTATTATTCAGCCCTCTCTGTACCCCAGGTTTGGTTATGATCCCAGCACGACCCTAGGGGCTATTTTCACCACCAGTTTTCGGGCCCATGGTTTTGGGTAACCCGTGGTATTTTTCCATTGTATTTTCCTTATAAAAGAAATACATTGTAACACGACTAGGGTTGATGTATTAGGTTTTATGCATTGTAAAGATCTTTGAGATCAGAAGAGAGACTGTGATATAGTGAAGAGGAAGTGCAGCGGTTGTGCTGCAAGTTGTATCCCTTCACTTTGCTGGACAGTATAATAATAAGGACTGGCAACTTCAGTGTGGATGTAGCCCATCTTGGGTTGAACCATGATCTATCGGTGTCTCTCTTGTAATGTGTGTGTGATTATATTTTCATTTCTATTTTTTGTTATTGCTTTGCGATCCTGTTTTTCTAACCATTGGTATTGGAGCCGAAGGTCTATTTGGTAGTTAAACCCGCAGGAAGCTAGGGTTTTTGGTTTGAGTGGGAGCAATGGAAGAAGAAGAAATGTTTAAGGTCGAGAAGTTTAATGGCCAAAACTTCTAGTTCTGGAAAATGAAAATGGAGGACTATCTGTACCAGAAGGATCTATTCCTACCGTTAGGAGGAAGAGCAAAGCAACTGGTGGCTATGAAGGACGATGAATGGGAGGTTCTTGACAGAAAGGCTCTGAGAACAATATGGATGAGCTTGGCTTCGTTGGTGGCTTTCAATATTTGAAAAGAAACAACAATGGAGGGTTTGATGAGCGCATTGGGTAAGTTGTATGAAAAACCCTCGACCTCCAACAAGGTATTTCTAATGAAGCATTTATTTAATATGAAGATGTCTGAAGGTGGATCTGTTACTGATCATTTAAATGATTTTAATACAATTACAAATCAACTAAGTTCTATAAGTGTGAACTTCGATGATGAGGTTAGGGCTCTTCTAATCTTGTGTTCATTGCCAAAAAAACTGGAATAGCTTGGTCATGGCTGTAAGTAACTTTGTCTCTGGTTTAAAGACCTTGAAATTTGATGATGTTATTGGTGTTATTCTTAGCAAAGAAATGCAAAGAAAATGCACAGGTGATACATCAGGTAATGCGTTGACCATGGAGAGCAGGGGAAGACAAAAGGAGAGAGGAGAGAGCCAATGTAATCGCAGCAAATCTAAAAAGGGAAGATCCAAGTCCAGACTGGGAAAGATAGAGTGCTGAAACTGTGGAAAGAAAGGACATCTAAAGAAAGACAGCAGATCTCTAAAGAAGAAAGGAGATGGACAGAAGGAAACTAGCCAGGAAGCAAATGTAGTAGGTCATGTGTTAGAAGATGCTTTGATTCTTTCATTAGATAATACTAGTGATTATTGGGTAGTAGATTCAGGGGATTCATGTCATGCTACACCCCATAGGAAATATTTTCATGATTATGTTCCAGCCGATTTTGGACATGTTTTATTGGGTGATGATGAGCCATGTAAAATTGTTGGAATGGGTAAGGTATGAAAAAAAGTTAAGAATGGAATTGACTGGCTGTTAAAAAATGTTAGTCATATTCCTTCTATGAAAAGAGATCTGATCTCAACAAGGTAGTTGGGATATGGCGACTGTCTATCTACATTTGGAGAAAAGTGGTGGAATATCACTAAAGGATCAATGGTGATAGCAAAATGAGACAGAGTAGGTACATTGTATTTATGTCCTCATAATACTGACCATTCTATCTCTCTAGCTTCCACAGGAATAGATACAACATTGTGGCATCATAGGCTTGGCCACATGATTGAGAAGGGGATGCAGATTCTCCACTGAAGGAAGTTGCTGCCAGATTTGAAGCAGGTAAGTTTGGAATTATGTGAGAACTGTGTTTATGGAAAATAGAAGAGAGTCAGATTTCTCAGGGTTGGGAAACAAAAGAAGAATGAAAAGTTAGAGCTAGTGCATACAGATGTATGGTGACTGGCTCAGCTACAATCTCTTGGTGGATCTCATTATTATGTTACATTTATTGATGATGCAACTAGGAAAACTTGGGTTTATTGCATTAGATAGAAATCTAATGTGTTTGCTAATTTTAAGAAGTGGAAAGCTTTGGTTGAGAATGAGACAGGAAAAAGGTTGAAGTGTCTCAGATATTATAATGGAGGTGAGTACTACGGCAGGGAGTTTGATAGTTACTATTCATACCATGGGATTCGTAGAGAGAAGATAGTCCTAGGAGAACCACAAGAAAATGGTCTGTCTGAAAGAATGAACAGAACGATCATGGAGCATGCAAGGTGTATGAGATTGCATGTAGGGTTTCCCTTACATTTTTGGTTGTTTATTTAATAAACAGAGGACCTTCAAGTGCTTTGGATGGTGGTATTCCAGAGGAGGCATGGACAGATAAAAAAGGTAAACTACTCATTTCTGAGAACATTTGATTGTGAAGCATTTGTCCATATTGATAAAGAAAATAGAAAAAAGCTTGAAGCTAAATCCAAGAAATGTACTTTTATTGGATATGGGGTTGATGATTTTGGTTATCGTTTATGGGATTATGAAAATCAAAAAATCATTAGAAGTAGAGATGTCATATTCAATGAAAAGGTCATGTATAAGGATCAGTTGCAGGGAAATAAATAGGAAAATGAAAACACAGAGTACACAGTGCTTGATGAAATTCAAGAAAATGAAGTTCCAAAGGTGCTAGAAAATCATGAACAACAGCAAGTACCTGAAACTCTTGCAACTGCAAGAAGATCTACCAGGTTAAGTAGAAGACATGAATGATACTCTCCTTCAATGTATTATTTATTGATGACTGATGTTGGTGAAACAGAGTGTTATGAAGAAGTAATGCAGGTGGAAACTAGAAAGAAGTGGGAGCAAGGCATTAATGAGGAGAAGGACTCATTACTAGGAAAACAGATTTTGGATTTGGTTCAGTTGCCTGTTGGTAAAAGAGCATTGCAGAACAAATGGATTTATAGGTTGAAGGAAGAAGAAGGAGGTAAGAAGTAGTACAAGGCCAGACTTATTGTAAAGGGGTTTGCACAGAAGAAAGGTATAGATTTTGATGAAATATTTTCTCCTATTGTTAAGATGACTTCAATTAGGACTATCTTAAGTCTAGTGGCGGTAGAAGGTCCAATAGAATAAGGAATGATCCTCAACAAACTATATTAAGTTGGTCAATTGATCCCTTTAATAATGCCATTCTAAATCACATTTGACAACTATTCCCTCGGGGTTGCATGATATGGGAAGTATGGAGAGAGAAATGCAAGAATTTTTAGAGAACAATAAAGACATGAGGAAGCAATATGGGAAACCATTCAAAATCACATCAATGAAATTCTTCATCTTCAAAGTTGGGGGGACCAATATTTCCAATTAAGTATGCAAGAGTGAATGATTTTATTAGTCTGGAATATTCCCACCAAGAATTTTTAGAGAACAATAAAGACATGAGGAAGCAATATGGGAAACCATTCAAATCACATCAATGAAATTCTTCATCTTCAAAGTTGGGGGGACCAATATTTCCAATTAAGTATGCAAGAGTGAATGATTTTATTAGTCTGGAATATTCCCACCAAGAATTTTTAGAGAACAATAAAGACATGAGGAAGCAATATGGGAAACCATTCAAAATAACATCAATGAAATTCTTCGCCTCAAGGCTTCTAGAAGCTAAACGTCAACGGTTCCTCAAAAGGAAATCCAAGTCTAGTTTGATACAAAGTCATGTCTTCAAGAATGACAAAGGAGACCTTACTCATGTCTATTATGAATACATTGGGAAAGATATGAACAATGGGGTTGAGTTGGAGGGGCTTATACAAAGGCTACAAATTGTTGTAGAGACATGATACTCAAGACTAATTATTGAAAGAGACTCAAAATTCATCATCCAAATGGAAACAAAGATCCTTAATGGCACTTAGGAAAAAAATCTATCAACAAACGCGAGACTAGAAGATAGTCTCAAGGACCTAGCGAATTTACTCCAAGGACTAGTAGCGATTGTGGCAAGCCATGTTTGATGGGAAGTGAACAAGCTAGTGGACTATATGGATAATGAAGGGGTGACCAGAAAATATACCCTATGGATTGAAGATTTTGACAAGGTGGAAGATGGCAACTTCATAAGCAAATCCATAGAAATCGCTCAAAGTGATCTAATTTCCCGAGATAAACAAAAAGTTATGTAGTTGGATGAATAGAAGGTTGCATAGTAGGATGAACAAAATGTTGCGTAGTAGATTTGTTATGATTGGTTCTGGTTTTTTAGTTATCATGATAGTCGGCATAGAGGCCATAAGGAAGACTTGGAATGCATATTGTGCAGGTTTAGTCTAAATTTAGTGTTTAGCCAAAGTCATAACCTAGTTACCCACGTGTGGGTAGACCCAAAGTTTTATGATTTCAATTTTGAATTTTTGGATTAATATAGACCCAAGATGAACTCATACTAAAAGATGCGAGCTCATCCAAAGCAAAGTACCTCAGTCTTTTTTGTATATTATGTAACTTTTCGCAATAAAAGGAAGAATTTTTTAGTTCTTACTTACAAAATAAAAAACTAGACTTATTGGCAACGTGTATTTGGTGATATGGATTTGTTTACTGAAAATGAGTTGGGACCGATATTGAGTCAGAAAAAGCCATGAGTATGAGCAAGAAAGAGATAGTGAACTCTATTACTATTTCTATTTCTCTCTATTGGATTTTATTACACCCATAAGAGATCATGTGCTTGTCGGCAGCGAAACGACGGCCAGTTGACGTGCTTACAAAAGTGCAGTCGTGCCACTCTATAGCACATGTTATGAAGTAATTCTCTGTGGGAAGTGAAGCGACAGCAGTCCAAACGTTCTTCTCATGATCACACTTCATAACATGTTGTTCACTGAACACTTACAATTTTCCAGAAGAAGAAACCACCCCACAACTATTCCATAGCTGGTACCTGAAATTCCACATATCTTCCCACGTTCCCACACTCGGATTGAAAACTTCTGCACTTACGTGGAATCTGCTAATCACCATGAAAACACCGTCGCATCCAGCTGGAGCGTGCTGTTGGATCATAGGAGGCAGAATTTCCCACTTGTCTTCCTCCACGTTATATGTTTCTGCAGCCGATAGAGAGTTCCAACGTTCATCGATCCCTCCAGCGACGTAGAGAAGTCCATTGGAAGAAGAGACAGAGCAGGCAAAGTCGGATCGAGGTGTAGGCATGTCAGCTGTGTAGGCATGTCAGCTCCGCGGCTCCATCTCGTCGATTCAAAGTCATAAATGTATACATTCTTCATAGTATCCACTCCGGTTATGAGAACCAACTTCCGATTCACAGCAACGCACTGAGACAGTATTAATAATCCAGGAAAGCGGGGATCATTAATGGTAGGCATCCTTTTCCAGGTGCCATTCAAAGGGTCATATATCGTTATTGCCAAATTATGGCCAACGACCTTCAGATCTTTGTGAATCAAGCATATGAGCTGCGCGCTCTTCCCATATATGTTCCTGTCCGCGTAGAACTGAGGGCTACTGAGCATACCCTCCCAGCTTCTGCACACAGCTTTCAGGTTATCGTGTGATGCGTAGGGAACTCCCAGCAAGCACTTTCGAACCAGATCGTTCGGCAGTAACTCCATCGATGCACTTCAAATACAGCTATTTCGTATCTCGTGACTGAGTTTTACTCAAAAATTTCCACGGATCTTAACCTAAAGCTGCAGAGGCGAAGCGAGCAGGCATTTGAAAATATAAACGTAGAGTTATATATAATGTGTAGACTTGTGACATCATCCCTGGAAACCGAATTTTAAGCCGAAGAAAAAGGATGAAAATGTTATGACTTTAATTCACAATAATAAATGTTATTGATCGAAAATTTGAAAATATATTAATTTTTTATTTCGAATACTTTTTTAATATAAATTTGATATATCAATATTTTGATATAAGTCAATAATTTGACATGGCATTCTATTTTTCCTTATTTATGAAAAAATTGAATAAAAATATTATTTAAATGATTCAAAGTGGGATTAATTATAAAAATTCTATTATTTAAATGATATTAATTAGTAAATTTTTTTGATTTGAAAAATAATTATAGTTATAATTTATTTATTTGAACCTTATTTTTAAGAGGGTTTGCTTTTCATCTTAAGATTTAAGGTAACTTTTCATTTTTTCAAAATTGGGATGATCTCTCGAATGGACCAAAACCCTTTAGTTCACAATTCTATGATAAAATTCACATTAATTAATTTACTCTTATAATAATTGGAAATTCGGTTTATCTATTTAAGGCAAGTTCATAATACATTAATTACTTTTTATAATCCTTTAGATCGAAAGACGTCCCAAATTTTATATTTTTTTTTTCAAGGAAACACTAAGAAGAGAAAATAAACAATTGATGTATATGTTATTTTCACTTCTTCTTTCTAACCTCTTGCCACTACTTTGAAGAAGGGGCCAAAGTAACTAATTGTAAGTTAGAAAGTGATCAATCAAGATTCATAGAGGGAACAAGTACTTATCTAAATAAGAGGTATCCATATATTGTGGTCCCTTATTCGAGCTTATGCACAACTATCTTCTTTAGGGATCCTGGTCTACCAATCTTGTTTGTTCTACCAAACTTGGATCTGCACTTTGTCTCTCACCAATATGTCTACCCTCACTCCTGGTATATTCACTACACTTGCTCCTACACCTACATGTATTCCAGGTCTTAGTTTTGGTCACTAAAGAATCTCATACCCCAACTCCTACCAAGAGACATTATGAAAACATGGTAATCTATCCCTACGCATTCACATATCTCTCGGTTGTCATATCCATCTTGGGGACTCTCTTCTAGCAAAGCAACACTATAGTCCACATCTTGTATTTTGTCATTGTTTCATACCTCAAAAAATTTCATGGCATGTGATGATTCCTTTCTCATATTGTTTCCTCCCTACAAATAGTAATTTTTTAATGGAATATGAAGAGAAGGAATTATTAATAGTCACACCTCACACCTTCAGAGAGATTTGTTATCATTCACACCCCTTCCACTTTTGCACAACATCTCCTTTGATTGTGTGGAGAAGCTTAACTTAGAGGAGTTGAGACCACTTGCATGGGGCATGAATCTACTTGGAACTTGGTACTTGGTTCAAAATTCTACTTGATGTGCCGATTGGAGTATGCCAAATGTTTTACTTAAGTTATTTAGTTTTATTAAATGAGATTAATTAGTGAAGGTGTTTTTTTCTTTTTAATTTGATAATGAAATTATATTACAATTTATTATATGAGTTTGAGAGGGTTTCCTTTTCGTTTTAAGATTTAACAAAATTTAGAGAATGGGTTAAAAATAATTTTGTTAATAAGTGGACAAAAATTAATTTTGTTTAACTAATTTTTTTTCTTTAGAGAATTAATGTTTCACCCTTTTTTCATTTTTTCAAAATTGGGATGATCTTGTTTTAAAATGGGCCAAAACCCTTAAGCTCAAAGTTCTATGGTAAACTTAAAATTAATTAACTTACTCACATAAAATTGAAATCATTAAAAAATTGGGTTAATCCACTTAAGGAATGTCGATAATACATTAATTACTTTTTACAACCCTTTATTAGGTGAAAAGACTTAACAAGTTTTATATTTTTTTTCCAAGAAAACAATTAGAAGAGGAAAATTAAACAATTGATTTTTCCCCTTTTCTTTTTAATTTCTTGCCACTACTTTGAAGAAGGGGTCAAGTAACTAATTGTAAGATAGTGGGCAATCAATATTTTGTGGTCCCTTATTCCCATGGGGGTTTACTAAGTATGCAATATTATAGCATGTGAATTCATATTGGGGGATTTATATTCCAAAAAATGGGAGGAATATATTTCCTAATATATAAGGGTTAATGGGCATTTTTAATAGTAATAGTCTAATGTTAGACATTTTCGACCTTTTCCAAGCTCTTTTTTTTTACTTGTTTTTCACTTTTAGATTAATTCTTAAAAAGCATATAATAGTTGTTAAACTTGCATAATCTTGGAGTCCTTGGGGCATTTGAGTATCTTGAAAAATGGCAGAAAGTCCAAAACTTCTAACAAATAGACTACTTTTTTAATATATTAAAACATATAAATATTAGGGGTGGTTATAATTGTGTATATAGTGGGATGAATATGATGTTTGGGCATTTGAATATGTACTTTATGTTTGAATTTGGTGTGAAGTTTCTTCTCTTTCTTGTGCATTTCTTATTTTTTCAAAATTGGTACGTCTTGTCTTAAAATGGACCAAAACCCTTAATCTGAAAGTCCTATTGAAAATTTCACATTAAGTAACTTACTCCCATAAAAACTAGAATCATCCAAAAATTGGGTTTATCTACTTAAGGCAAGTGGACAATACATTAATTACTTTTTACAACCCTTTATTAGGTGGAAATACCTACCAAGTTTTATATTTTTTTTCAAGAAAGTAGTTAGAAGAGTAAAATTAAATGGTGTAATCTAAATATTCTACTTTTTCAACCTTTTCGATCACATATACTAGCTTTGGAAATTGCATAATTAGGGTGCCATAGGGTATTTGAGGGTGCTCAATCTATTTATGGATTCAAAAATACAATTTAAACGCGTAGAAATTTGGATTTTACCAAAAACAATTACCGTATTCCGATCAAAACTGTTGGCTGTATAAACTGCTATTTAGTTTTACAAGATAGACCTGGGTTCTGTGCGGTTCGAGGAAGCAACAAAACCCCTTTTCACTGGCCCTTTCGGAAACATCCCGCGAACAGACTGAAGTCTCACCAGAGGAGAATTTCTAGGGAGGTTGCAGAATCGGGTTTCCACAACCAGGTGATGCGCACTTAACAAAGTGGCGAGAAATGCGCTACAGGAGTCGTGCTGCGAATTGGGGACTGCGTGAAGTTCACCTTCTTCACGGTTAATACTTATACAATAGTGCATCCAAGGACTGCACGTTCGGAATGGCTACTCGATGACAAGACAGCGCCACAGAGGACTGTGCTTCCTCTTCGGTACTTACCCTCTTTGATAGACTTTACTTAGTGTAAAATGAGGCATTTAACAAGCATAATAGACTGCAACCCTTGCGACTTAAACAATATGACAGATTGCAATGTAACTGCGCACTTTTGGTGCTACGCTCAAGGAATCGCACTATACAGACTTCCCATTCATTCACATATGTCGATACTTAACATATTATTCTCATCCTTATCCTTATGGAGAATACACATAAAGAAAGAACACATGAACTCATAAACAAGATCTTAACCATTCAACATAATCAAATACACAGATACAAACACATAATCAATTACATAACACAGAATTTAACGTTGTTCACCCCAAGGATGGAAGCTACATCCATAGGAACTGTTGTTATATTATTGATGGGAAGGGTACAATAGTTCCAGTCTGCGCACTCAGATGTAGACTCTCTTCTATCTTAGGAGGTCTCTATGCATGCAGCTTGTAGATCCTTTTACAATCGTCTCTCAACAAAGATCTAGATTCAACAATAATCAATTATTCACGAGTAGAGATTCAACCCTTTCCCTTACAAAAATTCCCTTTATATAGAGATTGTGCCCCCTAAGGTTACTCAAAATGGTGCGGTTACTCGCCGACTCGGCCTGTCGCAGTCGACAGCTTCCCCAGATGCTTCTGGCCATTCTCCTGTACCACTCGTAGCTCACATGCCCTTCTGACATCCGCAGTATTCACAAAACGGCTATACTACATCGTGGAGTGTCACTTTCCGCCCCTCTAGCCTTCATGTCGCTGTCGACCTCGTGGCTTATCTTCTAACTATTTTTCGCCACTCCAATTGATAGGTCGCTTCAATATTCCTTCACGCTGCTACATACCCATTCCCGGGAATCAAGGAGTCGCTTACCCAAACAGGTCGCTTTCGCAGCTCGACCTTTCCTTATACTCTTTACCCAAAATAGCTACTCTACTGGTACTGTGCGGTGCTGCCACTTCGCAGAGTTGGAACTTAGCAGCGCGGTACCTACCCTATTGATACTACGCTGCATTGTAACTTCGTAGCTCCCCAAAACTGTATTGACAAAAATGCCTTACTTGGGCTGAGCCCAACAAAAACCCACCGTAGAGTTAAAAACCTAAAATAAATAGACTACTCCTAATTAAATAATTATTATACTTGTTTTTTTCACTTCTTCTTTTTAATCTCTTGCCACTACATTAAAGAAGGGCCCCAAGTAACTAACTGTAATCTAGAAGGTTATTAATGGAACAATTGTTTAATATTCCACCAAAAGGGAGCAATATATTTCCTAGTATATAAGGGTCAAGGAGCATTTTTAATATATTAAAAACATATAGATATTAGGGGTGGTTATAGCTATGTATCTAGGGGAGGAATGAATACAGTGTTTGGGGGTTTGAATAGGTACTCTATGTTTTGTGTGTGAAGTCATATTAGTGTTTGAATAAAAATTATTTGTGTGTGAACGTGGTGTGAATTCAATTATATTTAGAATCAAAGTGATGATTGAATATGTATAATTTATGAGTGAATGTGGTCCGAATATTGGAATGACTATGTATGAATTTGAGATTTTGTATTTCACCCTGTAAGGTTTTAGGCGGTTATAAGAGTTGTGTCGCATCACCATGATAAGGGTAAAAATAAAATAAAAGGTATCGAAAATGTTATGGAAAAAATGGATACATGGGATATCTAGTGAAAATAAGGGATTTTTAAATTGTAAAGGTGTAATGGGAGGGGGGTTCGAAAGAATGATTTTTTGAGGTATTCATCGATATTTAGTGAAATTATGGGCATTCTTTAATATCCTTTGAATGTACATGATATGTCATAGTTTCACAAATTGAACTCACTGATCTTATTCCCAAATATATCCCTTAGAGAGAAAATCTAGATATTGGTATCTTATAATCTATCCCCTAACGAAGGATTGGATTCCCAAATCAACACTTGTTGTTGCAAAGTGATGGGTCACCGTACAAATATGGTACCCATTTTCATTGCAAAGGAAGCACATGAGCATTAAAATTGAATAACATGCATGCATTATTAAAAATGTGCACACATTCTTGGTTCAACAATTTTCAAACCTCCATGCAAGAAGCCACGTTGATAAAGGACCATGTGCATGCACATTCCTAAAGTACACATGTGTTATTAATGTGTGCACATTCTTAAAGAGTGCATGCATTAATAATGTGTATGCGCTAATAACATGTGCGTGTTAATAACTCATGCACATTCTTAAAGCATGCACATGTCAATAACGTCCATGCATTAATAACGTGTGCATGTTAATAATGTGTGCGTGTTAGTAATGCATGTGCGCTCCTCTATGTATTGAAAAAATAGCTCATGGTCATTTCTTCACCATTGTATCCTTTTTTGAAAGCATCAAAGACTTTCATGATGACAATACAGAACGCGTGCACACCTCCATCACCAAAAAAAACCATCCAAGCCATCCCTCTAGGTAACTTTCTTCACATTTTGTGATTTTTCTTTGATTGTTTTGTGATTTAGTAAGAAAAACACAATTGTAAATGAATCATAAATTTTAAAAAATCATTACTTTTATATTTAGATTATCTCTCGTCTAGCACAATGGAAGAAAAACTTGAAACAAATCCACCAAGCATAGAAAACCTTGAACTAAATGCAGAAGTAAACATTAACCCTGAGGAGAACCCAAGCACATGAACCTATATTAATCAACAATTAAACCAATTAAGAAACTTTGTTCAAGAGTTCAAAATCAGGAGGGAATCATTAAGACTATCCTTAGCCACATCATTGAGTAACATAATTTCCTCTGTAGAGAATGCCCATGGTCAATTATTGAGAATAACTGAATATAGCGCTAGGATGATATAGTTATATTGCACTGCTCTCCATAAAGAAAAAATCAAAGATTTGAACATTTCAAAACAAACTATTGTTACACCTTTCTCCCTTTTTCTTCATTTGTGGTAAGATCTATGGTTCTTTTTCACTTGAACTGTCGAAGACATCCAAGCTAAGAGTAAATTAGGGTTTTTTTGTTGTTATTGGAGTAGGTGTTTTGGACCAGTTTTGGGGACATGTGCGCAAGGAAGTCGACCGCATGGAAACAAGATACAAGACTAGTGTGCGCAAAAGGAAGAAGAAAGTTAGAAGCCGTTAGGCATTTTTGTCCACTTTTTATGGGCTAAGCCCCATTGTAATCATATAAATATGTAAGGGGTTTTGGGGATAGAGGGATGTTTTTTGTATGTGTTTTTTTGTCTTAGAATAGGCTAAACTAAAGACTATGCATGTGCGTAAGGGATTGGGGTATTTTTGAGACAAATATTTGATGTATGTGTGCAAGGCGCCTATTTTGTAAGAACTATTCTGATGATAATAAAGAAGTGAGATTGCAGTGAATGAAGTGGATATGTATTATGAAATGATGAATGTTTTGTTTAGTTTGCTCTAATGATAAGTTGTGTTTTATGTGTCTGTTATCATGAATGATCTATTTATGCATATATGATTTCTTCCATGAATGAATGATATGTTTTTGGTCATAAATGATGTTTCATGCTATGTAATTGACATCTATGAATGCGTAAATGTTATGAATGGTCAGCCAACTAGTTAGTACGAATGCCTCCTTCCCCTTCAACACTATAGAAACTTGGTTCCTACAATTCCCATAGATGCCTCGAGTGAGACTTCAGTTGGTTGCAGGTGATGCTGAAAGGGCCAGTATCTAAGGGTTTTGTTTGTGAATTAAGATTCAAACCTGGGTCTACCCACTATGCACCAACAAATGGTTCCATTGTCGGGACCATGATCTGCAACTAAAGGGGATGTGGAGGATGAGTAAGAAGGATATTGACAGGTGGTTAGTGTTAATGTATTTGTAACTTCGGAATGTATTCACTTGTATATTTTATATTCTATTCATATATTGCTTCCGACAGATAGGTTTATTCTTCTGATCGGGAATGTTATCATTGTACTTGAAGGGTTGTTAGACTCTCCTAGAGAAGTCAACCCTGAGTTAAGTTGTAGGGGGTTATTAGACTCTCCTAGGAGAAGTCGGCCCAGTTAAGGTAAAATTCAAGTAGAGGTAAAGTATAAATAGAGAGGGTGCTCCTCTCTATTTACACATTCACTCACTCACTCACTTCGCATTAGTAAGAGAGAGAGAGGAGGAGTTCGCACAAGTGGATAAGAGAGAATCTTTTGGAGACCATTTCTCTATTTTGAGGTTTTGTATTGTTGCTCATTCTATATCTAAGGAAGTTGTAGGGTTTTTTCCTTTATGGTTTCCCTAATGAAACTCTTTGTGTCTCTTGTCTCTTGTGTTTGATTTGTTGTGCATGTTATTCTCTCAGATAAGATCCTAGATCATATTGAATTAAATTATGAAAATCTCGCATGGTATCAAAGCTAACCTAAAAGATGACACTGTGCAGCTATAGAAGATAGGGATTCTCAATTTTTGGGTTTCTCTCCACAGATAATCAGAAAAAGGAGGCTAGGATAACTCACCTAAGGAAGGCGCATCCTTCTGTCGAAACAGAAATTGATTCTGAGCATTTTCAATTTTCGGCCTGTCACTACTGCGGGAAATAACGATTTTCACAAAAAAGGAATTTTGGAGTGCTTTCAGCACAGGGAGATTCTCCTCATCAAAATAAAAATTTAGAGACCAATATCGAAGTTTTTGGTTGGGTAGAACCCCAAGATTAGTCAAACCCTAATTTGACTTTGGACCAGAAAAACCAGAAAACTAGAAAACCAGAAAAAGCCAGAAATTGCAAATCTGAAATTCGCAAGTCAATTTTCAAGGGTGAGTTTTTGGAATCTTCAGAAACCGAGTGCACGAACATACTTGCCTCATCCAGAAAAATATTCCGGTGAAAGAAGAATTCAATTCCAATAATTTTCATTTTTTAGCCTATCACTACTGCCGGAGGAAAACTAGGGCATCAAATATTTTGGGTTTTTGTTCACTGATTTATAAAAGTGAGTACATTGGACTACTCTCCTTAAGGAGGCACATCTATCTGTCCAACTAGAAGTTCCAAATTCCAACTTTGGAAAATTAGGGTTTCTCTGACAAACCTTAGTCCAACCAGCTCTAGATCCAGTGGTAAGACCTAAAGCTTTTCTATTTCCATTTGAGTTTCTCATGAAAGATGACTCACCACTCCAAGCTTGAGGATAAGCTTGAAGGGGATGATAACTTCCGAGCATGGAAGTATAGGATTGGGATTGTCCTAGAAGATAATGAATTGGACACCTATGTGAATGAAGAGGTTCCAGTTCCAGAGGGAGATGAGGCTAAAGCCTTACACAAGAAGAACCTGATTAAGGCTAATAAAATCATTGTAGATTATATCAAGGACCATATCATACCACATGTGTCATATCTGAAGACACCTAAAGATATGTTTGATGCCTTGACCAGCTTATTTGAAAGGAGGAATATAAATAGGAAGATGACATTGAGGAACCAATTCAAGAATGTCAAAATACAAAATGCAAAGACCATGCAATCCTAGTTTACAAGGGTCTCCTAGATAAAAGAAAAACTTGAAGTTGTGGGAGAAGATATAGAAAATGGAGAAATAGCGATGACCACCTTGAATGGTCTTCCTAGGTCATGGGATTCCTTCATTCAAGGAATTTGTGCAAGAATAAATTTGATCACCTTCATTAGGATGTGGGAGGAATGCCCACGGGAAGAAGATCGAATTGTAGCTCCAGAAGAAAAGATGGATAATGAAGACCATGCTCTCACAACACACACCAGGAAGAACAACAACAAGAGGGAGCATCCTCATCACAAGAAGTGTAAACACCACCACCAGAATCAGAGGGAGAACCTTGGAGGATCCAGGAGAGATCTTTCTCACATTCGATGTTATACTTATTATGAAAAGGGACACTATTCCAAAGATTGTTCGAGGAACAAAAGAAACTCCCACAAGAAGAAGAAGAACAAGAAAAGACATCATGCTCACACTGTAGAGGATGATGAACCTCCAAGGAAGAGAACCAAACAAGATAGTGAAGATTCTTCAAGTGATGAAGAATATGTATTGTACTGAAGGTAACTAGCTAAAAGGTTTTATTTAGAAGGTTCCACCTCATAAGGTGGATCTAGAGATGACTTTCAGTATTACATGAAAGGAGTAGAAGAAGCTACTGTAGAGATGGACTCCGGAAAACAAATAAAGATCAATAAACTATGGAAGAACCTCTCATCCATTTTCAACATTGGTTAAGATGCACACTATCAGAGACTCCAGTAGTTCCTACAAGGAAGCAAAGATCAAGAGGGAGCACACTCGAGTAGTTCTTGAAAGGAAGCAAATATTGAGAGGGAGTCCACCCAACAACAAACCAAAGAAAAGTATTTGAATTGTCATTTCTTGTATATTGATTACTTAAATTATGTTGTTCAGTCATGTACATACTTATGTTCCTAGATTTAGGATGTATATTATGCATGTTAGAAAATTTGCATTAATGAACAAGATACTACTAATATGCAAGTAATGGGTAAATGGCATATGGTACTGTACAACACTCTATTGCTACTTATCTAGATTAAAACCTCTTTGCTGACATGTTGGAGTAGTGCACATTCTTAACAATGTTCTAGTAGAGATGGAAGGCATCTAGGAAGTTACCATATGAATACGGGATATGGATGTATGTTGTGTTGAATCATTGGCTAAGTTAGTTGCATGATTGTATGACCTATGTCTTTATGGGTAAGAATTTGTTCTGAAAACTGTGAAATGTTTCTAATCATGCAATTGAACTTGACTTGTAGGAAAGATCATATACCATCACCTACAAGAGAGACTTGTTTCGAAGAACAAGCGACGAAGAATCAACATACATCAGAAAAATACCTATTGAATATATTGAAGAACCTAAAGTTTGCAGGATCAGAAATACAATAATGGAAGAAGCGATTCCAGAAGAATATGAATAACATAAGATGGAAGACCCACAGGAACCTATAGATCCACCACGTGAGAAGAATTATCACAAGAGAAAACCAGCATGGGTACGAGAAGCAATTCAAGATGCAGAGAGATATGATGCATAGAGAAAGCAAGAGACCGAGACCATTCTATAGTTATGTAGCCCTGCTGTGTGATATCATTACCAAAGAACCTTCCAACTATGAGGAAGTAACTGAGAAGAAAGAATGGAAGGATTCCATGATTAAGGAGTACTAGTTGATCATGAATAATGATGTCTGGGATGTGGTCTCAAGACCAGTAGGGAAGTCTGTTGTGACTTCCAAGTGGATCTACAAGATCAAGCATGCTGCAAATGGAAACATAGAGAAACACAAGGCAAGATTTTTGGAATGTGGCTTCTCCGAAAAGGAAGGGATAGACTATGAGGAGACATTTGCACCTGTAGCCAGATACACTTCCATCAGATCAGTAATTGCTCTAGTTACAGTAATGAAGTGGAAGGTACACCATACGGATATCAAGACAGCCTTCTTGAATGGTGTAGTAGAGGAGGAAGTTTATATGGAGCAACCACTCGGATTTGAGACACATGACAGGGAGACTTATGTGTGCAAATTGAAGAAAGATTTGTATGGATTAAAACAGGAACCTAGGATGTGGTACGACAGGATTGATAGCTTCCTGAACAGTTTGGGATTTACCGAGAGTAAAGCGGATTCCAACCTTTACTATAGGGTTGAGGAAGGGAACCCAATGATACTTCTACTTTATGTAGATGACCCATTTGTGATAGGTGACGATGGGTTGATTGTTGACACAAAGACGGAGATTGCTACCAAGTTTGAGCTGAAGGACTTGTGTATGATGCACTACTTTCTAGGCATGGAGCTATGGTAGAGTGCGGATGGAAGCTTCCTTGGAAAAGGGAAGTATGCAATAGAGATCTAGAAGAGGTTCGGGATGATGGACTGCAAGGACATGGCCACACCTATGGCATCAAACCTGAAGGTATTGAGTGATGGTTCATCAGAGTTGGTTGATGCCACGATGTATCATCAGGTGATGTGATATTTGATGTACCTGACAAATACGAGAGAAGATATTTTCTTTGTTGTGAACACATTGAGCCAGTTCACGACGGATCCAAGACATGTTCACTTGATTGCCGCAAAGCATATTCTAAGGTACCTGAAGGGCACGGTTTATTATGGGCTCAAGTATGATGTGAATCAGAATATTAACCTGGAGGGTTATGTTGATTTAGATTGGGAAGGCAGTTCCATTGATAGGAAGAGCACTTTGAGGTGTTTATTCAATATGGGATCAGGTGTGGTCTCTTAGTTTAGCAGGAAGTAGTCCTACGTGGCACTGAGTATAGCCGAAGCAGAGTATGTCACAGCTTGTTCGGCTAGTTGTGAGGAAGTATGGCTAAGGAATCTACTGTCTGAGTTGTTTGATCTCCAGTTGGATGCAACTTGTATATATTGTGACAACCATAGTTGTGTGAAGTTCTCTGAGAACTCGATGTTCCATGAAAAATCAAAGCACATTGAGATCAAGTACCACTATATTAGGGATATGGTGCAGAGAGGAGAAGTGAAGCTCCAATATGTTGTGACGGACGAGCAAATACTCGATGTGTTGACCAAGCCACTAGCCAGAGTGAAGTTTGAATACTTTAGAGAGAAGCTTGGTGTACTTCAAATCGAGGTTCATTCTAAGGGGAAGTGATGAGTCCGAAAGACGTAGATGCACATGGGCCATTCTCACATAGTGGTAGGAAATTCCTCCTATGGTGTAGATGTAAGTGATGAGCCATTCTCACCTAGTGGTAGGAAAGTCCTCCCATGGTGCAAATGTAAGGGTTCAGGCCAATCCGACATAGTTGTAAGAAATTACTCCCATGGCCGTTGACATAAGTGCCAGAGCCATTCCCGAATGGTGGTAGGAAATTCCTCCCATGTTGTATGATGTAATTGTTGTATCTCACATGCTGGTAGGAAATTCCTCACATGTTGGTAGACTGGGTCTCGTATGGTGGTAGGAAATTCCTCCCATACTGGAGACATTGTGATGTGCATCTGGGTTGTACTCCGTGTGACAATGAGATGATCTAAATATGATGAGGTGACAGTAGGGTACACAGGTTTTGCAAGAGGCATATAATCAATCCTGGGGTTCTTCTTCAGGTTTTGCAATGGCATATAATTAGTCCTGGGAGATCTTGTAGGTTTTGAAGTGGCATATAATCAGTCCTCGGATGCTCCTTTAGGTTTTGCAGAGGCATATAATCAATCCTGGGAGATATTGCAGGTTTCGCAAAGGCATATAATAAGTCCTGAGATGTACCTAACTTGATGGCTTGCTTGCAAAGATGATGAAGACCTACATGGAGTCTAGGCCTACATCCAACATGAAAAAGGGTTGGCTCTGTAAAAATTCCTATGATGAGTAGATTGGAGATTGATGGTTGAGATAGCAGCAACAGTGACGATGATGATACGACTTTGATGATGATCCAATGACGAAGACTTGTGCTGATGAATTATGTCAAGAGAATACCTTCCTAGTTAAGAGGGAGTGTTAATGTATTTGTAACTTCAGAATGTATTCACTTGTATATTTTATATTGTATTCATTTATTGCTTCCAACCGAGAGGTTTATTCCTCCGATCGGGAATGTTATCATTGTACTTAAAGGGTTATTAGACTCTCCTGGAGAAGTTGGCCCTGAGTTAATTTGTAGGGGGTTATTAGACTCTCCTAGGAGAAGTCGGCCCAATTAGGGTAAAAGTCAAGTAGAGGTAAAGTATAAATAGAGAGGGTTCTCATCTCTATTTACACATTCACTCACTCACTCGCTTCGCATTACTGAGAGAGAGGAGGAGTTCGCACAAGTGGAGAAGAGAGAAGCTTGTGCAGACCATTTCTATCTTTTGGGGTTTTGTATTGTTGCTCATTCTATCTTTGAGGAAGTTGCGGGGTTTTCTCCTTTATGGTTTCCCCAATGAAACTCTGTGTGTCTCTTGTCTCTTGTGTTTGATTTATTGTGCATGTTATTCTCTCAGATAAGATCCTAGATCATATTGAATTAAATGATGAAAATCTAATAATTAGAAGAAAAGACATATCAATTTTCCAGATATCATAATAAAGAACCATTGATTAATCCGCATTAGTGGTTAGAAAGGTATGGGTTTTTAGATCTACATGTGATTTTCTTTGGTGAATTTTCGATAAATTTGGGTTGACTGGTTAAAAATCCTAGCTGAAATGAATTGGAAATTCCACCCTATTGTTCAGAGGAATTGGACCCATGACCTAATTCAACAAGTGGATATTGTAAGTAACCATATCTCACACGTAGTTGATTTTTGACTGGATAGTGTATTAGGAGTTATGTTACAAATTTTTCTATAAGCTATACCCATTTTTATAGTGTCACTGAAAAGAAATTATTTAAAGGTCGGCACAGAAGATATTTGAAAGCACTATCTACTTGGATCAAGATGTTTTTGTGTGACAAGGGGGTTATGAGATCGGAATTTGATTACTAGGAACCCCCACGTGCATAGGGGAAATAGGGGTTGACCAGGGTATGGTCTAAGAGTATGGGAGGGATGCAAGAAATAATGAATAAGAAGTATATGAGATGAGGATTCTGAGAAAGGAAGAAGGTGCGACAAAATAAAATATTGCAATGTTTCGTAGTAGAAAAAGGTTTCGATATAGTAAGAAGAGGACTGTGGCTAATAGAGAGGGGCATCACAGTGGGTTTGAACAGAGAAATACCAATGCAACATTCCATATCCAAGGACTTCCATGCACATAAAGGAAATAATACGACCCTCAACGTAGTCCAGCAAGAGAATATTCATTACATCCTAGTATCCCTACTCAAGTTATTCTCTGTGTTGAAACCACAACCCCGTGTGCTCCTACAAGACTTGAGGTAAGAACCAAAACATTGTTGCAAGAACTTGTAGTTAGTACAAGGAGTAAGAATAACAATAAAGGTAGTTAGAGTAATAGAAGTAGTACGACAACACAACCACAGTCAACAACACTAGTAATCAATACTGTGCAATACAATATGGTGGATCCTACTTTGAGAATTCCTATCTTCCATGGAGCAGGGATAGAAGATCCATAATAACATTTTTTATCTATGAAGAAATATGGACAGTGAAGTAGGTCTAGGATGATGATACAAAAATCATGCAGTTGGTGATGACATTCAAAGACTGTGCATTACTTTGGTTTATGAAATATCAGTCCATCGTGCTTGCGAGACAACCTAGAACATAGCATACATTAGGAAGGATATCCTAAAATAATTGAAGAATCTAAAACCTTAGTTTTAGTGCATTACAGAGATAAAATAGATTAAGGAATTGCACTATGAATTAGTCTGGGATTTCGATCATAGATTTAAAGTATTGATGGATCGGTTCACCTTATAGATTCTAGATGAACATCACAAGGAATAGTTCATTGCAGGATTTTTACCATATATATGATGACCATTAACACAAAAAAGATTACATCATATTAAAATGCACTAGATATTGTCATGAAGTTGTAAACATCTCCTATAGGAGAAAGTGGCACGGGGATGGATCAAGTTTAGTCGTAGTTAGCAGAGCTGATAATTCTGTTACAAGAGATTGCCAAAGGAATTAGAGGAAATTTGGGTAAAAAATGGGCCTCCTAATGAAAATAATAATAAAATAATAGTAGAGAGAGAGTTAAAAAACTACTTTTTTGGATCGTATTTTCAACTTATCTCCTTGTAGGTTTACTCAAATTTCAAGCGGGAGGACTTGTTGTCAAAACACGTTTTTTAATGTACTTTGGGATTTTTCATGGTGTAGATATTGTCAAAAGTATGCAACATGGGTACTCGTTGGATGCATAATCTAATTATGCATCCAATGAGACCTCCCGCTTGAAATTTGAGTAAACCTACAAGAAGATAAGTTGAAAATACGATCCAAAAAATTAGTTTTTATTTTTTCCCTCCAATTTTTTTAGGTGCTCCCTTTTTGAATTTTAAAGCATTTTGATTGGCTAATACATGATGACATGGAATTTGTATTATTTTTGGAAGGCCCATTTTAAATTGAAATTTCCTCTAATGAAAAGAAAAGCGCGAGGAAGTATGGTGCATCAAATGCAAAAAAGGACATCATAAGAACAAATGTCTATACTTTGTTGAATATCTGGATATAGAACATTCAAACCCATTGGCCATAGGAGGAGGAGGGTTATGGTATGAGATATGAAGAAGTGGAGGACATCCTCTGATCGCTTGTCTATCAATGCAAAATTATTATAGCAGTATCATAAACTTATTTTGTAATTTATGCAAGTTTGTGGGACATGACGAAAAGGATTTCCATACACTCAATTTGATGAGAGAATGCACCTTAGATGCATACAGAGTTCAAGGGGAAATTGGAATGAAAGGATGGGTCCTGCAAAATAGTACTTTGAGGAGCTATGATAAAGGAGGAAGAGGAGGGTTCAAAGGTCACAAACGAGGAGGATTTGACAGAGGAAGAGGACCGATTATCTGTTATAATTGTAACTAGCATGGGAATTATGTGCTAGACTTTTTGAATCCTTATACAACATACACATACTATAGATAAATAGATCATGTGATGGAATATTGTCTAGAGTTGATATCAAAGTGGCAGGAGAAAAGGAACTAGAATTAGAATGTGTAGATGATATTAGTGGAAGAGCGTGATGCTCAAACCAAAATTGCAACATTTACGCATGGAGGATCTAGAATAGGAGTCGATGCGACATATCCAAGAATTCAGACCGAACAATGGGTCAACAAAGTGGCATAACTAGCTTCGAAGTTTGATCCTCGAAGGGAGGACGCATATAAGCAAGGAAAGAAGGAACTGATAGAAACATGATGTGGAGCATCGATGTCGCGACCTATGTATGAAAAGGCTTGTATGTATGATATGCCTCCAATCTATGTGTTAGGTTTCCCAATGGGAAAATGAGCAGATTGGATTACACATAGAGCCAAATAACAAAAGGAAGCACAATAGAATACGCGTGAACGCTCAAATGTGTTTCTCATTAACCAACTATACATATAAATACAATGAGAAATGTCCCTTGGGTTTCATATTCCCAAGCGGACTCTTGGAATCCCAAGTGACTCTTGGTCTACCTAACGATTAGAATCAAACAAATCCCCCCTTAATACGAAGGGTGTATATGATTCCAAGAAAGGAAGAGAGTTGAATAAGTGGAAGTGGATAACTACCACCAGCTGAACATTTCCATCTCGAACATCCTTTACTAAGAAGGTTAGCTAGAAGCTTGCACATGCTTCTGCTAAATACAATGGTTGTCTGAAGGGATGGTTTTTACGCTAACCATCAACCGAATAGGGATAGCAGAATGATGAAATCTTCTACTATGTGTGTGGTTCAATGCTGACCATAAAATCTCGAACTTGGCGATAAGAATTGCTCAGAGGTTCTTTGGAAATTGGCTAGAAGGCTCAAAGGTTCTATGTGGAATGGTTGGGATGGGCTGACACCAAACCAACTGGAGAGCTTAAAACAGGAAGTGAACAGCTACAACTTGCTGAACATTTCCATCTTGACAACTGTTTTCCAAGTTAGCTATAATCTTGCACATGCTTATGCTAAATGAAAGTTCTCTCGATACCAGTGGTTTAAGGATGACCACCAACTCTGGATCTTAGTCGAACATAGCTACTCACAGGCTCGCTTGTTCCGGCTCACTTGCAATCGCTCGCCTTTTACTAATGGTATTCATTCGCCCTATCAGGAACAATGCAAGGAGAGAAGAGTCTTATGGTGTCGCAACTAGACACAAAACACATGAGTACTCTATGTCATGGTCCTCTTTTGTCTGAGTGTCTATATCATTGAATCTGGCCTTTTAAACTAGATGTGGATCATGCTTGTTTGATCTCACTTACGTGTAGAGGGCCATGGCTACTTGTTGTTAGATGGAGGCTTTGAAACATGATGACTGACATCATGTTCCCTATCTCTCTGAGCATGAATATATTGGACTACTACTCATCCACCAGAAACTTATCTATTGAAATTATATTTAGATGGTGCCATATGCAGCAATGGATAATAAATCCACGTTGATGGAATGAGTTGATACGAGCTCCAATTTATGCTCTCAAAACAAACTGTAGCAATTTATTATCCTTACGATATTGACTGTAATGGAAGGATGAAGGACGGTCTCTTGGTTCGTGAATGCCAATGGTACCAAGTCTAGGTTCCAATGGAGGTCCAAAAAAACTCAATGCAATAGCGTAGGCAGTGATAAAGAGAAGAGAGGCAGCTCACCAAAGGGAAGCAACTCATGGTCACTTCAGCTTCCTTATGTTGACTGATCTTATGTGTGGAATTTTGCACAACTACATATAATGTCTTCTTAGCAAATGAAAACAATGATGTTTATCACCCTTTCAAGTGTCAATTAAAATGCTCAGATAACACTTGACGAAATATTTCAATGCTACACTTAACTTACCAAACCATGAGAGGGATCACTATGGATAACTGTAGAATGCTCCAGATTTATTAAGACCTATGCTTCCAATGACAGGTTACTTAGTTCCGTTGTGCGTTTTGCTAAAGGAATCAACTTCTGCTACCCCACTCAAATATTCATGTAGCAGGTCTTCCAACACGTAGTTAATAACTCCAAGGCCACAAGAGAGAATGACCTTCACATTTGAGCGTACGACATCACTAGAGACTATGCAATGAAGGACTAAGCACATGCCACATAATAATAAGAGCTCTGATACCACTGTTAGGTTTCCCAATGGGAAAATGAGCAGATTGGCTTACGCATAGAGCCAAATAACAAAAGGAAGCACAATAGAATAGGCATGAACGCTCAAATGTGTTTCTCATTAACCAACTATACATATAAATACAATGAGAAATGTCCCTTGGCTTTCATATTCCCAAGCAGACTCTTGGACTCCCAAGTGACTCTTGGTCTACCTGAGGATTAGACTTCAACACTATGATTACTCGATTTCAGAAAGGCTAGTTGAGAAAAAACGTATGTTGAAAGTTTCTTAAATATTTGTTTAGAACTAAAAAAGGATGAAATGGTAGTGAACATGTTGCACAAGATAATCAATCAGCGCGTGCAAGATAAATAAATCCCTATCATACATGGAGCAATCAACCAAGTACAATGCAAGAGTAGGACGAATAAGGAATTCTAACTTAGTGCGCAGATCAGGGATTATGACATGGATTATATCATATTACAAATGGGATCTAATGTGAATGTCCTTCTAAAGAAAACATGAGAAATGATGGGTAAACCCAATTTAATCTAGTCACCCATTCGGTTTAGACTAGCAAATCAACATGACATTATCTTGATTGGAACATTAACAAGGGTAAACGTTGATATTGATGGAGTGTGAAACACAATAGACTTTGAAATTATTGAGATAGTGGATTAAATTGAACCTTATCTAGTGTTGCTTGCAGTCGATTAGTATTTCAATAACCAAGCTATCATTGATCTAAAAAAGAGACAAATGATCTTTGAAGGAGGAGACCTTAGAATTATTGCACCATTGGATCCTACATAAGGAATGAAATATGTGGAACCGGTGAGGAAAGGAGAACTTAAGGAGCACGAATATGATATTTTTTCTATTAGAAAAAAATTGAATAGAGAAGTAACCCTCTAACATATTTAACCATTTATCCAAAGCATCTACATCTATCTTGCCTTGAAATAAGGGAATGCCAAGTTAATGATCCACTCACGTGCCTAGGAGCACGAGGGGGACAACAGTTGGACTGAATGAGTATGTACTGTTATGGCGGAAGCACAAGAATGAGAAGCAAAGCAGCAATACACTACGCACATAATTATATAAACACACAGATAATATGCAGGAATGTGAACTGATTTTTCTATTCCTGGATGTAAATATCATAATATATTTGTGCACCATTGACAGAGTGCATGAAGAAAGAGGATTCAGTTGGATTTGTGCACCATTGACAGAGTGCATGAAGAAAGAGGATTTCAAGTGGACGAAAGCTGCCCAGAGAGATTTCAACAAGTTAAAGTAGAAGGTAACTAAGAGCTCGGTGTTAGCGCTCCCAGATTTCAACAGAGTTTTCCAAGTCAATTGCGACGTGAGTAGAATGGAAATTGGAGCAGTGTTGAGCCATGAGGGCCAAGCAGTTTCATTCTTCAACGATAAATTGGATGAAGTGAAGTGGATATATTCAATCTATGACCAGGAATTTTATGTTATTGTCTAAGCATTGAAGAAGTGGAGACATTATTTGTTTCCTAAGGAATTTGTGTTGTACATGGATCACCAAGCACTGAGGTACTTGAACACTCAGTCGAAGTTGAACCAATGGAAAATGAAGTGGGTTGAATTCTTGCAGGGGTATACCTTCATGTTGAGACATAAGTCGAGAAAATTGAACAAGTTTGTCGACGCGCTGAGTTGAAGATGTTAAATTTTGAGCATTAATTCACAATACTCTAGGATCTTCACTGAGAGAATAACATATACAGTATATCAATGCGTAACAATCACAATAAGCATGACAAACATCACAAGAATCAAAAGCATGAGAGACAAGAGACACAGAGCTTCCATGGGGAAAACCCTAAGGTGAAAAACCCCACAACTTCCTCAAAGATAGAGAGAGCAATGTCTCAACCAAAGTAAAACCAAAATTCACTTGAGATAGTCTCCTAGAAGCAGATGATCCTCCTCCTCACTAGTGCGCCACTTTCTGAGTGAGAGAGATATGACTTTCCAAATGATCTAAATAGAGATCTCTTGATCTCTATTTATACTAACCTGTTTTCCCAGTGACGTTATGGGGCCAACTTGTCTAGCTAGGTACATCCACAATATAATATATATATTTTAGGGCCAACCCCACACATGGTGGTCTAATAACCCATCGGAAAGTACACACACTTGCGACACTTGTCAATCCACATGACGACACTTCCTTATAGAGGAATAACACATCTCTAATAAGAGTGCAATAAATATATATGAAATACATAGATGAAATACATTCCGAAGTTACATATACATCAATACTCCCTCTTAACTAGGAAGGTATTTCTCGACACAGATCTACTAGACAAGTCTTCTTCTCGGGATCATCGTCATCATCATCGTCACTGCTACTGCTATCTCAACCAATCTCTGACTCTACTCGTCATAGGAAGTTCTACAGAGCTAGTCCTTTTTCATACTAGATGTAGGCCCACCACCTGCAGGTCTTCATCATCACTGGCCATACTGTGGAAATCTCAAAACTTATTACATGTGTCACAAAACCTTAAAAGAGTCTCTTGACTAGCAAGAACCCTAAAGAGCATCTGAGGCCTTTTTCATCCTGTCCAGATCTCCAGGACTTATTACATGTGACCCCACCACAAAACCTCGAAAGCGAATCCCAGGACTGATTACGAGCACAAGGCTCAACCTATCGAATCTCCCAGGGCACAAATTACATGTGGTCACCACAAAACCTTGAAAGAGCATCCCAGGACTGATTATGAGCACAAGGCTCAACCTATCAGATCTCCCAGGGCACAAATTACATGTGGTCATGGAAAAACCTCGAAAGAGAATCCCAGGACTGATTACAAGCACACGGCTCAACCTATCAGATCTCCCAAGGCACAAATTACATGCCATAGGACAAAACCTCGAAAGAGCATCTGCCAAATATCCCAGGGCACAGATTACATGCCATAGGAAAAACCTCGAAAGACTATCTGCAGATCTCCCAGGGCACAAATTATATGTCCTCCCAAGCAAAACCTCGAAAGAGCATTTGCCAGATATCCTAGGGTACAAATTACATGCCATAGGAAAAAACTCGAAAGACTATATGCAAATCTCCCAGGGCACAAATTACTTGCTTATCTCCACAACCTGTTCCACGGCCACAGAGTATCAACCTGATACTCACCATACATCATCATGATGTACACATGATCATCTTGATCATCATCACTGCAACATCCTGCTGCATGTCATCTGGAGCAACATCCTGAAGCTCGTCATCCATGATCATCCTGATCATACAATGCGTCTACCTGATGCATACCAAGGATCTACCTGGTACATATCATCATACATGATCCACCTAATCATATAGTGTATCCACCTAATACAAATACAAATACATGATACATATCATCATACATGATCCACCAGATCATACAATGTATCCACCTGATACATATACAGATACATGGTCCAAGCATCCAACATGATGCATATACAAAATACATACAAATGATCCAACTGATCATATCCAGCATCCAACATGATGCATACATACATATATATAAAAATGATCCAACTGATCATACCAGAACATCATCCTGATGCTCATCATTCAATGCTTACATCCACAGCCATGTGAAGGATCCTCCTTCCAACATGCTTGGAATGGCTTCAACAAATGTGTCCATCACTTATTCCTCGAAGTGTCATCAATCTAAAGAATGCCAAGCCTCTCCCTGAAGTACTCGAACTTCACCCTGGCTACTGGCTTCGTCAGCACATTTGCAATCTGCTCGTCCGTCGCAACATACAGGAGCTTCACAGCTCCTCTCTGTACCATATCCCTGATATAGTGATATTTGATCTCTATGTGTTTGGACCTGTCATGAAACACCGGGTTCTCGGACAGCTTCACACAACTCTGGTTATCACAGAAGATACCAGTAGCATCCAATGGGAGATCAAATAATTTAGATAGTAGCTTCTGTATCCATACTACCTCACAACTAGCTGAATAGGCTACAACATACTCTGCCTCAGCTGTACTCAGTGCTACACAGGACTGCTTCCTGCTAAACAAAGAGATCACACCTGATCCCATACTGAAGCAGCACCTAGATGTGCTCTTCCTATCTGCAGCACTGCCAGCCCAATCTGAATCAACATAACCCTGCAGGTTAAACATTTGATTCACCTCATACTTGAGCCCATAATCCACTGTACCCTTCAGGTACCTCAGAACATGCTTTACAGCAACCAGATGAACACTCCTCGGATCTGTTAGGAACTGATTCAATGTGTTCACCATAAAGCAAATATCTGGTCTCGTGTTCGTCAGGTACATCAAGGACCCAATCATCTGACGATACATAGAGACATCAACCAGCTCAGATGAAGCATCACATAGAAGCTTCAGATTCGATGCCATAGGTGTGGCCATGGCCTTTCAATCCATCATCCCGAATCTCTTCAGGATATCTACTGTGTACTTCCCTTGACCAAGGAAGATCCCACCTGCACTCTACCACACCTCCATACCTAGGAAATAATGCATCATTCCCAAATATTTCATATCGAACTCAGCAACAAGTTTTCTCTTAGTATCTGTAATCAATCTATCATCTCCTGTTACAAATAAGTCATCCACATATAGGAGTAGAATCACAGGATTCCCTTCCTCAACCTTGTAATAAAGGTTGGAATCCGCTTTACTCTTGGTAAAGCCCAAACTAGATAGGAAACTGTCCATCCTACCATACCAAGTTCTAGGAGCTTGTTTGAAGCCATACAAGGCTTTGTTCAATCTGCACACATATGACTCCCTGTCATGTATTTTGAAACCGAGTGGCTGCTCCACATATACTTCCTCTTCAACTACACCATTCAAGAAAGCAGTCTTGACATCTATCTGGTGTATTTTCCATTTCATCGCTGCAGCTAGGGGAAGTACTATTATGATGGAAGTATACCTGGCTACAGGTGCAAAATTTTCTTCATAATCTATTCCCTCTTTCTGAGAGAAGCCACGAGCTACGAATCTTGCTTTGTATTTCTCTACACTGCCATCTGTAGCATGCTTGATTTTGTAGATCCATTTAGAAGTCACAACAAACTTCTCTTTAGGTCTTGGTACAACATCCCAAACATCATTCTTCATTATTGATTGGTATTCCTCATCCATGGCATCCTTCCATTCTTTCTTTTCCGCTGCTTCTTCATAACTGGAAGGCTCTTTGTTCATAATGTCACAGAGTAAAGCAACATAGCTGGTATGTGATCTGGTTCTCTTCTTTGCTCTGTGTTCTTCTTCTGAAATGCCAAATCTTTCTGCATCTTGAATGATCTCTCTAGCCCATGCAAGTTTTCTCTTGTGAGAGTTATCCTTACGGGGTGGATCTACAGGTTCTTGCGGATCTTCAAACTCACGAACAACTTCTGGAACTGCTTCAGTCATGGTAGTGTCTTGAAATCTCTTCATAAAATTCGATAGGTGCCTTCCTTGATTTGATGAATGCTGAGTTTTCATCAAATGTTACATCCCTGCTGACATCAATCTTCTTGAACCCTAGAAAGTATATTCTGTAAGCCTTTGAACTTTCACTGTAACCCACAAAGATACCCTTCTTTCCTAAAGGATCTAGTTTAGTCCTCTTTTCCTTTGGAACATGAGTGTATACTGGACAACCAAATATTCTGAGATGGCTAACTTCAAGTTTCTTACCATAAAAGACCTCTTCTAGTGTCTTGTTGTCCAATATCTTGTGGGGTGTTCTGTTCTGCACATATACAACTGTTCTAGCTGCTTCTGCCCATAGATGCATAGGTAGATCCTCGTCATGCAGCATTGCCCTTGCTGCTTCCATGATTGTTCTGTTCTTCCTTTCTGCAACTCCATTCTGTTGAGGATTATAAGGAGTAGTCAACTCCCTCTTAATCCCTGAATCACTACAAAGCTTCTTGAAGTCACCTGAGGTGAATTCTCCACCATTGTCGGATCTGAATGTTTTGATCTTCTTGTCAGTTTGATTCTCCATCAAGGTTTTGAATTCCTTGAATTTATCAAACACCTCATCTTTGTTCTTCAAGAAGTATACCCAAGTCTTCCTGGAGAATTCATCAATAAATGAGACATAGTAAACATACCCACTCAGAGAACTAGATGACATAGGACCACATACATCTGAGTGGATGATTTCCAGGATGTCTTTTTCCTTGCTTTCACTGCTTGGGAAATCCTTCTTAATGTTCTTACCTTTTGCACATCCTTTACAAACACCTTCATGTTTGGTCTTGATTTTAGTAAGACCCTCTATAGCCTTGCTTGCAATTGGAAGTGCCCTATAGTGCATATTAGCAAGTCTTCTATGCCAAAGTTCACTTGGCTCCATCGATTCATGTACCATGGCATGTTCAGGTTGTCCCTTCAATTTATACAAACCTCCCTCTTACTCTCCAATCACTACTGCATCATCTATGGTCTTTCCCTTTGGACACATTAGGACTTGGCCATCCACAAATGCAACCCTCATACCTTGTGCATCCAATGCAGAGATGGAGAGTAAGTTCTTCTTGAGCCGAGGTACATAAAGGACTTCTTTCATCTTCAAAGATTTTCTAGAATCTAGGTTGTAGGACGCTTCACCACTTCCTTTGATTGGGCATTGATAATCATCCCCAAGTTTCACCTTATGGGGTGATTCATGTTCAGATAGATTCACAAAAGATTCCTTAAACCCAGTCATGTGTTTGGAAGCCCCACTGTCAATCAACCAATAATTACAACCATGGGAGATAGTACCCGTGAGAGCAAAAATTAGAACATACTCTTCTTCACTTGATGATTCATCATCACTATCACTTTCTGCCCTAGCCTTCTACTTTGGGGGTTCATCATCTTCGGCAGCATGAGCATGATATCTTCTTTTGTTATTCTTCTTCTTGTTGTTGAAGTTGTTTTTGTTGTCTTTCTTCTTCTTGAGACAATCTGAAGCAAAGTGTCCCTTCTCATTGCAATTGAAGCATCTAAGATCTTTCTTATCCTTATGATAATGGTGGTGTGAGAATCTCCTATTATGAGATGATTCCTTCTTGGACTTGCCTTTCATGGCATGTGCTGTGAGAGCTTGATCTTCATTTCCCATCTTTTCTTCTCGGGCCACATGCATAGCTTCTTCTTGAGAGCATTCTTCCTGCAATCTGTCGAAGGAGATCAACTTCTTCCTTGCACAAATTCCTTGAATAAAGGAATCCCATGACCTGGGTAGGCCATTTAGAGTGGTCATCACCACTTCACCATTCTCCACCATTTCATCCACTACTTCTAGTTGTTCCTTGATCTAGGAGACCCTTGAAAAATAAGATTGAATGGTTTCTCCATTCTGAAACTTTACTCCTTTCAATTGATTCCACAGGGTCATCTTCTGATTTATTTTCTTCCCTTCAAATAGCTTGGTCAAAGAGTCAAACATCTCCTTGGGTTTCTTTAGAGAAGACACATGGGGTATTAGATGGTCTTTGATAGAATCAGCAATGATTCTCTTTTCCTTGACCAAGTTTTTCTTATGCAATACCTCAGCCTCTTCATCCTCTGGGATAGGGATGTCTTCTTTTACATTGAGTCCAACTCATTCTCTTCCAGGATTAACCCAATCCTATACTTCCAAGCTTGGAAGTTATTAGCTCCTTCAAGCTTATCCTCAAGCTTGGTGTGGTGAGACATCTTAAAGAGCACTTCAAATGGAAATAGAAAAGATTTAGGTGTTACCACTTGCAATGCTGAAAACTAGATCTGGTCCTAGATTAGGGTTTGTCGAAAAAACCCTAAAAATTCAAAATGTGAATTTCAATTGTCTGAAAGGATAGAAAGATGCGCCTTGATGAGCTGATCAGCCTGGTGTATTCAGAATTTAAGATCAGCAAATATTTACCCTTAAGATTTTCCCTTTTGTCCTCCCGGGTTCACTAAGGAGAGCCCTGAATTAGGGTTTGAGTTTCCCGGAGATCTACCCAGCCAAAAATCTCGATCCAAAGCTCTAAAGTTCGATTTTTGCAAGGAGCTTCTATCTATGTCTTCAGATTTCAGAACTTCCTATTTTTGTGGAAACCCTAATTTTTAGGGACAAATTTGAAAATGCTAAAAATTGAATTCTGATTGGACAGATAGATTCTCCTTGATGAGTAGAGTCAATATACTATACTTCTTTTCCAAAATCTATTGAGAGAAACCCAATAAACAAGAAACTCAAGTTTTCGTCACGGCAAAATGTCTTCTTCTCAGGTTAGCTTTGATACCATGTTAAATTTTGAGCATTAATTCACAATACTCTAGGATATTCACTGATAGAATAACATATACAGTAGTACAATGCATAACAATCACAATTAGCATGACAAACATCACAATAATCAAAAGCATGAGAGACAAGAGACACAGAGTTTCCGTGGGGAAAACCCTAAGGTGAAAAACCCCACAACTTCCTCAGAGATAGAGAGAGCAATGTCTCAACCAAAGTAAAACCAAAATTCACTTGAGATAGTCTCCTAGAAGTAGATGATCCTCCTCCTCACTAGTGCGCCAATTTCTGAGTGAGAGAGATATGACTTTCCGAATGATCTAAATAGAGATCTCCTGATCTCTATTTATACTAACCTGTTTTCCCAGTGACCTTATGGGGCCGACTTGTCTAGCTAGGTACATCAACAATATAATATATATATATATTTCAGGGCCGACCCCACACATGGTGGTCTAATAACCCATCGACAAGTACACACACTTGCAACACTTGGCAATCCACATGATGACACTTCCTTATAGAGGAATAACACATCTCTAATAAGGGTACAATAAATATATATGAAATACATAGATGAAATACATTTTGAAGTTACATATACATCAACAGAAGAGTTGCACTATTGAACACGACGACAGTTTAGGAAACAAGAATAGAGTCGATGAAGATGGAGTATGAGACCGACGAGGATTTTAGGAAAGCATGGAAGGCAAGTAGCGAACCGTGGAGTGTCAACATAAATCCTTAGTTGGATTATTTCATCCAAGAGGGATACCTATTCAGGGGAAAACAATTGTGTATTCCTAGGGGATTCGTAAGAGAGAACCTAATCTGAGAACTGCATAGTGGCGAATTAGCAGGTCATTTTGGAGTCGACAAGACCAAGGCGTTGGTCAAAGAAATGTATTATTGTCCAGGAATGATGACATATGTCGGAAAGTGGGTACGACAATGTTGAATTTTTCAGGTGGAAAAGGGAACAAGTCAGAATACGGGGCTTTATACACCATTACCAGTGCCGAATACCGCATGCAAGCACCTGAGCATGGATTTTGTGCTAGGATTGTCGAAGACGTGGGAAGAAAACGACTCAATCATTGTTGTGGTCGACATATTTTCGAAGATAGCACACTTTATTCCGTTTCGAAATACAAATGACGCCACAAGCATTGCTATATTATTCTTCAAGGAGATAGTCAGATTGCATGGGTTTCCGAAGAGTATAATTTCGAACAAAGATATGAATTTTATGGGGCATTTATGGAGAACCCTATGGAAGAAAATGGCCACAAAGTTGCATTTTAGCTCGGCATATCATCCATAGATAGATGGACAGACTGAGGTGGTGAACATAAGTTTGGGAAACCTTCTCATATGTTTGACGATCGATAGACCCAAGCAGTGGGAGAATGTGTTGGCGCAGGAAGAATTCACGTAGAACAACTCTGTGAATCATTCGACAAGTATGATCCCATTCCAGATTGTTCAAAGAGGAATCCCAAATGGAGTGGTGAATTTGGTCGAGATACTGACAAAAATTAGGAAGAATGCATATGGGGAATCATTTACAGAGCATATGAAGGAAGTGCATGAAGATGTGCGCAAGCGCATTGAAAAGAGAAACGCCGCATACAAATTGAGAGCCAATAGGAAGAAGAGGATACAATTATTCAACGAAGGAGACTTAGTCTATGTGCATTTGTAGAAAGAGAGGTTCCCGATAGGAACGTATAACAAGCTGAATCTTAAGAATATTGGACCATGTAATATCTTGAAGAATATTTCGAACAATGCTTATGTGTTGGAGCTACCGAAAGACTTGAACATTTCTTCTACATTCAATGTCTCATATCTGTACAAGTATGAGGAAGGTTCAACAAGAAACAATGCATAAGTGTTGAATATTGTTTGGATAGTGAAAATTCCAGGTCGACACGACAAGGAAGAAATCATCGAAGTCTTGGAGGAATGCAAAGTCGGACGCACACGAAGTTCACGAAAGAAAGAATATTTAGTTCGATGGAGAGATGATGAATTAAAGGAGGCAACATGGATTTCAGTAGAGGAATTCAGGATACTGATGGAGCAGTCGAGTTCCTTTTCACCTGGGGAGTCTGATGTAGGAGCATCAGGGCCTAGGAAAAACAATCGAAGTTGATCGATAGAAGGAGGCTGGCCAGGGGGAGTTCCTATGACCATTGGTATGAAGTAAACTAGCAGTTGAAGCTAGGCAGTCAAGCAGAAGTAGTTGAAGTTCAGTCAACAGGAGTAAGAGGTCGCGAGTCGACAAGAACTAGAGTGAAGGTGTCGAAGGTCGACATATGGTCGAATGACGACATCGATGGAAGCAGAAAAGGGCCAAGCGTGGAGGATGGAGTGGACTGGTAGACGTGGAAGTTAAGTAAAGCCAACAAAAAGGTCAAAGGTGATGAAGTGCAGTATGGTTGAGATAGGATATGGGGTTGACAACTGTCATAGAGTCAGGGAAGTGTAGGAGTCAAGGCGACGTACTTAGTAGCCGTCCATGGTTGTTGAGGAACTTAAATGCAGTTATGAAGGTGGTTGAGATCAGGACAGATGTCACCGTTAGAAGTGGTTGTGTAGCACGACCAGAGGGCGTTGAAAGTTGTAGTTCTACGGGATCAAGGAGAATTTGGCGGACAAAGGAAAGGACGTCTCGGGGAACAAAGTGAGCCTCGAGAAGAGTAGCAGAGCAGAGTAGAAGAGTAGTGCGAAGGCACAAAGGAAGGGATCGCTCATCAGAGGATCAGTAGATCATTCATCCATTGCTTTGTGAGTTCTTTCATTCAACAGATACATTAAGAGGGAGGAAGATCACACACAGTCGAGAAACACATTGAGAGATAGAGTCTTATTTCTGTATATTGTAATTTCAGGCTAAGGCCAACTAGTTTCATATATTGCTTTGTAGTTAAACATTGTAATTTGATTCAGTTTACTAGAAGAAGCTAAATTATGTCATTCAGTTCACATCTAATCTTTGTGAGCATCTGTGTGTTGTTGTGTGTTATTGTTAAGCAAGAGGCCCCTTTTCGAGACTTCCCTTCCGCCACAATGAAAACAAATTAACATGTTTTTCACAAAAGTTCCCTTACTGCAATTCCACTAGCCTTTAATCAAATTATTTGAAATGGTAATCTAAAAATTTGACCTCACCCATTATAACATACTCTTAGAATTATTGTCTTTCACAAAATGGCAGATGAGAGCAATGTGGGGAAATACCACTATCAAGAGCATCGATTAGTATGTCCATGTATTTCTAGAGGGTTCATACGCTTCAGCCCAATCACTTATTTCTATATTGTACCCTCCAAACAAACAAAAAATTCCATTGGCAGAGGTCACAAGGGCTGATCTCCTAGAAACCACGCTACAATTAGTATCAAACTAGTCATGCAAGGATTATCAAATAACTATACGCTGCTAGAAACAAATTGGCCTTGACCACCTATAGTATATAGATTATAATTCAAGACTGGAATCACATTGTGGCAGTAGGTATTCATACGATGATCAGAAGGGTGCACATGGGTTTTCTCTCTTATGTAAAAAATATAGGTTTTCTCTCTTATGTAAAAAACATAGAAGTATTTGTTAGAAGTAGTAATCTTGTTGTTTAGTTTTTGTTAATTACATTAGGATTAGCCTATTTATTCTACGTTTTCAACTTTGCGGTGGGTTTTAATCGGCATCCAGTAATATTTTTTAGTAAAATCTAAATTTCTACATGTTTAGCTTGTTAGAGAGCATTGTATGCTACCTAATTTGCTAGTTCAACATAGCCATTTCCAACTATATCCCATACATCTTGACCTATGAAAAAATCCTTCATGTTAAGAGACCAATATTCCTAATTCTTTTCTGTAAAAATTGGAGTTTGCAGACTTGAGATTTGTGCACCAAAAGTGGAGGCCATCTTTTAATTTTTAAAATTACCTTCTTGGAAAATATTTATGTTTCTCTTCTTAAAAAAAACTTTGGTAACTTCGTAAAATACCAGATCAAGGGAATACTACACAGACGAGGATTTCACTCCACAATTTTTACAATTTACAATTTACTGGGAATTACTGCGTAGATTTGCTCTAAAGTGCACAGGTCGATGTTTCTTGGTTAGAATTTTTCAACAAATACCTTTTTGCGAAGTTATATTTCCTTGGGGACTCCACACAATAACTTTAATTTAATTATGAATTTACTTCACTTTTGAGATAAATAATATTTACCTACGTAGAAACAAAATTAAATACTTTTTACTTTGTAATATTATGTAAAGTGAGAAGAATATCATCAATTTGTGCACGGTGATTTTGCAATCGATCTTTTCATTCTTTTTAAGAATAAAATTAAAACATTCATGCTCTAGGAAATATGTGCAGCATGTGAGATTTACTTTTGTGGAATAAAATAGAGTATGAGAAAATATATATTACCAAACCAAAATAACTACAATGGGATTTTACACAAAGCTTGTGCTCCCAAGATTTAATGAACTGATTTTCACGAGCTTGAGCTCTTGGACTTCACAGAGTACTTATGAACTCCAAAAATTTACTTTTACTTCTCTCCTCTTCTTATTTGAGCATTATTCCATTGCATGCTTCTAAAATAACTCTAATTTTTATCTTAAATACAAAGACCACAAAATTGGCTTCTCTTGGAAGCTACCAAGTAACATTAAAGATTGTAATAAATTTATGAGTGACATCTACCTAAAATATTAACTCCTGAAATACACAGCTAAATAAATAAAAGGATATGTGCGTCGAAATGTTGACCGAGTGACTGACTAATTATATGACAAAATGACTGACTTAGACGATGCATAATAGATATGCAATAACCTCATAATTAATATTTCCAACACTTCTCCTTAATTATCAGCAGTTGGAATTACATCAAAACTGGAATTGACCAAAAACAATATCAACAATTAAAAACTCCTAAACAACTGTGCAGATATTGTAAGTTTTCTTTTGTCAAAGGTTTTGTAAATATGTCTGTGAGCTGATCTTTAGACCTGCAAAACTCTAAGAAAATTTCTTTTTTATTTACCAACTCTCTGATGAAATGATACCTAGTGCCAATATGCTTGGTTCTTTTGTGATACACATGGTTCTTTGACAATGTAATGGCTTATTTTTTTCTTGCAGTAAATTGTTGTGGGTTCTTTCTAGCATTGTGACACATCCTTTAACATTCTACGCATCCAAACAACTTGACATGCAATGCTTGTAGCTGCAACATAATCAACTTATGTTGATGACAGAGTTACAATGGGTTGTTTCTTCGATGCCCATGATACTACTCCTATACCAAAGTGAAATGTATACCTTGATTTGCTTTACCTATCATCCATTCTACCTTTGCAATCACTATCAGTGTATCCAACAAGTCTAAAATATTTTGAAGTTGAGTACATAATGCCAAAATATTTTGTGCCGCTTACATACCTCAAAATTCATTTACTTGTCTCCTAGTGTGAGTCTTTTGGAGACTCCATGTCCTTCAGATCAGGATTCATCCATTCATTGTATCACGCCTTGTCGCAGTAAGATACATGAGGCTTCCAACTAGCCTTTTGAATATAGTGGGATCAACATTTCATCCATCATCATCCTTGCTCAATTTCAGACATGTTATTACTATATTTGGGCCATATTTGCAATTTACCATATTGAATCTTTTCATGATTTCATCTGCATGTTTGGATTGAGAAATAAATATATCATCTGTGGATTGATGGAATTCAATGCCCAGAAGATGTCTCATAAGCCCCAAATTAGTCATTTCAAATTCATTCTCCGTGACTGCTTTAAAATATTATATGCCAAAATCACCAATAAATATTAAATCATCAACATATAAGAACACAATTAACATGTTACCTTGTTTGTTGAATTTTGTGTACACTGTTGGTTTACATTCACTTATCTGAAATCCATTTTGGATGAGGTAGGAGTCAATGCGACTATAGCAAGTTCTAGGATCTTACTTCAATCCATAAAGTTTATTTTTCAGCATATATACTTTTTCTTCTTGTCCTGGAACCTCATATCCTCGTGGTTGTTCCACATACACTTCCTCTTCTAAATAAACATTTAATCATGCATATTTAACATCCATCTGATAGAAAGACCATTTGTTATGTGCAACTATGGCCAAAAATGTTCTAACTGTATCCATGCGCACAACAGGTGCAAATGTTTCATTAATATCTATGACCCGTTGTTGTGTGAACCCTCTTGGAAATAATCTTTCCTTTTGGTTCTGCGAATTACCATCAACATCTTGCTTGGTTTTATAAATCTATTTGACACTTATCACATCCTTATCTTTTGGTACTTCTACTAATTCCAATGTCTAACTCTTTTCAATGCATTCAATTTCTTCATCCATGTCTTGTGCCCACGTATCATCTTTGACTGCTTCTTCAAAATTTTGTGTGATCCAGATGGATATCGGTGACCACCCACCTATTCCGCTATCTCAAAATAGTTTCCCATTTCGACAATTTCCTAGTAATTTTTCTACGGTTTTTCGGGTCCTAATCTTCCGGGGCCCTTTTGAGGCCCTAAATGATGTTTATTTGAGATCCATTTTCTAGATGTTAGCTTAATGCTAACATTTAGCTAGATCTTTCATCTTATATTTATCGGATAGACCATTCCAACGAGCTATTGAGTGCCCCAAACGGAGATCATATGCAAAAGTTATGACCCTAGGAAGTTGACAATTCAACTAACCACCTTGGGGCCGCAAACTTTATGACGATTCATCTTCTAGGGTTATTTTTTTGGATGCTTGGGATTCTTTCCCTCATTCTTATGATGAATATTCCCTTTCAGCCTCTCTTTTTTTTCATCTTGGCATGAATGAGCTAAGCGGCCACATCTCTTCTCAGAGGTAGCTTCCACCATTCTAGCTATTGTATTTTACAGTCTGTTCTATTTCCGCTATTTAATAGAATACGTGTTTACTGTATCACTGTGTTCTTTTCAATATATCTCTGTATATGATTTTGTATATGATATATTATTTCGTTCTCACATAAATCCGGATTAGTGGTATCAGAGAAATCTGCTCTTCGATTGTTTCTCAGTGCATGTCCCCGACGAGGTCAGGATACAAAGAGTTGGATCTCTAACTAGTTTCACTTGGGGAAGATCACTCTTTCCATCCCAAACAACCTCCCATGGCGAAAGAAAAGAGAGATAGTGGAGTAGGATATCCTATCAAGTTATTGCTCGAGGAATCCCTAAAGCGACAGAGGAATGAGATGATGGATAATTTCTCCCAGATCCTTCGACGCAAGCTGACTGTGGAAAATACACCTTCAACGAGCAGCCATTTCGGAGATGCAACTCCCTTCAAGGTACAAGTTAATTTTGATATCCCTTTATTTGAAGGCCAGATTGATGCTGATGACCTAGATAAATGGTTGAATCTACTGGAAGGGTATTTCTCTATCCACAATTTTTTCGACAGGGAAAAGATCATCTTTGCGCTCCTCAAGGCTGTCCCCGATATCAAAATTTGGTGGGAAACTTATTATGAGCAAAACTCATCAGACGAGTCTGGATTGTTTGATGCCCATCCCACTTGGGCCTCTTTTATAGATGTTGTTAAGGAAAAATATTACCTTGTGGGAAACTATGATGACCAGTACAAAAAATGGACCATTTTGCATCAAGAGAGGGACCAAATGGTGTCGGAGTACACCAACAAATTTCATACGTTGCGCACAAATCTAGGTATCAAGGACTCCGAGTAGCACCTAGTACTGAAATATCACAGTGGCCTACACCGGTACATACAAACAGAGATGGATTTCCTGGAGATCTCTTCACTCGGATCCCCCTATCGATATGTTGTCAAAATTGAGAAGAAATTTCAGCAAAGGAACAAGCGTGACTTCGGACCTACGCAGAAGGAGGGCAAGGGAAACTATGGCTCGCAGAACACGGGGCATGGAAAGGACAACCAGTCCCAACCAAAAGCGAAGAAGGGTAACGAAAACACAAAGAAGGACACCGAGAAGTGGTGCGAGATCCACAAAAGCCCTTGGCACAACACTGATGAATGTAGCTCAAAATAGTGATTGGTGGGTGAGATCAAAGCTTCAGAACTAGATCCCAGTTCTGATTCTGAGTCAGAACCTAAATTCACAGCGATGGACAAAGGGAAGCAAATCATTAATGCAGAACTTAGTGTCATTGCTACCATGCAGATTCAACCAGAGGAGCTTGAAGAGTCGGAGGCAGAGGAGTTCCTTTTCCACTCACAGATGTGGGTGAAGGGAGCTCCCCTATACTTTGTTGTGGACAGTCACAGCCAGAAGACCCTGATCTGAGTAGAAGTCATCAAGAAATTGGAGCTACCAATAACACCGCACTCACAACCATACACAATTGGGTGCCTAATCCAAGGATGAGGTATCCGCGTCAGTCATCAATGCTGCCTACCATACGACATCAAGCCCTTCAGAGATGAGGTATTGTGTGATGTGGCCCCACTTGGATTATGTGATTTTCTTTTAGGACAACCATACATGTGGAAGCATCATGCTATATATGAATCATGATTTCGTAGTGTCATTGTCACTTTGGGAGGATAACTCTATCGGATACCAGAGATAGTTGCACCTACCCCAAACAAGCATTGCAGGAAGATAATCTCCCACACTAGGAAATTTTTCCTATTCGTGATTTCCACTGAAGGAGAACATCAGATCGTAGAGACATACACAACCTCTGCACATGATCCCTTTTCAGCAAAACCAAGAAGAATGCAAAGCCATTGCAGTATCGTCTATTCGGGTACCACTACAGTGCAAGGCCACGCATTCAAGGTGCTCCTCTAGAAAGAAACCATCTGCACCAATGCAGGCCAAGGATAATACGAAAACCAAAACTGTTGAATAGATCCAATGCATCCATCAACAACAATTACAACTCTCTGAAGATGTCAAAGTAAGGCAACCTTTTTACTTCAGTAAATGTCGCACCAAAAGCTCAACTCAACACACAGCTCGACATATGCTAAGGTATTTGACGCAATGGAGACCATTGCTTCCTAAGGGGTGGAGGAATGATCCACATGGTTATCGGTGGCCACCCACCTATTCTGTTGGCTCAAAACAGTTTCCCATTTTGACAATTTTCCAGTAATGTTTCTATGGTTTTTCATGTCCTAAACTTCTGGGGCCATTTTGAGGCCCTAAATGATGTTTTTTTAGATCCATTTTCTAAATGTTTGCTTAATGCTAACATTTAGTCATAGATATCAACTTGTATTTATCATATAGACCTTTCCAAAGAGCTATCGAGCACCCCAAATGGAAATTGTATGCAAGAGTTATGACCCCAAGAAGTTGACTATTCAACTAACCACCTTGGGGTCACAAACTTTATGATGGTTCATCTTCTAGGGTGAGAGTTATTTTTGTTCGGGAAATCTACCCTATAGTGAGGAGAGGGACACTACCAACTTTTGGGGTGATAGGAAAATACATAGATCATATCACATAGGATTCTACAAAAGGAAAGAGATCAAGGTTCTTGAAGGCATACCTTATTAACGAAGTTCGATCCTAGCTTTCGCTTGCTCCTTCGATCGATCCTCCTCTTGATCTTCCGTTCGATGAACCTACAATGCAAAGGTAGCTTGCTTAGCGTATCTTGACTGATATAACAATGATGAAATTGAAATACAATTTAGACATCAAATCTAACCAAGCATTTAATCCAAACAAATATGCAATCCATTAGACATTTGATTGGGATGAGAAGGAAATTTCAACCTTTATTGTCAAAAGCAAATAATCAGTACAAGTATACCTGGCCATTCATCATCTAGGGTCATCATGCTCTTCAATCCAAGTTGTCCTTTTGTGTGATCGATAGCTAAAGGTGATCATGGATGGAGAAGTACAGATTTGACCTCTAATAGATGCCCCCTAATGTGTGAGGTTAGAGGGAAACGATGGCCGAAATAGATTATAATTCCAAGTCAGCGGAGGAGCAAGAAACCACAGAACCAATTCACAAAATTACCTAAAAGAAAGATCAAGGTCAGCGAGCAATTACAATCTTGACATCATATAGATGTGTAGCATGATATAATATGATATTCGATACATAACTAGGAGATGTATATATAGCATGGACACTGAAATACAAGCGTGGATCCATGTCAAAATGAGAGATCATAGCCATAAAAACAAACTGGATCTATGTCTCATGTAGAGCCAAAAATGAGTGAGGCTCAGTCTTGCGCAGCTTGGGTGATAACATAATGAGGTAATGCTATCAAAATCCCAAGGTCTTCATCCAAACAACCCAAGGTACAAACCCTATCCATGTGAATAAATGAGCTGAAGTCGAACATGTGGGGAATCGTTTGATTACAAGTCATTGATGTATACCATTAAGAAAGGTGAGGGATTCCATCGATAATGATAATGGGGCCCAAGGTACCTAGTACAATCCAACAAGTGTGAATAAGTGGACTTGAAGTCGAACACCTGAGGAACTCGTTGAATAAGAGACATTGATATATTCTCATTATTCAACGACGAGGGAAACTGCCATTGATGACTGCAATCCCTAAGGTACTAACCGAAACTCTAAACTTCATTCCCAGAGCAAAATGAGTTGATGTCGATGGGAAGAATTCCATTGGAAGGGAGGCCTTAAGGCATCCTCCATCATCCAACATGAGGAACACTCAAATGGTATGAGTTGATGTGGAGTAGTACAAGTAACAAGACTGACACTAGGAAGGCCAACACATGAGGTCAAGGTAAACTGTAGAATGGCCGACACAGGCTGTATCCTTGAACAGTGAGCATGACACAAAGTGACTTAGGCAATTTTCAACATGATGGGAAAGTGATATAAGCCTGCAATGTAGGAGACATTAGCAGACCCTCCATATGGTTGGAAGAATAACCGACCGGGGGAGTAAACAACTCAGAGATCAGGTTCACCCTAAGGTCAAAAACTAAACCCAACTGAAATGATAGACTCAAATAGGTGATGTGTTCAAGGATAGGACTGACTGAACTGCCTTTGAAACTATAAAATGTGATATACCCTTCTTATCCCTTATTCTTTTTAGATAGAAGAATACCTTTCTTGTTGTTTTAATGAGTCCAAGAAAGAATGAAAACCCAATAGATCCAACCATGTAAATATTTTAACGAGCCCATGGGAGGAAGACTCAAGACCTTCCTCATTGTTTACAGAGTTCGAAGAAGAGATAGAAGATTACTCTATAGTACTGATCTCTGGATTTTAATATCGAGCCGAGATCTGTTCTTGCTCACCATAGTTTTCAATTTCAAGGAGTCTGAAAAACCTAAACAATAACTCCGTACACCTACTCGTGGATTTTAATATCGAGCTCAAGTAGGTTAATGCTCGTTGGTGTTTTCCTGTTTATAGAGTCTGAAAAACTTAAACAATCCTCTATTTACCCTCTCATGGATTTCACATTGAGCCCGAGTAGGTCAATGCTCGCTTAGTGTTTTCATGTTTCGAGAGCCTGAAAACCCTAAAGAAGGCTCCAAAAGGTCCTTTTTCGTAAAGTTAGTCTCCTCCCCCGAAAAGTGTAAAACAATGGAAGAAGAACTCTTCTAGCCACGGAAGACTAGAGTATTCCTTTTTCATAAGTAATCCACAAAAGTCTGGAAAAGGGTTAAACTTATACTTAAGCGAATGGGCCTTCAGTTCCTTTAACGAGCTTAAAGACAGCAAGTTTGCTCGGCAATCTTGTTTAGGTTTCAATAGTCCAAACAAGAGCTTAAAATGACTTAAATGAGAACTTCTAGGATCACGACTCATGACCTGCCAAAGACTAGGATCTCAAAAACCAAGTTAGTATTAACAACAAAAAATCTTCAATGACATAAAATTTTGACCATAAAGTACTTAATGTGGTCCGTCAATAATGAAATTAAGTCATAATAGATTGATGCTACGAAATTCTACTGAAAATTTGAGAAACATGGGTTAAATTCATCTCATCAACATTTATAGGTATTAATGATTAAATAGAACCCTTTTTATGAAATTTGAAACAATAGACTTTTCAAAAAGTGGGTAAAAAATCAAATTCAAATTCACATATGTAATTTCATTTTGAAAACTCAAATATCACATTTGGAATTTGTAGGGCAAGTTTTGGAGCAAACCCTTGATCTTCAACCATTCATAGCAATCGAATCGGGCGACCATTCAAGCTCAAACCTCTTCCAAGTAAGTTATTTTCATGCCTACTTGCATTTTGATGGTTCATTTGTCAATTTTCATGCTAAAAAACACTTATCTAGCCATGCTCAACTCGTCATTTTCATGTACACTACTATCTAGGAGGTAAAGTAGGGTATTTTTAAGGGTGAACGCTACTATCCTTCAAGGAGAGTAGTGTCCAAACGTTACTATGTATTTAGTAGAGTAGAGTTTTTTCCTGAATATGCTTAGAAATGGGCAAAAACTAAAAATTGTCTCTTCTTTTGACAGGATGGCACTTATTTGGAGGGAGAGGGGGCATGAAGAGATGGATAGGGTGGATATGCAAGATCCTACCACTCTTCATGCGCTTAGAAGGTGTGGTTTATTGAAATTCTACCGAACCGTAAACATGAGGGCACTCAACCGCTTACTTCAAAGACTCATCCAGTATTTGGATGTCGATGCAAATGTGTTTAATATCTGAGGAGAGACCTTGGAGCTCACTATTGACGACATATACTTCATTACAGGGCTCTCTAGGAGGGGAGATCCTGTAAACCTGAAAGGGACTTCACGTAATGTGGGTGCCATGTCTGTGCAAGATTATGTGAATGCCTACTGTGTGGAAGGCACTGAGAAATGTGGAAGTCAAGTTCTCATTTCTACTCTTACAAGCCTCCCTCTGAAGTTTATTACAAGTATGTTGAACCGAATGGGACGGAGTGCCACACAGCACTTAGCCTCAAAGCACTACATGCACATTGGTGTAGAATGCTTGCAAGGTCATGTATATGATTGGTGCACAAGTCTCTTAGCAAACATGAAGCTTCAACTCTCGGGGTGTAAGACCGGGAGAATGAAGAATTTTGGATATGGCAGCATCCTTTGTACCTTCCTCTTCAAGAGGGTACCTACTCTTAGTTTGGGCATGCCTTTTCCTCCAGTCACTCCTCGTGAGCCGAGATTGGGCTGTTGGGGTGACATTTTTCTCCGCCAGGGTGGTGGTGGAAGCCACTTTTGCTATCACACCGATGATTTCTAGGGATGGTGGGAGAGACAGGTGCTAGCATTTGAGTAGTTTCTGTACGTTGGTTTAGATTTCTATCATGATATAGAGCTGGTACTTCCTCCAGGTGGTTCCTCGGGAGAGATACGTATGTTTATGTTTTGAAAAATATTTAATTTTTTCAAATTTTTAAAGTATATAATTTTTATGATGAGTTTGAAAATACTAAAACAAAGTGCCATGTGCATATGTTGGACCAGTTCGTCCAGATGGACATCCTACTATTTTCGTGAGGCCCATTGATGTGGGTGAAGCTTATGCTATGCTAGGGGCTATAGAGAGGAAGATGATTCGGTCGACTCATGATATTCCCACATATCGCACTGAGCGGATGCCCATTGGCATGCAAGAGGATGTAGTTGGTGTGCCCCCAGCTTGGATTAGATTGCTGCGGAAAATAGCCAGGCTGGTCATATGTTACCGAGAGGTAGTGGATGCCGATGAGGCCCCAGCTTCTCCATAGGAGAAGGATATTTTATGTATTTTGAGGCCATCGAGCCCAATTTTTGTATCTTATGACTTGACTTTGTGATAGACCTATGTTCCAAACTCAAACTATTTTTTGATACAGTATCAGATATATATATAGTATCGACTTATATTTACATGTGTGTGTTTAACTTTATGTGCAAATGTTTATTTATGGACATTTATGATACAAATGCCAATCTAAAACATAATTTTCAAATGAATCAGCTAATGCATTCAAATTTCTTGGAATATGTTGATATATGATGGAATCAAACTGTCTTTCCAATAATTTAATTCACAAAAACTGTCGTAGCAAAACAGGATCTCTGATATGATAAACACCCATCAACTGTAATATGACTAGTTGCGAATCAAGTCTTACCTCCAAATGTGAAATTTCCTGGACAAGAGCATCCCAGAGAGGTTCTATGACCGCACTGTATTCAGCTATGTTATTCATCGTGGGACCCAAACCCCCCGAAAAAACCAGTTGGCCAGTCGGAGAGTAAATGACCCAAGCTGTTGAAGCCAACTGTCTGGTGTGGCGACTAGCACCATCAACAAATCCTAAAATGTGTTTAGTCGACATTTGAAACAAAAAGTGAGAAAACACACATAAAGCAACTAACAATCACAAGCAAAACTAGTTCTACAAAATGTACAACTATAATACATGAAAAAGCACAAATGCCTAAGCATAGTACTTCTTCAAGTAGAGCCCATTTCTAGGCTTGGGAAGCTTATTACCCTCGTAGTCTGTTAGCTCATAAGATCCTTTCTTCAGTACCTTTGAGATTATGTAAGGGCCGAGCCACATGGACTTGAACTTGCTAGCCCCTAAAGGTTCCTTGTCCTGATCCCAAAGTAGAACAAGGTCTCCTTCAAGAAAAACCATAGGTTTGACAGACTTATCGTACTGTCCTTTGATTCATTTCTTATGGAACTCGTTTGATGTGAGTGCATCCCGACGTTGCTCATCTAGATGTTCTAAATGTAGCAAACATTCTTCTAGTACTGGATTTTCTGGTAACACTTAGACAACCAGCTTTAATGAGGGAATCTCACAATCAATCGGAACGACTGCTTCTATCCCATGCACAAGTTGGAAGGGAGAGAACCTAGTAGCAGTCTTTACGTTTGCTTGGTAATCCCAAAGAGAAGGGTATAACATGATGTGCCAGTTATTTCTACTGACATTAATGGTTCTTTGTAGAATAGTATTCAAAGTTTTGTTAACCGCTTCGACCTGACCATTCGCCTGTGGATAGAATGAAAATGGATGCTCCTGACGAAAACCTAGCATAGTATAAAGCTCGGTCATCATGTTGTTCTGAAAATGACGATCGTGATCTGTCACGATCACTTTGGGTATGTTGAACCTAGCGATAATCTGATTGAATACGAAATAAGCATTGCCTCATCCCACTTGGTGAAGTAGTCGACGACAATGATAATATAACGATAGCCTCTAGCTGAAACTGGATTACAAGTCATATAATCACCCCCCCATTTGGTGAAGGGACCTGTTGTGATCATAGGATGAAGAGGAGCTAGATTTTCTCTCATTTTTCTGGTGAAAAAATGACACGGATGACAGCGTTTCATAGCTTCCACACAATATTTAAAGATTGTAGGCCAAAAATATCCGGCACGTAGTATTTTCTGAGTTGTTTCCAACCCAGAAAGATGACCCCCACAAGCTCCACTGTGAGCATCATTCAATACTGATTTTGGTTCTTCTAAAGTCAAACAATGTCATAAGATGGAGTCTATCCCACGTCTGTACAAAGTATCAGAAATAATGAGATAGTTTTTCTCATGACTTTTCAGTTTGCGTCGTTCTTCTCTAGAAAAAGTGGTAGGACACGTCAAAGTATAGAGATATATTAAAATATCCCTGTACCATGGGTCAGAGGAGGCAATGAGGAAGATATGTTCATCCTGGAATGATGAATTTTCTTCAATATGCACTAAGTCACTCGGAAACTCTAAAATTAATTTAGCGAACACTAGTGATTTCTTCGACTTGGCAGACTGAAAAAAAAAAATCAAACTCTTGCAGGATTACAATCCATTTATTATATTTCCCACCGATGATACATCGAGTGAGAACGTACTGGAAAGGATTGACCTCTGCAATCACAGTAGTGGTTCATGAAAGGATATAATGACGAAGCCTCTACACTGCATAGACCATAGCAAGTGCTAACTTCTCAACATGTGAATACTTAATCTCAGGAGCTATTAATGTGCGCGAGATATAATAAACGACATGCTCTTGGAGCGTATCGTCCTCCTGAACTAGTACTATGCCAATTGTGTATACGAATGCCGCCACATATAAGAGGAAATCCTTTGTATAATCAGGCGGGCTTAACAAGGGGGCTGATAGTAATGCCTTTTTCAAGGTCTCAAACGATGCTTGAGTAGCCTCATCCCACAAGAAGTAGGTATCTTGTTTAAGCAGTCTCATGAAACCCTTTGCAATTTTAGCATAGTTTATGATGAAACGTCATAGGAAGTTAGACATGCCTTGCAGACTTTGGAGTTGTCTCAAGGTGCGAGGAGGAGACATATTTACAATGGCCTCGACTTTTACAGGTCGACCATTATGCCACGAATGGATACAATAAAACCCAGTAAACGTCCCGATTCGACGCAGAACATGCACTTATTAGGATTCAATCAAATTTTGTATTGTCTGCACTGTTCAAACACAAGTCTCAAATGAGCTGGATGGTCCTGTCTCTTATGAGATCGCGCTAGGAGGTCATTCAAGTAGGGTTCAATTATGTGTTTGAGATCGCGCTAGGAGGTCATTACTCGCTGGAACGTAGCTCCAACGTTCTTTAAGCCAAACGACATCTTCCGATAAGCAAAAGTTCTCCACAGGAAAATAAAAGCCATTTTGTGTTGATCTTCGGGTTTGATTTGAATTTGATTATATCCCAAAAACCTATCCATGAAAGAAAACATAACATGTCCTGCGCACGCATCTATGATCTGGTCAATAAATGGTGTGGGGTAGTTATCTTTCGGACAAGCTTTGTTCAGATCCCAAAAGTCAGTACAGACTCGAATGGTACCTTGATTTTTATCAACCGGAATAGGATTCGAAACCCATTCTATCATGTCGATCGGATAGATAAATCCGGCTTTAAAAAAAATTTCAACCTCCGCGCTAATGGTGGCCGCTTTTCGAGGATTCATAGGATGAAGCTTTTGTCTCACAAGTTTTGCGTTAGGGTATGTTGTGATGACATGCTCAACGATGGCTGGATCGATGCCTGGCACCTCCTCATAAGACCAGGAAAAAATATCACGGAAATCTTTAAAAAGTTTGGTATACAGAGCGATCTCTTCTGGAGAACAATCTGCTCCAATAAAAATGTTTTCCATGACCCCAGGTTTGGCGGAAATGTTAATCGGGATGGTTCTCGATATATTATCCATATTCCCTTCAGCGTAAATAGTACTTGAAGTGGAAGAGGACAAATCAACATTCCTACCAGGTCTCATTGAAAACTCTCCTCTCTTTATCCTTTCTAGATCTGGAAGCAGATAGGACCTATGGTACATGTGTTCCCAAGGCTGGTCTAGGCCCATCATGGCTTCCAAAATGGCTTCGTCAGAAGGAAAAACTATGTCTAAATAGTCAAAAGAGTGGATCGAGTCTACTGACCATGCCGGAGCATAGTCCATATCTGACTCAGCAGAGACTGGCGGAGTCACGATATGTTTCGTTGCAGCATGCTATGCTTCCATGTATGCTACTTCTGCAATAGTTAAAGGCACTGATGGTTCTGATACAGTAGGAAAGATCCATTGATCATTCCTTAAACTGACCGTGAAAATTTCAGTAGATGTACCTTCATCAGAATGCATGAAAAGAACGAGAGTAGGTAGGTCATAATTGCCTATTAATGACCCATAAAGCTCTACTCCTAAACTCTCGTTTACTGGGGCAGATTGATCAACTAAAGGAATTGTGGATTTTGATGAAGTCTGGTTGTTTTGCTGAGAGAATGAAAGTTGATCGACCGTGACGATCTTGCCTTCGTGAGGGAACATAACAACTCGGAAAACTGCCGATGCAATATCTTGCATGGCATATGTCCATATCCTGCCTAACAACATATTGTAATCAAGTAGAGCGTCCAAAACTTCAATCTCTACAGCAACTGTCTTACCGGAAAGTGTGACATCAAATTATCAATCAACTGAAAACCACTATGTCATCAGCATGCGATCCAGGTTTTGGTCTACCTAGATCAATGTTTGATCGCGGTGCATCAGGTATAATTTCGTAAAGGAGCCCAGACTGAGCATAAACAAAGTCTAGTTGCTGGGTCGTTAAAATGGCTTCTTCTTCCGATGACACCCTAGAAGTAGCTACTTCCTTAGAAACATAAGGGAGGAGTGATTTCAGATACCACTCTAATAAAAATTCTGGGGGGATATTGGCCTTAATGAGCCTCTTCCATCTTCGCCATTCCTGAATATGATCATATAAATGGGTGGCTTCGTTTTGTTTAAAGGTAGACAACATATCTGTCCAGGCATCGTACCGAACATGAAGCTAGAATTGGTTCAAAAAGACTATAGCGAGATCCCGAAAGTTAAAAGAGGTGGCTGTAGGTAACTCAATGTACCATTTGGATGCAACACTGGTTAAGGTTCTTTGAAAAATCCTCAACCTAACGAAATATTCGTTCAACGAGTTTGAAGAATGCCAAAGATGAAAAGTGGTAACATGATCACAAGGATCCTCACTAGTTTTACCTTCGAATTTTGGAATGTCCGAAGGTAGCTTAGTGGGAACTGGTGTCCACATAACACTATGGCACACTGGATCGTTCATTAACTTGGAAAGATCTGGGAAATTCAGAGTTTCCATAAATGGTAAACAAGGTCTACAAGATGGCATCTGATAAGCTGGAGTCACAAAGGGGGAACCTCCCATATTTTGACCCATAAATTGTTGGTTAGGGTTGCTTCCAGCCATTTGTTGGTAAAGGTTGCCCCCATCCATCTGCTGGAAGGGGTTGCTCCCAATCATCTATTGGTAGCGGTTTCCCCCAACCATCTGTTGTTGTGTGAAAGTCTTGTTTAAATTCCCCCACCCAAATGAAAGTGGGTTGGTACCCTGTGTATTCATCCACTATGGCTAGGTGTTAGTCTCGCCATATTGTTGGTTAAAAATATTACCCCCTCCTCCAGAAAACAAAGAAAAAGGGATATTTCCTACAGGTATATTACTTTGATTAATATTGTAACCTGCAAAGGTGTTAAAACTAGGGGTAGTCGAGGTGGACGACGCAGTCATGGTACTCATGACAGGCATAGTTGCAGAGACATTCGGCCCTACATTGGTTGTGGAAATCCAAGTACTAGGTATATGGTATGACTGTTGAGTTACAGGAGGTGGGGTAAAATTCACTATAATATTGGGTCCAAAAGTAGGGGTAGAGGTGGATGTCAAAGTTGTTGAGCTTGGCCTGCTTAATGTACCAGTGTTAAAACTGAAGGACGGAGTTGAAGGCATAAGTTGTCTGCGACGAACTCGATGTAGCAGTGGAAGAAGGATTCACAATCCTTGTATTCATCCCCATTGTGGGAGTCTATGGAACTCCTTGTTCATCTCCTGGGTTAGTCATAATATGCCCAGGTTTGAAAAAAATGCACTATACTCGGGTTGTTGGAAACCAACAGGTACCAGAATCATATCGTTAAGTCCGGTCAGAGGAGGGTTAAAAGGAGTGTTGAACTCACCATAAGTGATATCCTCAACCTCAACAGTATTAAAAACTTTTGATCCGGGGTTCTAGGTTGTGGTTCACCAGGAACCTCTATTTCGCCAGTAGGTTCAAAACGACCACTGCAGTTAGTCATCCATGGTGGTGGTGGTGGTGGTAGTGGCTCCACACTAAGTGGGGGAAGGTTTTACAACCTGTGAGACCTACGAAGTTGCTGGTCTTCCACAATTATATAAAAATAACACTAAGTAAAAAACCTAGTGGCCACTAAGACTAAGGGGCAAACAGCATACCACTAAAAAATCCTAAGTAATCAAACCAATCAAACGGATAGCAAATACTCTTGGAAGTAAGTTTGGGATGATTAGGGCCCGGAACAGACTAACAAAGTACTAATGGTCAGTTTCGTGGCATCCACCGGAGGTCCACTAGGTGCAAGCATTTGAATCACCAAACCACTTTCCCGGGAGTACTGCCAGAGAGTTACCTTCCACGCCTATCCGAGGTGAATTGAGAATAACCGCCCACTCTACCTGTGTAGGATCCTAAAGCTCTGATACTAAGGCTACCATACATACGAAATATCTTGGGGGGATAGTCGTCAGGCTTGTCAAAACGCATGGGCATGGTAGCAAAGCCCGAAGTCCGAAAGGACCCCCGTACATGAATTGACTCTGGTGTATGGTCAAAAGGAAGGTGAGTGGTATCGTCAACAATTCCAATCTTCCACGGCCTCATGTTTAACTCTGGTTTGAGTAGAGAATCCCAGGGTTATTTGACATATATGGGTTTACCTAAATGAAAGTTGGACTACGATTGTTGCATAATGAAACTAGTTCCGAGTAGTTTAAGGTGTTTTAATCTTGAAACTCTAGCCTAAGATAGTTGGTGTCATGTATTCCTAAAAATAAAATGTTTCTAATTCATTTTATATTAAAATTCTTTTTAAGGCAAATTTTTACTCAACGGGGTAGTGCATTGTGTGGAAATGGTTTGATAAAGTAAAGTGCAAAAAAAAAAAACTTTCAAAGCAACAAAAAGACTCTTTTTTTTTTTTTCATTTATGCTCTTTCCAAAATGAAAACTTAAGCAAACCAAAAACAAATCTCTTTTTCTTTTCTTTTCAAATTGAAAACAAGGTAAACTACGCTACTTCAAAATGATCATAAGCCTTACTACTTTAAACTACCAAATTCATTTTTTGCTTTTTCTGATATATGCAAAAGAAAAAGAACTATAAAATGGAAGCAAGTAAGACCTAAAAGAGCAAATGTAAGTAAGGAAAAAAAACTCTAAGGTTCACAACAATCAACTTGATTACTTGACAAAGACTTGTCCTACGAAGTTTTTAAAGGGAAAAAACCTCAAGCTTGGAAGACAAAGTGGAAAGAAAAAAAGGATAAAAGACGCTTTAAAATGGAAAGGTAAACTTCAAAAATTGCTCCAAAGCATCAAGAACCCTAAAAAACACTAAGCCAAGATAACGGTAGGAAAGTGAACCAAAGATGGCCTTACAATCACAAAGGCTCAAATAGAAGCAAACTAAAAGACTTCAACTTACTTGAAACTAAAACTGACAAAGCAATCAAGAAGTGCTTAGACTCAAAAACTTTTGAAAACACCCTAAAGACTCCAGCTTGGGGTCAAACCCTAAATCAAAGGTCAATACACCGTCAAAGTATGCTTAGAGTTTCCACAAACAACAAATGTCGTAAACAAAGGTTTGTATACCTGCAACAAGCAACGAGGGTACAAACATGCAGCTATGTTCAACTAGGGACAAGGCATGGTTTCAAAAAAGGGCCGCAAACAAGCAAGACACCTCAAAGGTACTCAAGCAAGCAAAAGATGACCTAAGGGACTAAAGAGAGGCAAAAAAATCTCAACCAAGGCATAAAGACCTCAAGGATTAGTTAGGAAAGAAAAAACAAAGGCTGGAAATCAAGCCAAACACGCAAAAGTCAAATCCCAAAAACAAACAGAGACTTACAGGAAAATACTCTACTGTGCAGTAGAGAAACCTGCATTTTTCTGGAGGTATACCCTATTGTGCAAAGGAAAACCAGCGTTTTTCAGGAGGTGTACCCTACTGTGTAAAGGTAGAACAGTGTTTTTCACGGGATGAACGCTACTATATGCATATAAAACCAGTGATTTTGCCAGAGAAGGTTCAAAAATGGCTTCAAAACTTGGAACTGAGGTAAGTCAAGCAATGGAGGCAGGCTACAGTAACCTACGTAGCCTCTCAGAGGATCAAAAAGTACTGGAAGGATATTCAAATGAGTCTCCTAGAACAGAAAACAACCGGTCCCCAGCGGAGTCGCCAGTCTGTTGTTTGGGAAATCTACCCTATAGCGAGGAGAGGGACACTACCAACTTCTGGGGTGACAGGTAAATACATAGATCATATCACATAGGATTCTACAAAAGGAAAGAGATCAAGGTTCTTGAAGGCATACCTTATTAACGAAGTTCGATCCTAGCTTTCGCTTGCTCCTTCGATCGATCCTCCTCTTGATCTTCCATTCGATGAACCTGCAATACAAAGATACCTTCCTCAGTGTATCTTGACTGATATAACGATGATGAAATTGAAATACAATTTAGACATCAAATACAATCAAAAATTTTATCCAAACAAATATGCAATCCATTAGACCTTTGATTGGGACGGGAAGGGAATTTCAACCTTTATTGTCAAAAGCAAACTAATCAGTACAAGTATACCTAATCATTCAGAGTGCTTGTGCAACTGGACCCTGGGCTCCAGCTCTTCACACTAACTTGAAATTCCTCCAGCCTAACAACCCTGAATGCATAGTTTCTTCTCCTCTCTCTCATCTATCCCCGGCTTGTATTTATGGGACAAGGTAGGAAGTTTGGATTGAGAGGTAGTTTGATTGGGAAGTTGCAATACCAACTTCAACTAATCCCAATTCCTCAAATTAATATATTTTTTATTACTTTTTAAGGTGTACGCTACTTTTCTTAAGTGGAGTAGCGTTCAACATGCAACTTCCTTGCTTTACAGCCAACGTTTACAATATTTCTGAAGGTGTACGCTACTCTATTGAAGCAAAGTAGAGTATTTATGAGGGAAAACGCTACTTTAATGAAGTGGAGTAGAGTATTTCTAGAGGCAAACGCTACTATCATGCTTGTAGGGTAGCATTTTTCCTTAAAAGTAGGTAAAAAGAGAGTTTTGTCATCTGTTAAGGGGTAAGTCTAGGCCATTCATCATCTATGGTCATCATGCTCTTCAATCCAAGTGGTCATTTTGTGTGATCGACAGCTAAAGGTGATCACAGACGGAGAAGTGCATATTTGACCTATAACAGTTATTATGGTTGTCATTGATTTCAACAATGCCAGCCATAATAATAATTAGATTTTATAACTAAATATAACTCCAAGAAAAAAAGGTTTTGAACCTTGGTCTCTAGGTTAACACAAGCCCAATAACCTTACTACTTACCAATAGACCACACACAAATGTTGTTAAATAACACAAGATGCATATTTATTTGATTCGTTGCATTGATTTTAGCAATGCAAATTTTGTTTTCTTTTTTACATGTATGTATTGAATTTATCAATTTAATAAAAAGTAAAAAAATTGCATTTTTTTGTTATTTACATTTATACATTGAATTTATCTATTTAATAGAAAAACTATTTGCAATGATTTCAACATATTAAAGTTTTTTTTCTCTATTTTAGGGTATATTGTGGATCCTCATGATAATATTGCAAATAATGAAGATATTGATGATAAAAAAGAAAAGTACGACAAATGTATAGAAGAGAAAGAAAAAAAGAATCATTAGAACATATAGAAGCACATAGAAAACACGACCGTGAGCTAAAGAGATCACGAAGAAATGTTAATATATCTACATCAACAATGCAAAAAACAATGGGGATTAACATTGGAGAATGATACTATAAATATTGGAAACAAAGAATGACAGGGACTCCCATTTACAACAATATCCTGAGTAAAAGGTCTAGATGGTCTTCCTCCTTTCACATATGATCGATACGAGAAGATGCCAAAGGGACTAGAAGTGGAATCAAGAAAAAAGGAAAAAGGAATATCAAAGTTGATCCCATTGTAATATAGTTGTATATAAACATTATATAGGCTTATATTCTTTGATAACATCAACCAACATGTTGACATATATCATATTTAAACATCATTTTATTTGATCTATATTCATCTGCATTGTTAAAAAATTTGATGAAATAATCCTCATGATACTTACATTATGATAATATTCATAATTCTATTTGTATTTTCAACTTAATCTGTTCCTTACAATGTTGATCAAACTCTAGTTTTGTGTCACCGCCCATGACTAGAACCAACCTAGATCCAAATCCTAGGCTCTATCAAGCACCAAGAGGGATCAAATCTCCCGAGGTCTAAACCTCGGCTCAAGTAATGCACTTAAGGAGATTTTGCAATATGATCTGGAATATGCACATATGTGACAGAACCAAAATTTTTTAAATGAGAAATGCTATGTTTCATACCTTTCCATGCCTCTTGAGGAATTTTGTTCTTCACAATCTTCATTCAGAACCTATTCATGATGTATACAACAGTTGCAACTGCCTCAGCCCAATATTCATTTGAAAAATGTTTGGCTTCCATCATATTGCATACCATATCCATAATGGTTATGTTCTTCCTTTCTACGACACCATTTTGCTAAGGTGTATACCGCCTAGTGAATTGCTTGTGTATTCCATGAAATTTACGAAAATTTAGAGTTTAAGTTTGACCATACTAAACCATGGTTGATTATTATTTCGACATGGTTGATTTTTATGAAACACAACTCACTTTAGTGCTCCCTAATTTACTCATGTTTATTTGGATAATGATGGTTGAATTTAGGGGGATTTGATTGTGCAGGGATGATTTTTGTCAGCAAACATTGACTTTGTTTGTCCATCATTATCGACTGTTGTTTTTCAATAATGATTCATGTTTGATAATGAATGATCATGGTTGACCATCATTGTTAGATTATGTTTCACCATGTTTTATTATGGTTGAATTTCACTAATTATGGTGAAATATGGTTGATCATGCTTAACTAAGCTCGACTATGGTTAACAATGCTTCACAATGTTTTAATATGATTGTGGATAATGAGACAATACTTAACCATAGTTGTCTATAACTACTACTTAAACATGGTTTTATATACTTAACAATGGGTAGTTATTGTTTTACCATGGTTGACTATGGTTGACAAAAGTTTACCATGGCTCGCATTAGTAAGATTTGGTTAGCAAAAGTTGAATATGTCTAACCATTTTTTAGCATAGTAAGTGAAGGGTATCAAATGATGGTTGACTAAATTTGAACATACTAAACCATAGCTGATTATTGTTTGTATATGGATGATTTTTATGAAACATGGCTCGTTTTAATGCTCCCTAATTTAGGGATATTTGTTTTGGTAATGATGGTTGAATTTAGTAGAATTTGGTTGTGCATGGAGGACTTTTCTTAGCTAAGATTGAGTTTGTTTGTTATCAATCTTAGCTAATTGGGAAAAGTGGGCACGTTGAAGAAATGTTTTTTCGTATCACTTAAATTGTAAGGATTTATGTCTCTAAACTTTATATTGCAATTAACCAAATGCTTTACTCTAAACTTTATATTTCAAAATTCCTATATTACCAAACCTACCTATTTTTGTGTGGGGGATCTTCTGAGTCGAGTGTTTGTTGAGTAACAAAATAATACAAAGTAAAATGTAATAAATATTATGTCGTCCATAAACAAAAATAATAGTACAAAGTAAAAAGTAAATATGAGACTTAAACTAGAGACTTTAGAGCTTAAGATTAGGTGATAAATATTATGTCGGCCATAAACAAAAAAGAATAATACAAAGTAAAAAGTAAATATGAGATTTAAACTAGAGAGTTTACTTTTTACTTTTAATACAAAGTAAAAAGTAAATATGAGACTTTAGAGTGTTTGTCAAGTAACAAAATAATGCAAAGTAAACAAAAAATAATAATACAAAGTAACAAGTAATAAATATTATGTTTGCCATAAACAAAAAGGAATAATACAAAGTAAAGGTAAATATGAGACTTAAACTAGAGACTTTAGAGCTTAGGATTAGGTGGCTCAGGTATTGCACTCAAGGAGCTATTCAAGGAGAGGCTTGCACCTCGGGAAATTTGATTCCTCTCGGGGCTTGATAGAGCCTAGGATTTGGATCTATGCTGGTTTATTTAAATGGAAGCATTCATTTGCTTAATATTACTTTAAATGTTAATTTGTGCTAAGCATTCATTTTTAATATGATTTGAAATGTTTTTAAGTTAATTCCATATTAAACATTGGAGTTTTAAATCCACCTTGTAAAAATAAAAAATAAAAATAAAAATCTAAAATATGAATGACATTGCATTACAATAAATCTAGAGCCTATGCTTTTCCTATATTGCATGAGGATTAGACAAGTGTACTATAATTTTTTGGCAGCCTTTAGAAATTCCAAATAAACTATATATATATACTTCATGGATTTTACAGGTTGTTAACAAACCAGTTTGTCTAACTAGCATGAAAAAAAAAGATAACTTATTTGTGGTACTAAGTTTTATTTGTGGTACTAAGTTTATGACCTATCCACGTGTTCACCAACCACAAGTTAAATGACTACTAGTTAAAAACTAATACTACTAAGTAGCACTACTCAACTACTGAAACTCTCCACGACAGACCGGACAAAAAGTGCCCGATGTCATCCACCGGGAGATGCAATGCTGGTGGTATATGTGTCCGCAATGGAGCTGACCCACCTCCTCTCCCAGTGCAAAATCGTCATGGCAAATTGAGCAGGTTGAAGTATTGCTATTGGGATCTCTGATATGGTCGCCTGAAATAGAAATGGGTATGGTTTCGCGAGGCATTCGTGCTGCCTGTCTTTCTCCCAATGCTGCTGCTGTGAAAGTTCTTACTGCAGCCGAAACTCTTCCTAGTCGTTCCGAAAGTTCTTCTAATCTCCGTTCCATCTCGACATTAATTAGACCCGGGATTTGACTCGCGGTTCTCCATCGTTGTCTTGTCCATTCTAATGTCCTAGCCACTATCTGATTTGCCTCAAAATTTAGGACTGTTAAGCTGGCACGGTCAGTTCTAGCAACCAGCCATCGTTGCTCAAGTTCCTCAAATTCTCTTATAAACTCTTGCAATTCAGCTAATAATTGTTGTCTTTCTCCTTCTGCTTCCATACCTCCTTCTAATTTATATATTAAAATAATGGTTGCTTCCTCTACCGAGGCCACCAACTGAATCTGGATCGACCGCTGAAATGAAAACTGTTACTTAAAAGGCCAATTCATTTGCCTTCTTTATATGAGAAGATGAAACTACACTCTGCAATTCAATGGATGTGTCCATAATTCAATGGGTGTGTCGTTCTGGGGTGTGGTGTAGTGGTGTGTCGGTCTGCAATGCAATTCAATGGATGTGTCCATAATTCAATGGGTGTGTCTGTCTGGAGGTAGTAGTGATGAATACACTCCAGTCATTTAAATTTAATAGAAATTAAATAATAGTAATAGAGCTCTAATGTATTTCGAAATTTTAATTGTTTATTACTATTAGTGATTATCGGAACGGTGACCTGTAGGTTATTGTGATTCTTTTTTTCCAATAAAGTTGATGTCTCTGCTATTTCTTATGGAATCCAGGGAAGCTCCAAGGCACCCATGAATGGACCCCTGGACTTGTAAGCTTTGTGATTCATTTCTTTATTATTTATGAAACCAGTTTCGACATATTACAAAAATTGATATACTTTTTAGAAAGAAGAATTATATACGAAAAACAATTATAAACCTTTGAAAATTAAATTTCTTATAACGATGTCAATCTATGGTGATCACCTACTTATCCCACCAGTTAAAGAAGTCATTGTTGAATGAATTAAGCAAGTTTGCTCCTTCAACTTTATACGTGTCTTATGACTCCCTAATCTTAGGTGTCTTATGACTCCCTAATCTACAAGTAATCAACTAAGTCTTCATGTACAAGCACAACTGTGACGCTCAAGCACTCTATTGCATACTAGATGTCTTACACATAAATAACATCATAAGTACATAATTTCAATGTGAATTCAAGTTTCTACTCTCATATATAGAAAGCTTTTCCATTTCATCATGTTATGTTTGCCTTTATGAAATCAGCATGGTGAATTTTGTCAATTTACAAAAAAATATTTGAGTTAAAATTTCATTTATTTTATAACTTTATAGCTTCGGTGCACTTTTTTTCAATAAAAGCATATGATCCCTTCACCTTTGCTTCCCGAAAATCATGGAGAGGGATGTTCCCCATTATGTACGAAAGGTAAATGTGTAAGGGTGCAATCCGAGATCTTTCCAACTTTCCCATCATTGAATTTTACCAAAATAAAAGTTGGAACCATGAAAATGATAGAGGCACTCATAAATAAATATCCCCAAATCCGTAGATGAATATCGGAGGGAAATTGGTTTATTGGTAAAGTTTGGTGGTAAAATTTACTTTATATTATGCTTCATTCACCTTTTATTTCATGTGTTTTGATATAAAACTTTTCGTAAGTGTTTCTACCCATTTTACAAGCTAAGGGACACTCTAGAACATATGTTGTTGGCATTTCGAATAAATATTTCATTTTCATTTGGCTATTTAGGTTGCATTATAATTTGATCAACATATTAGCATAGGTATATATTTATTATTACATTGTGCATTATCAATGGCCTCTATGGTCTGGTTTTATGATCCACTTCCCCATGTTGCACCATTTAGTAAATTCTATTACTTTTAATTGTCATAGTGATGGTTGTAGAGTTTACCTATCATGAGTTCCCTATTTGGCAACTGGTTGATGATTGGTGCACATGTTAAGTTTTTCATAAGCTTGGAATAGTTATTAATATTTTAGGATAATTAGTTTTAACCACATCATTCTTTCTCTAGTTTTTACCTTCCCTTCACAAAATGCAAATTTATATTTTGTTATGAATTTATCTACTTGCACACTAACGAATAATGCATTGTTACAACCATCATACTAATATTTGCATTTTTTTTGTTTCTATTCATTCACATCATTGGAATTTGTATTTTGAAATCAATATCATTGGAAGAAATTGCTAGTGACTATCCACATCCTACCCAACACCTATTTTTATGTATATTTAATTTTCCATAAGTCTATTTCATATGCTTGGGAGATAGTTGCATCCCTTGTGATGCACATCTACTCCATTGTATCATGGAATCATCCTATTCTTTCTTAGGCATCATCAATATGAAACATACTCAAAATTCAAATATTTATAAAAAGAGAGAGGAGGGACGATGTTAGATCTCGGATTTGTTTAAAGAAGAACAAAAATTGTGTCGCATTTTAATAAAGAACTTGTGTTGTCTCTTCTATCACAAATTGGATTTAGTATTGGTCTTAGAAATTCAACGAGCATTTTGAGCCTAGAACTCTTCAAGTTGGTTACTTTTCTTGTCATTATGGAGCATCCCTCATTGTTTTTTGCATTGTTGTCTTGTACCATTGCACTAGTATAAAATGAGAGATAAATGACGAGGCGACCAAAAAATTTGGTCACTACAGTTTTTTCAAAGCATAAATGACAGAACTTGAGTGAGCCAACTAAAAATGACTAGACGAATGACCAATTGGGTCACGTGATAAAATATATGACCAGATAAAAAGTAACTAAACTAAAAATGACCACATAACAATAGCATTAAGAGTATGAATTGGTCATTTATTGGGTCATAGTTTGTTGTGTCACTATGACAATGGAAAATTGCAGTTTTGACAATGAATTTGTACAATTTACTAAATTCTAGCACTGTGGATGGATTCAAAGACCCCATCTGCAGTGTTAGAATTTAGTAAATTCTAGACCCCTTCATGTGTTATAGCTTAGCATTAATGCATGAAGCAAATTTGCACCGCTTACATTAACGACCTTATATGTAGTCTTATATTCTTTGAGTAGAAGCAACTTGCTTATGAGTTGTACATCCTTCCCAAGGTATCCTAAATAATTTTCAATACATCTATGGTACATGCATTAGTAAAAACCATCCCAAGGTGAGATATCGCAAATACCACAAACCTAAGCTAAAAATGACCACATAACAATTATTCATTTATTTAATCATTTTTAGTTGTGTAATTCCCTGAATGGAAAATTACAATTTTGGCAATAAATGTGTACAATTTACTAAATTTTAACACTTCAGATGGATTTAGATATCCTTTTCTGGAGGGTCTCTAAATCAATTTGCAAGAAAGGGGTCTCTGAATCCATTTGTAGGGTTGAAATTTAGTAAATTGTAACGTTGTAGATGGATTCAGGGACACGAGCTAGTGTCGAAACATGATGCCATAGGAGAACCTACTGAAATTTTTTTTCAAGATCATTTTATTTGTATTTTCACATCCAGTTCAATGTGCTTATCATGTCCATATCTTATTTGACCATTTTTTCCTTCGTATTATCCCTTGGAGAGATCCGTCATGTTACATCATGTGCATAATCATAATGTGGTTAAGCCAAGTATTGAATATTTGTTTTATTTACCTATCGACATTATCATGTCATGAAGTTGGAGCCATTATGTTTGGCTCATCATACTCATCACAATCATATTTTTTTTGAATAAAACCATCAGCATTCGACCCTCTCAGCAATCTGTTAAATTTTTGACAAGTTCATGTATTTTGCCTCATTATGATGTTAGTTAAAAGTTTTCAATTTCACAACCTCCATTAATTCTCCATATGCATCCATTCATCACGGTTATCCCCGAGCATGAGTTTCAAAATTTATAAAGTCCCCCCCGGGTCTCTCCTCTGCAAAAAATCCCCAATATCCTCCATTTTGAAAACAAAAAAAATCCTCCATTTTTCTAAAATTCTTTTAACAGCGGTTGGATATGTTAGGCGATCATCTAGATGTCGTTGATCGTCCGATACCAATTAACATGGAACTCATATCTCATATTGGGGATTAAGTGAATCTTTAAATACCACTTAGCATGGAACTCATATCTCCCCACAACTACCGTATAACCTTTGGGATTGAAAGCACAAAACTATTGTGATTCCATTGCTCTCACAGAGACTAATAATATATATGCATAGATTCATCTTGAAAAGAACAAACCCTAGAGCTAGTTTGGTTTTTGGTTATTGTCATCAAGTTGATCAATTCAATCTAGCCATAGAAAAAATTAGCAATGACCTTGGAAATATATCATTGTTATTATTATTATTATTATATGCTCGTGAATATATCATATAGTTATTAATATATATTTATTAATTATTTTTCAATAGAAAATATATATTAGTTAATATATTAATATACTATATACATATTAACATAATATAATTAATATTTTAATATGTTATATAGTTATTATATATTTATATAGTTAATATATGTAATATATTTATATTAGTATTAACAAAATTTCAAAACCAAAAATGTAAATAAAAAAAATAGTAAAAAATGGGAAATTAAATTAAAAAAAAAAAGACAAAATCGGAAAAAGTTAGGGAAAAGTGAATGAGCTCGATAAAATAAGTAAATTAGAAAAAAAGAATGGGTGGGAAAATAGAGCAAACGAAATTAGGACATTTTTGAAAACGAAACTTTAATTTATAATTAACTACATAATGAGTGTGGCACAGGAGGTTTCTAATTGATTCTTGATTGTCGTGGATGGATATTAGTTTGTTTGGGGGAAGAGATTACTAATTTTCTTAAGGAGGGTGCATTTGAGGATGAGGTTGCACCAATTTTGAGCATGATCAAAGTTACATACATTTATCATTGTCTTTCTGCTACATTTTCCCACTGAAGACACCAACTGATCACTTCACAGTTCTTGTGGCTGAAGAGTGAGGGCACATTCCTATCTTCACTACCATTACATAAAATAAGAGGTCGCACTTTTAGTGAGACTCATTTTTTGCATGAATGGGATCTGATTCATCCATTGCAAGGGAGGTCACATCACTGTGAGGGAACATGTGTCAATACGTAAAATTTTGCTAAGAAGGAGGGGGTTATACAGTGACCATATATGTTGATACTACTGCTTATTTTATTTGTGGTCCCAAGCATCTCTCATATCACAAGGGAGGAGGATTAATCACTAGTTTGAAGATTCAATCCATTGGTAGAGAGGGCACATTGGTGTTTCCAATTGTAGCTACTATATTCTCTATTATTTGATGTTGTTGTTATATTCAGTCTAGGCATGGTCTTGAGGAGTTGTTCCATATCCAAAGAGGGGATTGTATTCTTCAGGTGGGATTCTATGGTTTTTGTTCCAATCTTCCAACACATCAGTCTAGTCAAACATAGCATTTAAGGGCTATTCTGTTGGGCCCCAAAATAGCCCCTTTTTTCCTATATTTATCAACACATTTTCCCCTATTTTGCCTCACTTTTCCATAATCCAATATGGTGTCTTCCCAAGTCAATCATGGATCTCAACAGGTATAATCTATTATTGCTTTATCCTATTAATGCCTAATATTGTTTATGGTTATGAACTCTATCTTTTAATTTGTGCTAACATGTATTGATTCGATAAAGATAGTTCAGAGCCTTGAAGAACCACAGGTCTAGTAGCTCGCTGAACCTATGGAGGAAAAGAATATGTGGTGCCAGCTATCCCCGCCTGAATTCAGTCCCATATATCGTTAAGACAAATCGAGCATCCTTCCACGAGGCCATCTGCGACTGGGTCATGATAAAACATCCAAGCATCTTATCTTCCAATTAGTTGGAATCTACTTGGTCTGCTAACAGCACAGAGTAATAGCTTAGGCCTGAACGCAACAACTTCATTCAATTTCATTCATGGCTGTAACTATTTCTCATTCAATACGGCAGCCTGAAGATCGTAGATATTTATGGCTTCCCGATATTTGTGGAACGGAATTATGTAATCTGGGTATAAATGTAAGAAGGTGTTCTGAGCCTGGGGTTGGTTGGTTAATTGGCATTTGATTGTAAGAACTATAACAGAGTACTGTAACTGTGGATCTATCTTTCTAATACGAGCAACAATTCTTCATATTCTTGTATCCAAATTTGTGTTAGCTCCACGACATCTCTGTTAGAAGGCCAGGGCCTGCCTTCTCACAGATATCGCCGAGTTAGATAGATACTTTAGTTTCTATTTTATTATTTTGGTGTCGAATCATAGTAGATATATTTTCAGTGTGATTCAACAGTAGTGTTTACGATAGTAATTTCCTTTGGTGTGCTGCAACAGTGTGGTATGACAGTCAACTATGTAGGATAGTTTTCCTTTGATGCAAGTGTGTTAATTTGTTGTTACAGTCAAGCTCAACTCTAATTCATTTATGTTATCTATCTTTCTTAGAGTTTGTCAATTTATTTAGATTACAGTTCAAGCTTAGTTCGAATTCAATTCTCATTATTTTACATTCTTAGAATTTATTGGATTAGGCAGGTTATGGTTTAAGTTAGTTGTAGTTTGATATTTTTAGGATTTAACTTCTTGCAAAAGAAAGTCTAGTATATTTATTCTTAGATCAGTAACTGGTGGATTGATGTTGTAGGAAAGTAGAAGTCATTTGAAATTCTTAGATGGATAATTTAGATTAGATTTAGAAATGAGTTGAGATTGACTGAGTAGATAGGTAGGATAATTGATCTTCAATTCATTCAATCAACTACTTGAGTGTTTATGCATAGATTTTTCTAATTTCCTTTGAAATAAAAAGACTTCCCCGGGTTGACAATTTATATTGAGCATTATGTTTGTTAATTAGAATTGATTAGCAAATAGAGTGACCAACATATTCTACCATCAAAGAGGAAACACTCAAATACAACACTTCCTAGGTATGCAAAATATACACCAAATCTGATTTATACACTTTATTTCATCACTGTTATAGCCTTCAAAATCAATGGCATACCTTTCCTTGAGTGCTATAATGATTTCTTGGTATTTAATTCATTTTAAAGAAAAAAATTGTGTGTCTAGTCGTGTTTAATATGGACTTGAATGAGATATGAAACTTATTAAGTCAATTAGTAGTCAAGTGCTGATATAAGAAGGTTGTAGCATAATTGTTTGATGAAAACACTGAACCACATACAATTAAATAAATAACAGTGATCTACTGAAGGGTGTTACTGAAGTATTTGACAAAAATCCTGAATGAATTTACACACAGTTAGCAAAATCTAGCTCAGAATTGTATTGGGTACATTACATTGGGTGCAATGAAAGTGTTTGATGAAAATAGCATGAATGACTGACCAAAACCATAGCAATAGTGGAAGAAGCAAGATAAAGGATATAATCCTTGGTGTAATTCGACGGTTATAACATTGGTGCATGAGTGATGGCATGTTTAAGGTTGTCAAAGGATTGTTGAGCATAGTTGTCCCAAATGAATGGGACGTCCTTCTTTAACAATCGCATGTATCCCTGTGTTTTCTCTGCGAAATTACATGTTGATGTATATGTAACTTTGGAATGTATTTCATATATGTATACTGTACTCCTATAGAGATGGTATTATTCCTCTATACTGAAGTGGTTGTATTCCTATAGAGATGTTATTATTCCTCTATACGGAAGTGTCGTCATTTATATTGTAAGTGTCGTAACTTATACTTGATGGGTTATTAGACCACTTGTTGGGGTCGGCCCTGTATAAGTCATGTGGGTCAAAGGGTTATTAGACCACCCTATTGGGGGTCGGCCCAGTCATCATTATGTTATGTGGTTAAGTTAAGGCTGACCTAGTAAAGGTTATTAGGCAAGCCAAGTCTAGTATAAATAGAGATCGGAAGATCTCTATCTCATTCATTCTATTCTCTCTCACACACTTGGGAGAGTGGTGCACTTGTGGAGGAGGAGAAACTGCTGCTAGGAGATGTCTATCTCATATGATTGCATTGTATCATTGCCTTATCTATCTCTAAGGAATCTATTGGGGTTTTTCACCTTCATGGTTTTCCCCAAGTAAACTCTGTGTCTCTTATGTGCTTGCATTATTGTGTCCATGATTAATATGCTCTAAATTCTATTCTCTCAGTTAAGATGCTAGATCTAATTGAAATTATGAAAAATTTAACATGGTATCAGAACTAGCCTGAAAGAAGGCATGATATGGCATGTATGACACTTGTTGCACTTGCGATGCTAGGGCTTGATATAGCAAAAAACAATCATCGTAGAACTTTCACTATAAATAAAGTTTGGCAAGGTTTCAGGATCGTAAAATCGTACAAGGCGAAGATAAGATCCCAATGTACCTTGTTTCCAAAGGAAAACCTCTAATTCATTGTACTTTGTGATTTATGATTTGTACAATATAGGGCTTCTGCCTCTTCTAGATCTCAGTCATAAACAGGTGACCTTGGAAAAAATGTCATAAATTTGGATAGGAAGCTCCAAATGAAATTTCGTAAAATGTGACAGGTAGTGCACAGACTTTACTTTCTCAGGTAACATTTTCAGAGGCCGAAACTGAACCAGTGATACTTGGCATGCCGTACAAGTTCGCTCTCCTGTTTTATCCCATAAACAGGTCACATTGCGACACTTCGCATAACTCTATATCAGAGAATCCATTTTGAGGTAAGACCTGTGGGGTTGGAAAGATGACAGGCTGGGCTATCACATGAACAATTTTCAGACCCTATTAATCAAAAAGTTAGGAGTTACACCAGAAACAATCAGGTACATATTTCTGTGAAAACATAATTATTTTTTAGCACCTTCATTCACGGCTTCTGGAATTTAGGGTTTCAGAGAAAGTTGGAATTTTTGTAATCGGAGACTATGGCTGAATGATACTCATCAAAATAAAAATTTAGAGACCAAGATCATAATTTTTGGTTGGGCAGAAGGCCGGGCTTGATCAGACCCTAGTTCAGGACTTTGATCGAAAAAGTGGAAAATTAGGGCTTCTGCAAAAATGGAAATTTTTGAAATCTGTGACCACGGCTGGAAGCTCCTCAGAAAAATAGAAGCTTAGAGCTTTGGATCGAACCTTTTGATTGGGTAGAAGGGCAGGATTTATCAAACCCTAGTTTGGGGTCAGCTCTAGTGAATCCAAAAGCTTCAAAGGCAAATTTGAGGGGTGAAACTTTGTTGTTTTCAAATTATGAGTATACCAGCTTGATCAACTCATCATGGCGCATATTTCTATCCTTTCAAAAGTTTTAAATTCAAAGTTTGAATTTTTAGGGTTTCTCTGACAAACCCTAATCCAACTCCGGATCCAGTTCCTGCAAATCAAGTTGATTGGGTTAATCCTAGAAGAGAATGGATTGGTCACCTGTATAAGTGAAGAAGTTCCTGTTTCAGAGGGAGATGAGGCTAAGGCCTTACACAAGAAGATTACAAGCATTCTCGATAGGTATGACTTATCCAGGTATGTTTCAAGATTTTTTCATGATTAAGTTCATGGTATATTTGTCTTCATGTTATTATGGTTAGTACAATCTCGATTAAATTTAGACTTGTAGTATCACCTTAATAAAATTTTGAATGCATTGATTAGGGTGTTGACACTTATGATTCTACTAATGCATTATGGTGTTGTATGAGGTTTATGTTGTCCTCTAACATGAAAGGTACACGAAGAAAGACAAATCATGTTCTAGTTCAAGAAGATATGATCATGATGACATGAGGACAAAGATTCATCTATTGTCATGAATCACTTAGAAGATCTATTTGCGAGGTATGTATAACTTGGTTCTATAATCGTTAACCTATGAGATATGTAGGTTACTAGCACAAATCATTGAAGAGAACAAGAAGACATAATTTGGGTATGTTAGACATAACTAGCTAACATACCAATCCAGGTATGTTTTTCCTATATCAAGTTAGAATCCTACCTTGTGTTAGGATCCCTTATATAAGTATACTTGGTATGATTGGTTATGTCTATTCACAAAGTTAGAAATGTAAGTAATCAAGGGTTTATGCATTTTATGTCTCTTATCTTGATTGATGATTTAACTAACCAGAAGAGTCCTATGATCAAATAAGAATATGCATGAATAAAAGAAGACTTCCTTGAAACCTTGAATACTAATGTTTATTATCTATGTTTGAAATAATCATGACTGTACATGTTTAAGATTATTGTGTGTTGATAGTATTAAGATTATACTAGTGAATGAGTGATTATGTATGAGACCTCGAGGATAACACAATGATGATATTAATAAGCATGCATAGTGATGGATATAAGTTCAAGGATATGTAATCTAGGAAGCAAAGGTCAAGAGGGAGCACACTCCATTTGTTCCTACAAGGAAGCAAAGATCAAGAGGGAGCACACTCCAGTTGTTCCTGCAAGGAAGCAAAGATCAAGAGGGAGCACACTCCAGTTGTTCCTGCAAGGAAGCAAAGATCAAGAGGGAGCACACTCCAGTTGTTTCCTGAAAGGAAGAAAAGATCAAGACGTAGCACACTTCAGTAGTTTCTGCAAGGATGCATATATTCAGAGGGAGTTGACAACTTCTCACAATCCACATCAATATGGAGTTGCAGAAAAGAAGCAAAGACTGAGAGGGAGTCAACCCAACAAACAAACAAGATAAGTATTTGAATTATCATGCCTTGCATATTTTATTGTTTAAATAATATTGTTCAATAATGTATATACTCATGTTTCTAGAATTAGGTTGTGTATTATGCATAGTTGCATTGATGAATAGTATACTACTAATATACATGGGTAAGTGGCCTATGGCACTGTACAACATTCCAGTGCTATTTATCTAGAATGAAACCTCTTCACTGAAATGTTGGGAGTTGTGCACACTCTTAACAATGTTCTGGTAGAGATTGGAAGGCATCTAGAAAGTTATGTGATATGGATAAATGTTGTATTGAAGCATTGGCTAAGATAATTGCATGACTGTATGACATATTTCTTTGTGTGTAAGAATTTGTTCTAAAAACTATGAGATGTTTTCTAATCATGCAATTTAATTTGTTGTGTAGGAAATATCATATGCCATCACCTACAAAAGAAGGACTACAACATTTGTTCAGCAACAAAGTTATCTATTGAAAATATTGAAGATATTGAAGTTCCCAGGATCTGGGAAGAATGCCATGATCGAGGAGTACCAATCAATCATGAAGATGTTTGGGATGCAGTCCCGAGACCTAAAGGGGAGTCTGTAGTGACTTCCACGAGGATCTACAAGATCAAGCATGCTGCAGGTGGTAGCATGGAGATTTTTGATCCTGTAGCCAAATACACTTCCATTAAGATCCGTACTTGCTTTGGCTGCAGTGATGAAAGGGAAGATACACCAGATGGATTTCAAGACAACTTTCTTGAATGGTGTAGTTGAAGAAGAAGTGTATGTGGAGAAACCACTTGGTTCTGAGATACATGACATGGAGTCATATATGTGCAAAACTTGGCATGGTAGGATAGACAACTTTCTATCTAGTTCGGGCTTTACCAAGAGTAAAGCGGATTCCAACCTTTACTACAAGGTTGAGGAAGGAAATCCAGTGATACTACTTTTGTATATGGATGACCCGTTTATTATAGGTGAAGATAGATTGATTGCTGACATGTCGCGGAAGCTTGCTGCCGAGTTCGAGTTGAAGAACTTGAGGATGATGCACTATTTTCTAGGTATGGAGGTGTGGAAGAGTGCAGATGGAATATTCCTTGGACAAGGGAAGTATGCAGTAGAGATCCTGAAGAGGTTCGGGATTATGGACTGCAAGGCCATGGCCACACCTATGACATCAAACCCAAAGCTTCTGTGTGATGCTTCATCTAAACCGGTTGATATCACTATGTATCGTCAGATGATTGGGTCCTTGATGTACCTGACGAACACGAGACCAGATATTTTCTTTGCGGTGAACACATTGAGCCAGTTCCTGACAGATTCGAGGAGTGTTCACCTGGTTGTTGTAAAGCATATTCTGAGGTACCTGAAGGGTACGGTTGATTATGGGCTCAAGTATGATGCGAATCAAAAGTTTAGCCTACACGGTTATGTTGATTCAGATTGGGTAGGAAGTGCTATAGATAGGAAGAGCACTTTTGGGTGTTGCTTCAGTATGGGATCAGGTGTGATCTCTTGGTTTAGCAGGAAGCAGTCCTGCGTAGCACTAAGTATAGCCGAAGTAGAGTATGTTGCGACGGATGAGCAAGTTGCAGTTGTATTGACCAATCCTTTGGCCAAAGTGTAGTTTGAGTACTTCAGAGAGAGGCTTGGTGCACTTCAGATCGAGATTCCTTCCAAAGGGAAGTGATGATTCCAGAAGATGCAGATGCACATGAGATTTTCTGACATGGTTGATGTGTTCTCCCATGGTCGTGATGTAATTGCTGAGCCATTCTCACATGGTGGTAGATGTGTTCTCCCATGGTGTAGATGTAAGGGATGAAGCCATTTTTCACATGGTGGTAGATGTGTTCTCCCATGGTGAGAAAGTAAGGGCTAGAGACTTCCGCGAATGGTGGTAGATGTGTTCTCCCATGTCGGTGGTGTAAGTGTTGGATGATGTGCATCTGGGCTGTGCTTCGTGGACGATAAGATGATCTGAAGAGGACGATGCTATGATGATCAGGAGGATCACGGATGATGAGCATCAGGATGATGCTCCAGTTACTGTTCTGTATATGTATATGCATCATGTTGGATGCAGGATATGATCAGTTGGATCATTTATGTATGTATGCATCATGTTGGATGCTATATATGATCAGTTGGATCATTTATGTATGTATGCATCATGTTGGATGCTGGATATGATTAGTTGGATCATTTGTATGTATTTTTGTATATGCATCATGTTGGATGCTTGGACCATGTATCTGTATATGTATTAGGTGGATACATTGTATGATCAAGTGGATCATGTATGATGATATGTATCAGGTAGATACTTGGTATGCATCAGGTAGATGCATTGTATGATCAGGATGATCATGGATGACGAGCTTCAGGATGTTGCTCCAGATGACATGCATCAGGACGATGTAGTGATGATGATCAGGATGATCATGTGTACATCAAGATGATGTATGGTGAGTATCAGGTTGATACTCTATGGCCATGGAACAGGTTGTGCAGATAAGCATATAATTTGGCCCTGGGAGATTTGTAGATAGTCTTTCGAGGTTTTGCCTATGGCATGTAATCTAGCCCCGGGATATCTGGAAAATGCTCTTTCGAGGTTTTGCTTTGGGAGGACATATAATTTGGCCCTAGGAGATCTGCAGATAGTCTTTCGAGGTTTTTCCTATGGCATATCATTTGGCCCTAGGATATCTGGTAGATGCTCTTTCGAGGTTTTGTCCTATGGCATATAATATGTTTATGGGAGATCCGATAGGTTGGGCTGTGTGCCTGTAATAAGTCCTGGGATAATCTTGTGAGGTTTTTCCATGACCACATGTAATTTGGCCCTGGGAGATCCTATAGGTAGAGCTGTGTGCTCGTAACATCCTGGGATGCTCTTGCGAGGTTTTGTGGTGACCACATGTAATATGTCCCTGGGAGATCCTATAGGTAGAGCTATGTGCTCATAACAACCTTGGATGCTCTTGCGAGGTTTTGTGGTGAGGTCACATATAATATGGCATTGGGAGATCCTACAGGTAGAGCCGTGTGCTCGTAATAGCCTAGGATGCTCTTGCGAGGTTTTGTGATGCACGTAATAAGTCCTGAGGATTCCATAGTATGGCCAGTGATGATGAAGACCTGCAAGTGGTGGGCCTGCATCCAGAATGAAAAAGGACTGGCTCTATAGAACTTCCTATGACGAGTAAATTCAGAGATTGATCGAGATAGCAGCAACAGTGACGATGACGATTCTCTAGTGACGATGATCCAAAGAAGAAGACTTGTGCTAGAAGACCTGTGTCGAGAAATCCCTTCCTAGTTAAGAGGGAGTGTTGATGTATATGTAACTTCGGAATGTATTTCATATATGTATATTGTACTCCTATAGAGATGGTATTATTCCTCTATACGGAAGTGGTTGTATTCCTATAGAGATGTTATTATTCCTCTATACGGAAGTGTCGTCATTTATATTGTAAGTGTCGTAACTTATACTTGATGGGTTATTAGATCACCTTGTTTGGGTTGGCCCTGTATAAGTCATGTGGGTCAAAGGGTTATTAGACAACCCCAGTGGGGGTCGGCCCAGTTAGAATTATGTTATGTGGTTAAGTTAAGGCCGACCTAGTCAAGGTTATTAGGCAACTCAAGTCTAGTATAGATAGAGATCGAGAGATCTCTATTTCATTCATTCTATTCTCTCTCACACTCTTGGGGGAGTGGCGCACTTGTGGAGGAGGAGAAGCTGCTTCTAGGAGATGTCTATCTCATATGCTTGGGTTGTATCATTGCTCTATCTATCTCTGAGGAAGTTATTGGGGTTTTTCACCTTTATGGTTTTCCCCAAGTAAACTCCGTGTCTCTTATGTGCTTGCATTATTGTGTCCATGATTGATATGCTATAGATATGATATGTTGTACATGTTATTCTCTCAGTTAAGATCCTAGATCAGATTTAAATTCTAAAAAATTTAACATTACACACGAAATGCCGTAGGTATTTTGCCTTCCCCTACAAACTTTGAAGTTTTGTATTTCTGTACATGGTGGTAGAGAAAAAATGGTGTCCACTTTGAGGGGATCGATGCAGATCCCATCCTTTGAAATGATGAATCCTAAAATGCATCCGTACTCGACACAAAAACTGCACTTATGAGGATTTAAACATATATTATACCATCGACACCTAAGGAATACAACCGTCAGATAATCGATGTGGAATTTGCGATGATTCAAATGAAGAGGGAGATTGTCTAAGTAAGGTTCCAAAAAATCCTTCACAATGTGGAAATCATACGACATAGCCCATTGGAATGTAACACCAACATTTTTAAGGCCAAAAGGGATTTTGTGATATGTGAACGTACCCCATGGGTAGATGAAAGCAGTCTTATGTTGGCCGACATGATGGATCTCAATCTGATTATAGCCGAAAAATCCATCCATGAATGAAAAGATGACACTTCCGGCACAATTGTCGATGTTTTGGTCAATAAACACGGTAGGGTAATTGTCCTTGGGACAAGCCTTATTCAAATCGCTATAATCAACACTAACCTTAATGGTTCCCTATATTTTGGTAACCAGGATGACATTAGAGACCCAATTTGTTAAGGCAATAGGATAAATGAACCCAACCTTCAACAACTTTTCTATATCTGCCTTAATAGCCGTACTTTTCCTAGTGTGCACAGGGTGGAGTTTTTTCCAGACAAGTTTGGCTTTGGGATATGTTTGAATCTCATGCATGACAATAGAAGGATCAATCCGAGGAATTTCCTCGTAGATCGCAAAGAAGTCAAGTAATTGTTTAAATAAGGCCGTCAAAATGGTGACTTCTTTCGAAGAACAAGTTGAGCCTAAGTGAATATGTTCCACGACTCTAGGTTTTACCAAGATGTCGATCGGAAAGGTAGGCATGATGTTTTCCAGGTTTCCCTCAGTTACCGTATCATAAGTCAGAATACATTATTGAGGGTAATGAAAGACATCTGGTGAGTGGGCATCTGGTAGATCAGGTGCTGATTGGATGGACTCGTAAGTAGCTTTTGTAGGGCTGAGAGGAATCACATCTCCAATTGATACCAAGTGATCAGGATCAGGCGCAATTCGTTGGTCATTTGGGTAATGAGATGACGAAATCATGTTCACTAGGGCAACATGGGCAGGGGGATCCGGTGTTGAAAAGACTCCCATGACAAATGAATATTTAAGGATTCCTACCCCCACACTCTCATATATCTGCGTAGAGTGTCCCAAAAGAGGGACATTGTCTGCGGGGTGAGTAGTGGTGTCAAGTGTACAAAAATATCATTGGTCGATAGTGACAATATTCCCTTGGTGGGGAAATTGCACAATGCGAATCAAGATAGATGACGCAACCGCGGTAATGGAATAGAACCCATTTCAACCAAGTAATAAGTTATAATCCAACAGGGAAGTGAAGAATTCCATGTAAATGGAAACCATCTTACCATCCAACTCGATGGCCAAGTATTGTAACAACCCGTCGGGTTGAAAAACACGTCCATCAAATGCTTTCAATGTGGTGGGGGAATGATTAAAATCGGGAGAGCCAATGGATCTCCAGTAGGATAATGACATAACTGAGGTAGAGGATCCTTCTTCTAGGACAGTACGATGGATGCTTTTACCAGAAACAATAGTAACAATTTGAAACGCGAGTTGGTGGGAAAGCCTTGGCTTGAAATACTCTTGAACATGATGGTGTTGGAGGAATCTAGTTCTACAGCTCCTATCACGGATAATAGGGTCTTACATTGATTGGGATAGTTTTGTAAGTCTTCTTGTGTCGACATAACATAAGGAGCTTGCACTAAATCCTCTACTATATTGTAGTTTTGAGCAGCCCGAGCATTTGGATTGAAAATGGATTTTCTAATCGTGCTCTTGGGTGGACGCAATACTGAATCCGGTAAAGGTTTCTCTATGAAAAGAGGACCTTTAGATGAAGGAATGCTAGATGTAGATGTAGAGAGATTTTTAGTATTACCCCCGTTAGATTCCTTGTCAAAAGTAGAGTCATATGTCCAATATCGAGTAAATAAGTTGATTGTTTGACTCTACATCATGAGAACATGAGCGGTTGTGAATGGTTCTCTTTGAGAAGGAGATGGTTGTTGTGCAACCATTTGCTGTTGTTGTTTGGGGAAGGGATCGGTTCAAAAAACGGGTGTGGGGTTTCCCTTAAGAAAAATTTTCACTTCCTCCCAATGTGGGCATTCTTTGGTGAAGTGATCGTCACCACACAATAAACAAGGATATTTAACCTTCTGCTTTTGTTTGTTGTATTCATGATTGTGTTTTGGCTCTTGTTGGTTATAATATTTTTAGAATTTTCCTTTGTTCTTCTTTTTTCCACTGTATTTTTGAGGTGAAGCAGATTGAACTGAATTCACTTCTTCAGTGTAAGCAGGGTTGGGTGAGCGATTAGTATTTTTTCAAGCTTGGTGCGGGGGTGGAGTCAAACTATGAGGGTTCTGTGATCCACCAGATTGTGTAGGTGGCTGGGTATGCACAGAACAAATGATGCCATCGGCATGAGATCCCGTAGGTGGTTTTGTTGGATCATATGTAGGGTGGGGGGAATTGGGATTCTATTGTATAAGGTGCCAGATTGGGAATAGACAAGGTCTAAATACTGAGCACGAGATATAGCTTGTTCTTTCGTAACATCCCCACCCACAGCTACGTATTTAGCTATGACGGGTAGTAGTGACTTCGTGAACCAATCGACAAGTAGTTGGTCCGGAATAGGAGCTTTAATGAGACGTATTTTTCTCCTCCACTCATGAATATGATCGGAAATATGAGTGGCAATAGTTTGATGCCGAGAAGTCAAAATATCCATGTAGATTTTTTAGCGGATCGGTAACTGAAAGTGAGTAAAAAAGGACATAGCTAAAGATCGAAAATCAACAAAGGAATGTGGTGGAAACTCAATGTCCCACTTTGCGGTAGTACCAGTAAGAGTTCATTGAAATAACCTGAAACATATGGAATCATCTATTAAGTAATTGGATGAACACCACAAATGATATGTCGTCACTTGGTTTTTAGGGTCCTCACTGGGCTTTCCGTCAAAATTCAAAATTTGTTATGATAACTTCACAGGAATCATTGGCCAGTTAATACCATGTTGAATGGGATCACTAGTCAAGTGCGACAGATCTGGTAGATCATGTGTGGCCATAAATGGTAACTATAGGTTTCGCTGTGGATACTGGCAACACTAATAAGGCATTTGTGTACCAGTAGGACCATGGATTGATTGGTCGTAAGGTCCTCCCATAGGGTTGGCCATATGGACGTGGGCCTCCTAGGTTGGAACACTAGTACAAAATGAGAGATAAATGACCAGGTGACCAAAAAATTTGGTCAACATAGTTTTTTCAATGGATAAATGACCAAAATTGATAAATTTTAAGTGACCTAACTAAAAATGACAAGATAAATGACCAATTTGGTCACGGGATAAACACTAAACTAAAAATGACCAATTTGGTCATGGGATAAGAGCTAAGCTAAACATGACCACATAACAATTGGTCATTTATTTGGTCATTTTTAGCTATCTCACTCCGACAATGGATCAAAATTACAATTTTGACAATGAATTTGTATAATTTACTACAGGGGGTCTCTGAATCCATTTACACTGTTAAAATTTAGTAAATTGTAACATTGTAGATCATGGATTCAAAGAAACGAGTGATCATGTAAATTGTGTCACTTGACGAAGACAATGCAGGTAAGAAATTGTAATTCGAGCTGTGACATAATTTACATGATCATATAATGACATATAGCAACGAATTAAACACCAAATTGATCATTTGCATGATATGTTGACTAGCAATGTCATTATTATACCCATCATTAACATACGTGTTCATATGCATAGTTTTGTAACGACCATGTATATCAATCAGGGTCATACCTTCCAGCTAGCATCCCCCACAACGTCATGTGCCGTCAATTTACCTGGTCAAGTGCCTTTCAAATTAATGAGTTTTCGAACAAGGAGATCAACCGATGCAAAATATATGAATATGTTGTAGCTTCTTGGTCAATTAATTGCTAATTCATGAGGTAAGAACTATTGATTCTTTAGACTTATCCCTTGGATGCACTCTGTTTCTCGTTGAGTTGTGCATGCTATCTATTATGTCTTGAAACCCTTCTTTGTGTCATTCGCGTTAAGCTTTTCAATTTCCTCATGGATCTTGTGGTTCGATATGATCCTGATGGCACTGGAGTTGTTCAAGCCTATCATGGTTCTATCTCCCTTATACAGAACATTGGATGATAGGATTTCCTTCAAACATTACATGACCATAATTAGTCATTTAATGCATGATAATTATTTGCTCGAAGCTGAGGACTCCACACAAGCTAGCATTTCATGCCATCCGAATCTGTCTATAACGTTAAAATTAGTGAAATTATATTTTTCTTACAATTTCATAAATTTTTGCATTACAGATGGATTCAAAGACCCCCTTTCAAGAGGGATTCTAAAATGAAATTGTATTTTTACAATTCTATAAACTCTAAAATTTACAAAATTTTAAAATTTTAGATAGATAATCAAACAACTTATCAAAAGTGATGAATGCTCCATGATATTTAGCTTGCTCCATTTACTTGACTATAGATCATTCTCCTAGATTATTCACAATGTAAAGCCTCCATTTAATAATATATAGTTATTATATGTTAATATAATATATAATTAATTTATAATATTAATATAATATAATTATTATATGTAATATTTTATTATTAATAAAAAAATGGGAACATAAATAATAAAATAAATATAAAAGAAGGAAAATAAATAAATAATAATAAAATAGGGAAAAAGGAATGAGAAAAAAAAATTAGAAGGGAAAAGAAGTTAAATGAAAATGAAAATTCAAAAAAAATTTAAATCCCAATGTGACCAAGACTTCGGAGTCTTTTATCCTATTGCAAATTCACTCTCTGAATTTTGCAATGCTTAGTGTTATAATTCTGGTTGCATTCGGACTTGGGGCTAATTGTTTGCCATTATTTTTTCTTTAATTCCATTTGCATTAGGATTTGGGGCTAATTCTCTGTCATTATTTTTATTACAAAACCCTCTCTTCAAAGCTAACAAAACTTTTTTTACATTGATGTAGGGTTGTTTCAGATGGATTCCCATGATGGATCCTGTGTTATGGTTGCTACAGTCTGATCCAGTGCTATTGTTGTTACAGTAAGATATACTTCTATTTCTTAATATTATTAAAATGTTGAATTTGTAAAATATTATTGCTCTTATGTAATTTGAGCTCTCTTCTTCCAGCTTTGCTATGGATTCCTCCATCTTATGTTTCTAACGAACACCACAACGCGCTTGAAAATCTTATGTAACTGCTCAACCTCTGTACAATCAGCCGTTATCAGTTTCCTTGCAAGCAGTAGTTTGGCCCATTGGGTGCTCTGGTCTTCATTATTTTATGATAAAAAAATAAAATCTAGTTCAACAATAAATATTATCATGATGAGATTGTTTTAAACAATAAGCTTCCAATGAATTCTTGAATAACATGATTTACTGCCATAATTTGAACATTGCATATTTGGCACCCAAAGCTCTAGCATTTGCAAGGAAAATTGATAAAGGCAGCCATTTTGTGTATAATTGTCTCTGCAATTTAAATGTTTCTTTGCCTGTTTCAGATGGATGCCCCAGGATCGATCTTGTGCTACGGTCGCTACAGTCAGATCCAGTGCAGTTGTTGTTACAGTAAGATATGCTTCTATTTCTTAATATTATTAAAGGATTGAATTTGTAAAATATTATTGCTCTTCTGTAATTTGAGCTCTCTTCTTCCAGCTTCGCTATGGATTCCTCCATCTTATGTTTCTAACGAACACCACAGCGCTTGAAAATCTTATGTAACTGCTCAACCTCTGTACATTTAGGCGTTATCAGTTTCCTTGCAAGTAGTGGTTTGGCCCATTGGGTGCTCTCCGTCTCCATTCTTTTATGATAAAAAATAAAATCTAGTTCAACAATATTATGATGACGAGAATGTTTTAAACAATAAGATTCCAATGACTTCTTGAATAACATGATTTACTGCCATAATTTGAACATTGCATATTTGGCACCCAAAGCTCTAGCATTTGCAAGGAAAATTGATAAAGGCAGCCATTTTGTGTATAATTGTCTCTGCAATTTAAATGTTTCTTTGCTTGTTTTTTTCTCCTTATTATATGTCAAAATTCTTCAAAGATATCTAAAAATCCTTAAACAACCTTGCCCAAACCATTCATCTTGTGTTAACAAAAGAGGTAAATGTTCCATAGACATCGACAATTCCTGATGTTCTTTCTCATAATCTATTTTTGAACAGTCTCAACCTCCAGAGCATACATTAAATGGGCCACATATTTCGACATCCTTAATTCTTTTGACTAAAACGACTTAAGCGACCAGTAGTATGAATGAAAAGTTAAGATGAACTTTGATTACGAGCAATGACATATGTGCTCAAATTACAAAAACTTCGTATTCAAATGACAAAACTTTGTGACAGCTACATTCATGTAGGGTTGTTTCAAATGGATTTCCCAGGATTGATCCTGTGCTGCGGTCACTACAGTTAGATCCAGTGCTGTTGTTGTTACAGTAATATATACTTCTATTTCTTAATATTATTAAAGGATTCAATTTGTAAAATATTACTCCAAATCTCAGTAAATCTATAAAGTTGTAATTGGTTAGCTTTACATATTATGCCTTTGCTTTCTTTTCCATTGCTGGTGGATCTGCTATTGGTTATTCAACGACAATCAAGTGTTAATAACTCATTAAAACCTGACTATGACTCTCGCACGTTGCAGCCATAATGAACGAAACGAGGTCGAGTTATTCAACCTGACTTTAGCTACACTGCCTTCTTTTCTCAATTCGACTGTTTTGGAATGTTTTTTTCTGCAATTGAATACCCTAATCCAGTACACACAATCAAGGAATCCACTTAAACAACCATTAAGAGGAAGATTAATACTCAAGTTGTCTCTGTATCGATAAGAGATGTGGCAGCTTGCATGTCTAACTCTGGTAAAGCAACTTCACAGCGTGATTCTTAGAAATCTTAAAATGTTGTTTTCTTTCCCTTTTTGTTTTCTTCCTTTTCTGATTCTGATTCCTCTTTTCTTCTTGCGAATACTCTATCAGAGATTCGACGACTATCCCACAATTACAGAACCGGGACTCCTTCTATTTATATGGACACACCAGGTTATCCAATGCAAACTGCTTCCCTCAGTCTATGCTGGGAAAGTCACTTGCGCCAATGCCTCTCTGAGCCCCCCCTGTATCAAATCCTCTCAAAGCCTTGTATCTCTCAGCATTTTTTTGTCTTGTGTATAGTTTGATATGTTTGGGTATCTTTTAGTTACAATTTGTATTGAATTTTCTCATTGGATTCCTCGCTTTGAGTAGATTATACTGACTTCATGATCTCTATATGTGATCTAGTAATATTCCAAATAATTGGGTTCTTGCACTATTTTTGAAATTCTATTCAGTCATAATTTGGCACTGGTGTTCATCTATGATTATATCGAGTTCAGTCCCATCTATCTTTTGTCTACATCAGTTGATAAGTTAATCCTTTTTTGGGAGGTCACAAAGCTTAAGCCGATTCTTTGTTTTCCATTTTGTTACATGCTAATATTGCTAAAATTTTAGTAGAGCATACCCATGTGCAGCATTTTTATCCATTTGTAAACTTTAACACTGAACCCGTGGTGCCTCAAAGTGCCAGTTCCAAACCTAATAGTAGTATGGCTGGTCAATCAGCTTCTTCATTAGGAAGACAATCGTCCTGGACTTCCAAGCAAAACATACAGTTTGAGAAGGCCTTAGCTCTCTATGAAAAAGACACTCCTGACCGTTGGCACATTGCTGCTTCCATGGTTGATGGGAAATCCCCGGAGGAAGTCAGAAAATATTATGAAATTCTGTTAGAAGACTTGAATTGCATTGAAGCAGGTGAGGTGCCTTATCCCAACTACAAATATTCGGGGAGCTCAGGATATCGTCCAATGCCTAGAATGTAAGAAAATAAAAATTGAACAACAACATTCAGTATAAAGGTGAATCCCCTGAGCGTACCATCTTGGAAGTGGTAATAAATATTCATGGATTTCATTTCTGGATTACTGTGTACTTCCAAAAATAACGACTCAATATTGTAGTGGTAATCTGGTGTGCCGAAACTATTTGTGACTAATCATGACTTGAAGTCACAAATACTTTTGGCACACCAGTTTACCACTACCAATATTGAGTTGTTATTTTTGGAAGTAAACAGTAATCTATAATTAAATTCATGAATATTTATTCCCACTTCCAAGATGGTACACTCAGGGGATTCACCTCCTATACTGAATGTTGTTCTTCAATTTTTATTTGCTTATAGACCATATAAGTTGCAGTATCTGATTTTAGCCCTGGCCAGTAATATAGTTCATACTTTAGTAAGTCCTCTGAATGTCTAAAGGTGCATCACTTATTTCATTAAACACCAATCTCCTCAAACCCTTGTGATTTGGTATAACACTTCTTAAACTCTGTTCCTTTGTAAAGACTTATGTTAACAATACCTCGGATAACAAAGTGGGATAGGCTTATCCAGATTCTCATTCACTGATATTCTAGAAGAGATTTGTATTCCAACCATTCAAGGTTAAGGATTACCTAGCTTATGTTGTTGTTGCATCGAACAGTACAATACCTAAAGAATGTTTGAAGATGTTGCAATGGAGCTAGAGAAGCATGTATTGAACTGTGAAAGTCATTGTTTTAATTTTGGAATTTAATGACAGATATAATAATATTTACTATCAGGTTAGACTCTAGCTAATTATTGTTATAACAATTCTTACATGTTTAAGACACATTTTATTTAAATTTGATTTTTATTTTTATTTTGTATTAACTGCATTCAATATCTTTCTTGCAACTTGTTTTTGAAGAAGTGATGGAAAGGACAAGGGAAAAGGAAGAGACGGAAGCATACAAAAGGAAAAGGTTGGGAGATGAATTCACAGATTTGCTCTATTCTTTAAAGGTGAATTTTAATCTTTTTCACGTGAAGAGTTGTTTTTCCCAAGATCATAATTTTTTATACTTTTGGCATCTTACTATTAGCTAGAAATGTTTTTACTTCGTGATAGTTGATTGTGATGGCTCATTTCAGGAAATAACTTCTTCCTCAAGATGGGAATATTGCAAGTCTTTGCTTGAAGATGCTCCTGATTACCAGTGGAAATACAATGATGGGAAGATTGCAAGTCTTTGGTTGAAGATGCTCCTGATTACCGGTAGAAATACAATGCAAAAGATTTATTTTGTTTCATGGCTAGCCTTTAGTTATGTATTTCTTGCTATATCCATTGTTTGGTATTGGTAATTTATTGTCTATATAAATTCAAATCCATTAATGAATTCAAATCCATTAATGATGAGGTCTTCCAATTAGAGATATCTGATGAGTACATTGCACACCTTCAAGAAAAGTTGAAGGAGAAAGAACTCAAACAAGAGGAGGAGAAGGTTTGTAATGTCTACCTATATTGCTAGTTGATAAAAAACAATTGCATTTGCTTCTTTTTTCTAGTTTGTGTACTATTTCTTTTTGCATTTTACAATTTGGTAAAAGCCTATTTTTTCTATACATCACATAAAAGAAGGTTTTGTCGATTATTATTAAACAACATTTTCAATAGCCAAAGGTTCTGGATAGATTACAAACTGTATGTTTGTCCATACTTTTGAATCTGAAATTTTACTTTAAAATCTTAAAAATCTTCTCTCTTACTTCCTTCTATCCGCAATATATCTTGATCATTGAAAACTTGATTGATTCCAACAACATTTCCATAGACACTAACTAGAGCACGTTTATCCATATGACTCATTTCTTGATTGGAGTTAGATTTATTTCTTAACTCTTCTTTAATGCAACGTCTTTGTAATGGAAAAGTGGCGTTACTAAATAGACCTGCCAGCTAACCTTGTTCTTGGCTCATCACAAACTTCGGTTCTTGGTAAGAAATATTAACTGTTATTTCATTTGATTTGCAAACTTGGATACCACCTATAAAATCAAGCATACTTCTTAATTATTCTTCAGACATCTGCTGCATCTAACGTGGCTCAACGTGTATCGTGTTCTCAACATTGTCTGTAACCTTGGACAGACTTGCTGCAACTATGGAACTTGCCATAAAGAGCAAGGCCTTGAAGAAGTATAGTAAATCTAGCTAGGAGTTCTAGTCTTACAAATGTTCATGATTATCTCATTTTTAAGAACATTAGTGAATCCGCTCGTGATATTTCCCGTTGTAAAGTAGGGTGTGGTTGGTGCAAAAGTGACGAGTATTTCTGGTCAAAACTTGAAGAATTTGGACCAATTCTGAGCATTCACTAGGACTTTACAGTGGTAATGAAAGCACACAACCAATTTTTGAGTTGTTGGAATTGCATTTAGAAATGTTTTTTCAATTGATGTTATTTTTATAGGTTTTTTACATCTCAATGGGCTTAGATTCGTTTGGCCACTAAAGAGCACCTAAAGAGCACTTTAATTCTTACTGCAACATTGAAGACAATACATGTCTCTGGTTGCATGTTGCTAATAGATCTTTCTTTTGATTCATTTTTGAATAATATTAATATGAGAACTACTCCTTCCACCATAAATTATAGGATCCATAGTAGAGAGAGTTGGATGTTCTAAAGAATGGTATGACTTGCCATTGGTTGAATGCTCTGTGTTAGATCATTGTTTCCAGAGCTGTCTGAATCTACACTTGCACTCTCATTTTTTTTGGATTAAATCTTTTTTCATTGTCAAATGACATTCTCCTTTTAATGAGTTTCCTAGGGCTCAGAAATTATGTTGGTCTGAACAGATTTCTTATCTACAAGATTAACAAAGGCTGCATTACACAAATTCTATCTTAGTTATGTATAATCAGGTGTAATTTGAACCAAGCTGGATTTATTTACCAACTTCTGAGTATACTCTTTTGGAGATAGGAACTGGATGTAGTTTGAACCTTAGGTGGCTCTATTTACCAATCTATTTGCATACTCTCCTGGAGATGAGAAGAGCATAGGAATTACAGAAGTAGTTTAGAGTTATCAGAGTATCAGATTTGAGGAATGGAGATCTATCTCACGAAATACTAAAGATGCCTCTCTGGGCAAAAAACTAACTTTATAAAATGAAAAGCATGGGACCATTGATTGTAGGTGTTTGCAAGTACTATAACTAGGAATCTAGACAGATATCCATATACACAAGTAAATGTTGTATATTTTCATCAACCGAAGACTTGAGAATCATCAGTAGATAAGTGAAAGCTCCAAAGTCCGAAAACATATGAACTTTATGAGATTTTTTGGAAAAATAAGGAGATAAAAACATTATTACAGAGAGCTTAAGACTAATAGGTAGGAACTACACTACTTGCAAAATATTAGTACAAGTTATCCGGAAGAGATCAAAAGGCATAGTGAAACAATAACCCTACAGTTAGAGCAATTTCAAGCTACCTTAGTTTGAGGGATTTAGGAAATTGACTGCATATTGATATTTGGTATATTTAAATGAAACAACTTCAAATTAAGTTTTCAAAAAGAAAATCCAAAAATCCATATCTTAAAGGTAGATCAAAGTCAAGATTCCTTTTGTTCAGTGAATTTAAGAATCATTATTAAGTTATAAAAAAATGCATGTGTTCTTGCGACTTTTTTTGTTTTATTATGCAGGACAAGAAGGCTTTGACGTTGGTTCCTGATAATAATCTTTATGTAGAGGGATTTGCTTCGAATGTTTTTGCAAAAGCTGACAAACAAGATAGAGTAGGGCGAGCAGACTTGTATGACCATTTCAACATGATTTATTTGTGTTGATGGCTATTGTGCAATGTTTGGATGTTCTATAGTTATGTGTAGTTTTCTCAGTGTCCAATCTAGTCAATGATGTTATGATTTACTTCCCCTAAGGCACGCTGCCAGATTTTAAGTATCTGAAGTAGATATTTGCTTTAAAGAGATTATTAGTTTGATGTGTATGGTTGATGTCAATGATATGGGAGAATGTATTGTATCTTGGATTTACTTTTACAGGTTTTATTATTTAGACATTTGATAACATTCTTATTTGTATTTCAGGAATACGACAAAGACGTTTTATGCAGCATGCATATTTTTTGAGATTCTCCACCAATTTCGTGAACTAAAACCTGAAGTGAGTCTTCCTTTCCTTGTGCTTACTGAATATCTTCAATATTTTAAATTCATCATAACTTGTAGGTTCTCTACAAACTCAAGAAGTTGGAACTCATTCCAATCTCAATTTGAAACATGGTTCAATTGCAGCTCCGCGAAGTTCTCAAGAGAGAATCCCTTTCTTAACAACTTCAAACATTGCTTACCTCTTAGAGGCTTCATTGAAGTTAATTAACACTGATAACATATCTTCTAGCTAGCCAACTTCCCAACATGGTAGCCAAGGAGCATCTTGGAAGCAAACTGTCCATCACTTCAAGATTGCATCATTTGCATTGAGAACATGTTTGCGTCATCTGAAAGCATTTTCTACTGAGTCACTGATGCAAGGGGAGTCTCAAAATCCACTCAAGGCCCTTTTTTTTGGTGACATGAAAGTTCTGGGAGGTCCACTGCTGCAATTAATGTGTTTATTAAAATCAACTTCAAGCTCAGTTTCAACACAGGAGAAAACAAGGAACAAGGAGAGCAGAGTGAAGAAGGCATCTAATGAAGCAGGAGATGGATTGATCCATACAGCAGTTCTTTGTATGGATATGTTATGCAAGTCGAGTTTTACAACAAAATGCTTGTTTGATGTACTTGAGGAAATGCTATATGTTTCAAGCAATGAGGAAGAAGTTGTACATGACATTGATATTGAGATGGAGTACATTTATGAAAATGAAAGTGAAAGCCTAGAAAGTAAGCTAATACACCTATTTTTGTGGAAAAAAATCCAACCACTTTTGGTTGAGCTTCTTATGTAGACACATTTTTTAGAGTTTGAGGTAACAGGTTCCTAGAATTTGAAGCTAGATTAGTTCTCAACATATGCAAATTTGCTTTCTGCAGGCATGTTTAGAGTTAGAGTTTAAATACTCTCTTGTGCAGTTTTAAGTTAAACTTTTGCATTTAAAAAAGCTCAATTGCAACTATGATATTTTATTTTTAGTAGTCGTTTTCCATGCCCCGTATTAATGTTTTATACTATTTTGTCTTGATCCCCAAACAATAGGCTGATATGTATGTGCATGCTACATACTTCTTGTTATCTATGTTAAGAAATATGAACTAAAAAACTCAGCTACAGATTTCTCCAAATCTTACATAATTAACTCAGTCAAACACTTAGCATTTCACAGATCTCAGTCTTCGACAGTCATAAAAAAATAAATGCATATCACATGCACACTTTCCAGTGAACAACAAGCTGAAACACATTAGCTAAGTACACATTTGCAGCGGAAATAACTCATGAACAACAGACTGTAAAACACATTTGACACAGGAATATTTGGCACAATGACCTTGAAAAAACCCCAAAGGGAAAAACCAGTCAAGAGGGAAATGCAGATGCCCAAGATCAGGAAAAGACAATTGTGATTGTTGATTTGGTACCACTCGGATAGAGGTATGTGATCCTTTTCTATAATTTGGCAAGATGGTGTTAACTGTTGGAAATTTTATTCTCATATCAATCCATAAGGAATTCTATTTAAGGGTGCTAACTCAATGGTAGAGCACCTATCTTATAGGCAGGAGATTGGTGGTTCAATTCCTCCATGCCCTATATATATTCTAAAACCACTAAAAAGAGATAAATGACTAAACAAATGACCAAAATTTGCATATAAACGACTACCAGTACAACATGAGAGATAAGTGACCAAAAAAATGACCAAAATATGCATATAAATGACCACATATATAAGCTATAAATGACCAAATATACGACCAAATATATGACCACAATATAAGCTACAAATGACCAAGCTAAATATGGCCACATATTTGCTACCACTCGTCACCAACTCAAAAATGGTCATTTATATGCGTATTTTGGTCGCTTATCTCTCATTTTGTACTAGTGGAAGGTGGACCTGAAGGGGGTCCTCCTCCAGAATAAGGTGGTCCTCCACTAGAATATGGGGGTCCTCCTCTAGGTGGAGGTGGTGGTGGTGGGTCGGGTGGTGGGGGAGGTGGTGAGACAAGTGGTGGTTTTGAAGAGGAAGTGTATGTGGAGCAGCCACTCGGTTTTGAGACACATCAAGGGAGTCATATGTGTGCAAATTGAAGAAGGCCTTGTACGGTTTGAAATAGGCACCCAGGACATGGTATGATAGAATAGACAGCTTCCTGTCCATATTAGGATTTACTAAGAGTAAAGCGGATTCCAAACTTTACTACAAGGTTGAGGAATGAAATCGAGTGATACTCCTACTATATGTGGATGACCTATTTGTGACAGGTGAGGATAGGTTGATTGCCGACACGAAGAGGAAGCTTGCTACTGAGTTCGAGATGAAGGACTTGGGTATGATGCATTATTTTCTAGGGATGGACATTGGCAGAGTGCAGATGGGATCTTCCTTGGACAAGGGAAGTACACACTGGAGATCCTGAAAAGATTCGGGATGATGGACTGCAAGGCCATGGCCACACCTATGGCATCAAACCTGAAGTTATTGAGTGATACTTCATTAAAGTAGGTTGATGCCACAATGTATCATCAGATGATTGGGTCCCTGATGTACCTGACGAACACGAGACCAGATATTTTCTTCCGGTGAACACTTTGAGCCAGTTCCTGATGGATCCCATACATGCTCACCTGATTGTTGTAAATCATTTTCTGAGGTACCTGAAGGGTATGGTTGATTATGGGCTCAAGTATGATGCGAATCAAAAGTATAACCTAGAGGGTTATGTTGATTCAGATTGGGCAGACAGTGCTGTAGATAGGAAGAGCACTTCAGGGTGCTGCTTCAATATGGGATTAGGTGTGATCTCTTAGTTTAGCAGGAAGAAATCCTGCATAGCACTGAGTACAACCGAAGTAGAGTATGTCACAGCTTGTTCAGCTAGTTGTGAGGTAGTATTGCAAAGGAAGCTACTATATGATTTGTTTGATCTCCAGTTGGATGCTACTTGTATCTTCTGTGACAACCATATTTGTGTGAAGTTGTCAGAGAACCCGGTGTTTCATGAAAAATCAAAACACATTGAGATGAAGTATCACTATATCATGGATATGGTGCAGAGAGGAGCAATGAAGCTCTTGTATGTTGCGACGGACGAGCAGAGAACATATGTGTTGACCAAACCACTAGCTAGGGTGAAGTTCGAGTACTTTAGAGAGAGGCTTGGTGTTCTTCATATTGAAGATACTTCCAGGAGGAAGTAACAGGACATAGATGCTAGATCCATTCCAAGCATGGTGGTAGGAGGATCCTTCCCATGGTTGTGGATGTAAGTGTTGTGTGATGAGCATCAAGACGATGCTCTAGATGATGTTCTAGATGATGATGATCAGTATGATCATGAGCATCAGCATGATGCTCCATGTGAGGATGATCAGGTTGATCATGAGTATTAGGATGATACTCTGAGGCCGTGGATATGTTGTAGGTTGTGCTGGTTATGCATGTAATAAGTACTGGAGATCCAATAGGTTGTGCTAGGAACGTAATGAGTCCTGGGATGCTCTTTAGAGATCTTGTCGGTTGAAAGATGCTCTTTTAAGGTTTTTCCTGTTCACATGTAATTAGTACTGGAGATACGATAGGTTGTGCTAGGCACGTAATGAGTCTTGAGATGCTCTTTAGAGATCTAGCTGGTTGCAATATGCTCTTTTAAGGTTTTGTGAAGTTCACATGTAATCAGTCCTAGAGATCCGATAGGTTGTGCTGGGAACGTAATGAGTCCTGGCATACTCTTTAGAGATCTTGTCGGTTGCAAGATGCTCTTTTAAGGTTTTGTGAAGACTGCATGTAATCAATTCTGGGAGATCTTGTCGGTCATGCTAGGCACATAAAGGATCCTAGGATGCTCTTGTCAGGTTTTGTAGATGCACATAATCAGTCCTGAGATTCCACCAGTTGCCACTCGTTGAGATGATGAAGACCTACATGGAGGCTAGGCCTACATCCTGCATGAAAAAGGGCTGGCTCTGTAGAACTTCCTATGACGAGAAGAATTGAGAGATAGCACCAGTTATCGAGCAACGAGTATAGCAGCAATGATGATAATGCTCCGTGATCCAATGACGATGATCTAGCTTCAGTATTGAAGACTTGGGCCTATATGTATTGATGACCTGTGTCAAGAGAATACCTTCCTAGTTAAGAGGGAGTGTTGATGTATTTGTAACTTCGGAAGATATTCACTTGAATATTATATGTATTACATTTGTACTTTATTGTATCCCCAACGGAGATGTATTATTCCTCCGATGGAAGTGTCGTCATTTGTATTTGAAAGTGTCGCTAGTTATATTGTAAGTGTCGTAACTTAAATTTGATGGGTTATTAGACCACCTTGGTGGGGTCGGCCCTGTATGAGTCATGTGGATGGGTTATTAGGCTTCCTTAAGAATTCGGCCCAGTTAGGGTTAAAGGCAGGTTAAGTTGTATAAATAGGGAGTGTGACTCTCTCATTTGATCCATTCACTCACTCATCCAACTCGCATAGTTGAGAGAGAGGAGTGCGCACAAGTGGAGGAGGAGTATCTTCTGAGGACTATCTCATTTGATCCATTCACTCACTCATCCAACTCTGTGTCTCTTGTGTTTATGATTGTTATGATTTGCATGCTATTGTCTTAGTAGGATCCTAGATAATATTTGAATAAAATTATCGAAATTCTAACATTGCAGATCCATGATAGTAAATACCGATTGAACACAATCCTGGCTACTAGACACAATCATATATCCATGATGAGATGATAACACAGCCACAGACAATACAAAAGTGGATCCATGTAATATGACTAAAAAAATCTCCATCGCGACCTGGGTAAGATACATGAGTTAACCCAAGGTCTTCAAGCCAAACCCGTAATGATACAAATCTAACCATGTGATTACAATGTCTTTAAGTCAAACATGGTAGAAACTACTTGATTACCAGTCATTGATGTATATAGTTAACAAGTGCAAAAGAAATCATCATTGATTTCAATGATCCCCAAGGTATCATAGTACATACCCTTGAATGTGAATTAATGATCTGAGGTTGAACGCTCAATGGAATATTTCAATCAAAATCCAATGATGTGAACTTACTGTTGAAAGCGAGGTAACCTATCATTAAGGCATGCAGGCCCAAGGTACTTGAGTAGTTTCTAGGTTTAATCCTCGGATGATCTGTTGAAGTCAAAAAGGATAAAGCGATTGAAGAAGGGCCATGATGTTTCCCCCATCATCGACACGAAACAAGATCAAATATTTTTGGAGTAGATCAGACTGTAGAGTGACACTTGAGACTGAATCAGGAATGATTGGCATAATAGAAGGTATAATGAGTATAGATATTGACTCGATGAATAGACCTATCTTGAACATGGGAATGGCATGACCTGGTCACATTAACATGACGACAATGACATCAAATCCTAATGCAACTAATGATGGAAGCATTCTTTAGATGAATCAAAGGAGTGGAACGAATCGTGGAATGGGTGGGACTCGAGGACAAGTAGATTATCCAAGTATTTGAATGCATATGCAAACAAGTACCATGTTCAAGAGTGACTAAGTACTGCCATAATTACAATGAAACACAAACTCTTTTGTTATCCCCATCATGATTGATGAGTACCTCTTTTTTTTATCGAGCTTGAGGAGGGTAACAGATGCTCGATATAGCTCATCATTCTGATGAGTTTGATCTCATTCATTTTATGAGCCTAAGATAGTGGGGGTTCGTCCCTGAAAGGTCCCTTCAATGTCATATTTTAACGAGTCTAGAGAAGGAAAACTCGACGTCATTTCATATTTACAGAGTCTGAAAAGAACTAAAGAGGATTCCAAATGGTTCTTTTTCATAATAGTTAGTCTCCTCATCCGAAAAAGGATAAAACAACATGAGAGAGAACTCTTCCAGTAATGATCAACCGAAGTGCTCCTTTTTCGTAAATAGTCCTCCTAGTCCGAAAAAAAGGTAAATTATCACTAGAAAAACGACCTTTCAAATACTTTTACAACTGTGAAAGAATCAAGTTCACTTGGCGATCTTTTCATATTTTGGGGATTCTGAAAAGATTTTGAAGAGGAAATCCAAGCGGTTCCTCATTTTGTGGGAGTTTTAAGAGCCCAAAAAAGTGATAAAATATAACTTGGTAACTTATTCTCATAGTTTTACGAGCACGAGAAAGAAAACAAAGTGAGCTTGATGCCGTTAATACTTGATTTTAATGAGCATCATGATAGCATAAAATATGCTCGAAGACTCGTTCACACTTGATCAAAAGTATGAAATGTCAATGATGGTCGCCAATAAAGTGAGACCACCACTTTACTTCATCTGCTAACTCCAAAAACTAAGTCAGAATTGACAATAAGGTGTTAAGACGTAAAAGGGTTTCCAACTATAATAAAAAACCCATAAAAGAAATATTTAAAAAGGAATATTCCATTTCTTTTATATAAAAAGTCAAATAGTAAAGAAATATATACCGATTGCTTTTTACCAAGTTGGAATAGTGAAAACACCTCTTTGGAGCCTGTTTTTCAAATGTCGATTGCAGAAGCTACGGTCAGCTGTTTCACGCCTCGTCAGTCACAGGTAGGCCTAAAAATTACTCTTTACCTTTTCAATGGATTGATTTTTTATTCAATTATCATTTTGGGGGTTTTTGGACTAAAATAGAAGGGGATTGCATGCACCCTTGCGGGAAGTGCGTCGAGTGTGGTCTAACATGCTTCATCCACGGGAAAAGTGTGTCTCTGATGCATTGTCTGCAAAAGTGGGGTGCATCGGCACAAATCCATAATCACAATTAATAATTGGGGCCAAAAAAACCCAAATCAAAGCCATGAAAGGGATCTAATATTCATGCATTTTATGTTTGTGTATGTTTAAACCAATACCATGGTCCAGTGGAAGGAAAGAGAGCATGAAGTGGAAGATGCCCAAGCGGTGAATGACCCATAGTCAATGAACACTTTGCAAGTACAGGGCATGAGGGCGCAAGTATAGTTTCTAGATTACTTAATCAGGCTATGGGATTCGGATCAACAAAATTTTCGAGTAGGTTCCCACATCCTCACCATGGATGTGGAAGATATTTATTTCCTGACCGAGTTGTCTAGGCGAGGATCCCTAATTTTACTATCCGGGCCATGGGGTAGTGTTCAGTCAATAGAGATCTTGGTGGTGGCACAATTTTGTACACTAGGCACACAGATGATTGCTAGGAAAATTCGCATCAAGAACATATGAGATCAACCCCTGAGGATTATATGATATTTACAATAGAGAGGGTGGCATGCAGTAGGGTTTATCATGAGGCCACCAAGGCCCACATGCTATATGCCATCAAGTGTATGGGACCGACGGGTTTCCATTGGCGTGAGGGACTCCTCACAAATATAAAGGATCAACTCACCAATTGTCGCAGTAGGGGTGAGCTGAAGCAATTCAAATATGGATCCATTGTGGTCTTATTCTTCCTAGAATGAGTTTCGCTGCTGAGACCAGAGGTAGAGCTGGATGATCTCGATCCAGGATATCCTCATATGGTCTGATGGTTAGAGGTCATGGCTCACCATGGAGGCGGAGGACCTATCATTAGTTATGGTCCCACCTTCTTTAGGTGGCTTCATGGGAAGCTCCTCATGATTGAGGATTATGGGTATGTAGGTACTGAATTTACGGGAGACCCAAACTTAGATCTTCTTGAGGGGGAGCAGTGGGGAGACCTTGGTAATAACGGAACTTTTGTTGTTTTTATGCATTTTATATTTTTTTAATGTTTTTTGGTATTACTGATGGTTCACACATGTTTCATGTAGATGTTGGACCGTATTGATCGATAGGTTCTTCTCCAATTGAGAGAAGAGGGGTGGTACGAGAGATGGAAGCTACTCAGCAGGATGCAACAGAGGAGATGAACGAGCTGGAGGAGAACGTACAAAGATTGACATTGGATATTCCCTACATATCCATCGATGACTTGCCTCTTCATTACCAGCACCATACAACTTGAGTTTCATGGTGCTTTGGTCATCTGCTCCGTCAAGTAGCTCAGGCTATTATCTATTATCACGAGCGTCCTCGGGGATAGCTATTTGTATGATATATGTACTGAAAGTTGTAGATTTTAGATTTTTGTATCCAGGACCTGCTGAAAGCTTATGGGCTTCAAATTTTGTATCAGTACCACTTTTTTATTTTACCCGACATGATGATATATATAAAAAAAAATTATTTTGCGGTTTTATGTATCGTGTCTTCTATGATGATTTAGGATCTTATGTGTGTTGGCCTATACACTATGAGTAGATTTACATGTTCTATCGTTTTTATGCATCTTTTTGATAAAAATGTTTATGAATGTGCAATGTACCAATCTAATATGAAATTAGCTAGGGAATCAACAACTGTGTTCATGTTTCTTGGAATGTGTAGGTATTGAATGGACTCAAAGGACCTCTCCAAGAGACGTACTCACTGGAATAGACGGAGTAATATGGGGTCGTAGATAGCATAGAAATGGATGATATGCGAGACCAATAACTATGAATCGAGGTAGATAAAAGGTGGTTCACACCCAAAGAAAAAGCATCGATCAATAGTCCAATTACCGCTTGATACTCGGGGGTAATGTTGGTTGCAAAACCTAGGCAAGTTTCTCCTGAACTAATTAGCTCGCCGACAGGGGAATAGAGTACTCATGTTGCCAAAGCGAGGTTGCGGGTGTGTCGGCTAGCACCATCTCAGAATTAAATCTTTGTCCAACTAGTGACCACACTTGTTTAAAGAAAGTTCATCAGTAGTCTCGTTCCTTTATGTTTGTATTTTTTATGTTGTGCCCTTTGGATTAAGGGAGCTAAAACTTGTTATTAGTTCATATTTTTATCTTATGAATTGTTCAAAGATGTCATCTCTAGTCATTATCTTTGAGCCTTTGACAATGCTTCATTAAAGTGTTGAGGTATATCACTCTATGATTCTAGCTATATTTTTGTGATGCAAGTATGTATATATATATATATCCCAAAAATAATGAGCTATGTTTGGCGTTTGTTTGCTGATGCAAAAATATTATTAAAAATAATTAAATCGAAAGTTATCACATATTAACTATGTTATCCTCCATTCAAAAACACACAGTTTATCCACCGTGGATTAACCTCAGATATATGGTATAAATGGAGTTTGACCTTCGAACAAATACTTGACCTAACCACCAAAAATCGCCATCGTTCCTTGTTGAGTTTCCCTCCATCGCATAACCAAATCAATAGAGTTTCCCAGGGTTTCTTCAGTTTGCATCTGGATCAATGGTGAGGTCGGCCCTCTTAATCGAATTCAAGCCAATCTCCAATGGAATACTTATTACACAACGCGTGGATCGTTTTTGACAAACAACAACCAAGTAGAACGTATGGATTCAACAGGTCTGTGGACTCCACCTGAGTCATATTGTAAGCAATGAATTGGACAGAGTTCACCAGCACAGGTCAATCGATCAACATCAAAATCTATAACTTGAGTCTCAACAAGATTCACCCATAATCAAATTAGTGTATGCAGAGTATATTTAAACTATGGATCTAACATTTTCCATTGAGATCACACACAGAGGAGATCAACACAACATAGCAATAGTGAATATTTAGACGACTTCCTATTTATATATTATTTTTAGTAAAACATAGTATTATTTGATTTTTTATTCTTTTATGTTATCTGTTATAACTATTTCATGACTTAAAAGTAAATATTAAATAATATGATGAAAGTATAAAAAATCATTTCATTTTCTTATTTTCATATTATCTCTTGTAAATATTAGGTGACGACCATAGACTAAGTCGAAATAATACTACTGAAACTGTCAACGACAGATGGGATAAGAAGTGCGAAGTTATTCTTCTTCCAATTCTGCTGCTCTTCGTGCATCTGAAACTCTTTGTTCTTCCAATCTTTGTAGGCAATTAGATACCTTCCTTAATTAATTTATGACAGTTAATTAGATTTGATAAGAGAGGCTTGGAACCTATAAGCTCCCAAAGATTATGTTTTTAATTAATAAAAACAAATGCATTTGATAAATTCTATTTTGGGAAATCCCATTCGAAATTCAAATATGCAAAGTGTTTGAAGGAATGTTGCTACCACTAACCAGACTATTAAATATTTGTTTTGGTATAAAAATGCAATTTCTTGTAGTGCTCTTGTAATTATGGTTATGATCCTACTAAGTAGTTTCTTCCAATTCGGCTGTTCTTCATGCATCTGAAAGTCTTTGTAGTCGTCGTTCTTCCCTTCTTTGTCGTCGTTCTTGGAATCTCCGTTGCACGTCGACATTAATTGGACGCTGGAATATTGGACTCCCGCTTCTTAATGCTTCTCTTCTCCATTGTGTTGAGTCACGAGCCACTTGAGTCACTAGCGACTGAAACCGTCGACGACAGATGGGACAAGAAGTGCCGGATCTCATCCACGTGGAGATGCAATGCTGGTGGTATATGTGTCCGCAATGGAGCCGCCCTGCCTCCTCTCCCAACTCAAAATCGTACTGGCAAATTGAGCAAGTTGAAGTAATGCTATTGTGATCTCTGATATGGTCGTCTGAAATAGAAATGGGTATGCTTTCGCGAGGCAATGCTTCTTCTTCCTCTTCCGATTCTATTATTCTTCGTGCAACTAAAACTCTTTGCAGTCGTTCTCGACGTCGTTCCCTACATTCTCGTAATCTCTATTCAATTTCTCTTTCTCCTTCTCCTTCCATATCTCCTTCCAATTTATATATTAAATAATATAGAATGGCTGCTTCCTCTACCGATCCCACCAACTGAATCTGAAATGAAAACTGGGCCACCAACTGAATCTCAAATGAAAACTAGTACCACCAATTTATATGAGAAGATGAAACCAAACTCTGCAATTCAATGGATGTGTCCATAATTCAATGGCTGTGTCGGTTTGTAGTCCTCTAAACTTAATAGCATTTAAATAGTAATGTATTTTTGAATTTTTAATTGTTTACTACTATTAGTCATAATAATTTACTTTATGTTATTTCATGTATTTTGATGTTTTTCACTAATAAAACTTTTCATAAGTGTTTTAAACCCATTTTACAAGCTAAAGAAGACTATAGAACATATGTTATTGGTATTTAGAATATATATTTCATTTGGTCATTTAGGTTACTTCATATGATCAACATATAAGCATACGTATATATTTACTATTACATTGTGGATTATCAATGGCCTCTATCTTCTTGCCTTATGATCCACTTCACCATGTTGCACCACTTAGTCAATTTTATTTTAATTGTCATACTGATGGTTGTAGAGCCTACATATCATGATGGGTTCCCTAGTTAGCAACTTGTTGATGATTCTGCACATGTTAAGTTTTTCATAGGTTTGGGATAAATATTAATCTTTCGTGATAGTGAGTTTGAACCACATCATTATTTTGCTACTTTTTTACCTTTCGTTCATAGGATACTACTTTATATTTTGTTATGAATTTTTCTACTTCCACACTAATGAATAATGCATTGTTACAACCAGCATACTATCTTTTTCATTTATTTGTGTTTCTATTCATTCACATCACTGGAATTTGTATTTTGAAATTGGTATCATTGGAAGAAATTGTTGGTGGTTGTCCACATTCTACCCAACTCCTTTATATATATATATATATACATATAATTTTGCATAAGTCTATTCCGTAGGCTTGGGAGATAGTTGCATCCCTTGTGACACACATCTACTCCATTGTATCATGGCATTATTTTATTCTTTCTTAGGATTTATCAATATGAAACATACACAAAATTTAAATATTTATAAAAAGAGAGAGGAGGGACAAAGTTAAATGTTGGACGTGTTTAATGAAGAATAAAAATCTTGTGGCATTTGAATAAAGAACTTGCATTGTCTCTTCTATCACAAATTGGATTTAGTATTGGTCTTAAAAATTGAACCAATATTTTGAGTCTAGAACTCCTCCAGTTGGATACTTTTCTTCTCATTATGGAGCATCCCTCACTGCTTTTTGCATTGTTGGCTTGTACCATTTTTCTATCTATTAGTCTTAATTTCCTCTCAACTCACTATTGTTTTTTGTTCATGTTTAAAGTATGTAAATTAAATGATTGAAATTAAAGGTAAGTTAAAGTATTTATTAGTTGAAGATGGAATTATTTAATTTAATGGTAGAATTCATATACCAGCTGAAGAACAATTAAAGAAAATGATATTACAAGAAATGCATAATGTGCCTTATGCAGGTCATCATGGGTACCAAAAGACTTTGGCAACAATCAAGAAACAATATTACTGGTCGGGCATGAAAAAAGCAGTGGCCAAGTTCATTGCTCACTGCTTAGAATGTCAGAAAGTTAAAGCAGAGCGCAGACATCCCACGGGGTTGTTACATCCACTACCGATTACGAAATGGAAATGGGATGTAGTTACCATATATTTTATAATGAAATTTCCCAAGACAACAGTGAAGCATGATTTGGAATCATGGTTGTGGTGGATAAGCTAACAAAATAAACTCACTTCATACCTATTCAAATAACTTTCAATGTTGCAAAGATTGCATAAATATACATGAAAGTGATTACCAAGTTGCACGGGGCAAAGGCAGGAACATGTGACATGTACATGAACAATTATGTTTATTAATGAAACATATAGCTGTATGCATATGAGGGAGTACGCTAAAAGAGTATGGGGAACCAAGTTATTCACCAGTGAGAGTAGGGGGGTTGTGAGGTTGATCCAGGTGGATATGAGAATGCTAAAAAATTAGAGTGCTTCAATGTTGAGGAAAACATCGCCATTTCATAGAGCTCGATGAGATATTTCCAACAGTGCTTGAATCACCTGAAATGGACGTCATATGAGGAATATATGTCATTCTGATGTTTTGATGGAACATGCAAAAGTTGTAGGAGGGTGCCACGTGGCATGCCCACAAAATGCCACATGGTAGGGCATATAGCCAAGGTGGCTGACATGTGGCAAGACTATATATCCAGTATAATGATGTGGCATAATGACATGGCACATGATTGGGCATTGATGATGACATATAATGAAAAATTAAGTAGAACAAAGAAAGTTGCATAGATTAAAATATTCAAATAGTAGTATTAAAGAATTGCTATGTTGCTTTATCACTTTAGTAATTCATATGGAGAACTTTAATATTATGTCATATTTTCATGTTAAAGAAAATAGATTGAATGAGTTGAGCATAATGTCTTGTAATAACATTATGACATTCCAATCATAATACTGTAGGTATAGGGTTTGAGCTTGATTGTGTCATTGGGGCAATTTTAAAGTAAAGAATGAATGCGGTAAAACCAATTTACTTTTGATTTTATTATATAATAGACCTTATTTACAATATATTAAAAAATGTATAATGTGTAAATTACGAAAATTATTTAAAAAATATATATTATTTATTTTCTGTGTTATTGAAATTGAATATTTTTAAATTAAAGATAAAATGCAAAATTTAATCTTGTATTAAATTTAACATCACCATATTTCAAGTATGACAAATCCATATTGAGGCAATCTCACATCAACCAAGACATAACTATTACAAACTCTATTCAAAAATTCGTTATGTGGAATTATAAAACATGAGTAAGAAGAGATGTTAAAAATTTTAAATTAAGATTGAGACTTTGAAATAAGTTAACATCCTTATTTCAAATATAACATCATTACTGTCAAAATTGATATACACCAAAACTCTCAGACATATTTAACTGCAACATCCATGACATATATAAAACCAATTAACATCAACCCCATGGTGTCGAAAAATATGTTCAATTTGGAAAAGTGATGCCTTGAGCGTAGAAAAAAAATGAAGTGTATAATTGAAAAGGTGACATCCATATGCAATCACAGTTGCGACGCTATTATGTAAATATTGAATAAATTGCATGTGTTTCCTTATCTCATCAGAAGCCCAACGAAATTTAGATGAAGATCGATTTTCAATGACTCTGCATGAAGAAACCATTTAGTATGAAAAGATTATTCATAAACTGTACTTTTTATAATGAACTGAAAATGGATAAAGCAATTATTAAAGCTAATAGAAGAAATAAATTTACACATACCTGTATCTTCTAAAGCTTTCATGATAATCAAAATCACAACCTGATCTATGACAAATGCAACACTAGTTAACATCAATGCTAACAGAACGCCCCCTTTGTTGTTGCAAACCATTCTCTACGAATCTTTCGAACATCCTCTCTTTGACAAAGATGCAGGAAATCTTCAAGTATTTCCTTCATCTTCGATAATAAGAGGAGGAAATCATCAAATAGGTGGCATTCAAATCCATTTTTCCTATTTATCTTGTTTTTAAAGTACGTGATGAAGCTTTGCTGCTGCTTTATTTCATCTAAAGTAGAGAAAGATTTCAAAACATATGCATTTTCCATAACTGTACAGGTAAACATAATTTTTTGGGTTTTAGTATATTTAACAAAGTTAAAAATTTCTACAAACAAGCATTCAAAATGTTTAATATGAATAAATCATCCAAGTTTCATAACCTACAAATAAGTAAATAGAACAATACAGATATGTAAATATAATTGTAGAGGATCTTCCATCAATAATGTGCAAAATGAAGATATGTAAAAAAAAATTGAATATGAAATAAGATGTTCATTTCATTAAACTAAAAATAAGGAAAAAATAGAGGAAATAAAGGTATTACAAAAGATATGAAAAGATAAAAATAGGAATAATAAATTGAAACGACATCAAGAAGAAGAAAATACATGCATTATACTATGAATGAAAAATTCTTTAAAGGATGTTACAATGACAATGAGTTCAAGTGTTGCTCTTCTTTCTTCCTAATCATTACAAATGCACCATTTTTCATCTTCAAATAACGATCAAAAGAGAAAGGCGGTGATATGCGCAAGCCATCTATTGATCTAACTCTTGATATGGCTGTGAAGGTCAGGCCTTGCCTCTCCGTGTTCCCAATATCAATTCTGGCTCTTTCTAAAGTCAAACCCTATGATTTGTGAATAGTAAGGGCCCATGCCATCTTCAGTGGAATTTGCTTACGATCTCCTCTAATAAAAGGTGTTATTGGTACAACTTTTGGATTATTTATATCAAATGGAGAACCAATCTACTTATCGGAAAGAACAATAGTGTACATTGGAAGGAGACAAGGTTTTGTGCCAGGCATATAGAAAATATTTTGAATGCAACCAAGTGCACCATTCACTAATCTAACTTCAACCCACAAGTTACATGTCAACATGACACGCTAACCTAGGCATAAGAGGACTTCACATTCTAATTGATCATTGTCGATAACAACAATTTCCTTGTGCCTTGTATGCTCAGCAACACATCGTGCAATTGGAGAATTTAAAGATTTCAACATGATCCTATTATGTAGGAAGACCAAATTATTTGTTGCAAACAAATGAATTTCTGAATCAAATAAACTCCTTTATGTTGGATCTAACTTGGAATCAACCCACGACATAAGAAGATCCCAATCATCAAGAAGCGGTTCTGCATTTCTTATGTTAGTTAACAGTCTCCAAAAAAGATGTTTGTCTAGGATCATCACCTTTCTATCGAAATACTGTATCCAAAGTGACAACAATATTGAAGCTTTTCCACAAAACTTTCCCCGTTGTATTACCTACATACAAAGGCTTATCTTTGACAGGAGGCAATTGACAAATGTCACCAACAAGAATGATCGATCGGCCACCAAAAGGAATAGATTTATTCTCAGGAAATGCTTCTCGCAATCGAGAATCTATCTGCATTAAAAACCTTGGTCCTATGAAGCTCATTTCATCAATCAAAACATAACGAATATCCATCATTTCTTCTTGAAATATTGCTAGAGATTGACCTTGTAGTGCTTTCATATCTTTGATATGAATTTTTAAAGCTAAGTGTATTGTCTTTGCATGAATATTAAAAGCATTTACTCATGTTGGAGCATGCAAAAGCAATGGACTTTTTCTAGTAGATGTTGAAGCAGAAAGAGCATGAGAATTACAGTGAATAAGGTAAGACTTTCTAGTGCCAACGGTTCCTTGAATAATCATTTGGAGAGGTTCACAATTTCCATATTCAACTAAATGTCATAAAATTATGTCAAAGGCAAGTCTTTGTTTTGCTAAGAGGGAAGAGGGAGAGGAAAATGTATTATCATAATGGTCACCAACAATACCCCTTGATTGAGCATTCCTTATAAATTCCACGGCCTGTTCTGCAACATGATTTGAAGTTGTTATTTCCTCCCAATTAAAAGACAAATCAAAGTCCCTTCTGCCAAGAGTTTGAAGGTCAGAAGCCTCGACATTGTTTGGAGGAACCAATCGAGATAAAAACTGCCATTCCTCAAAGTCATCATCATCATTGAATGCTTTCCCATGGAAATCCTCTTCTTCTTCTTCAACATGATCAGATGGAAAAGGGTACCGATTAACATGCCATGGTCGATATTGAAAATTCCTCCAATTTTCAATGACCATTTCACTTGAAGCGCCTATATCTGTGGAGATGTTGTGGAACGACTTGTACAAAAGTAACTCAGTGAAGCAGAAGGTTTCAAACTCATTTGAATCCTCACTGGGAGTAGAGTAAAATATTGGCCAAACTCTAACAATGGCATGCTCATCCCTAGATTTCCACTGATCATTCTTACGTTGGGCATCAAAGGACCAAGATCTTGTTGTTTCTATCATTGACAAATGTTCAAGAAAATTTGGTCATTGTTGATATATATGAACAAATGTGTTATGAGATGAACACTGAAGACCATATGTAGAAATTTTCTGGAATACCTTCTTACTAACAGATAAGGAAAAAAAATTTCGACTACAAATCAGAAGAGGTAGCTTTAACAAAATATGGCATGTTTCTTGAGCTCCAATGTCACTCTCAACAATCGTCTCAACAAGGAATCTTCTGTATGCACATAAAGCTGGATCTTCAGAGATAGATGAATCTATAATTCTTGTCAACATGTCTTGATAAATTTCAGACCTCTTTTCTGACTTCGAAGCATATTTACCGATATAGTTCGTTACAACGTGTGTACAAAGCACAGGTTGACAATCAACATTAGCACGCCACATTGCAAGAAGATCAATGTTATGAACATTAGCCCTATCATCATTACGTGTAGGCTCATATTTTTTTCGACCTTTGTCATCTATGAATAATGTAGATTCATTGCGAACCTCCCATGGGGCATTGTAGTGACAAGTGAGTATAGACCCTTTTTTTCTCAAACAATAATCTAAACTGCACTTTTCATGTCATTGGACACGATTCAATAAGTGCTCATAATCATCTGAAGGATTGGAAGAGAGAATTTGTCTCGTGTTCAACAAACAAGGATCATCATTTATGCTTCGACGAACAAATATGTTCCTTTGGTGAGCATCACCTGGATTCCATGTAGTTACATATCTATTGAAAAAAACCTTCACATCATCCACAAGAGACAGGTTCGACCAATCTAACAAATCCATGTTAGGTGCCCCTTCCAGCCATAGGAAACCATGCACATGGGTCGAGTCTCTATGCTGCCATTCATACCTAAACAAAGAAAAGATAAAGTAAAATATTTCAAATGGTGCATTTAATTTCAAGTCGATTTATATAAGATAAAGGTAACAAAACAGACCTGTACCAGAAATCTTTTTCTCCAATATGTTTTTGGATGACTTCTTCACGAAAGATAGTAAACCTTTGGTGCATAAACATTGCTACAATATGGGGTATTGGATAACATTTTGAATTCTTCTATGATGTTCATTTAAGGAAGCAGAGTGTGTGTTTCTTGGCATCAGATTATGTAAGTCATGCCACTTTGTGTCAGCTACACTCAAAGTAAAAATTAATGTTGGACAACCCAACCGAGTTATCATATTAGTGAGTTCAGAATGACACTTTGTCCAATACGACCTTGTACCTCTGAGGGTAGAACCAAAACTCATGAGATGCTCAGCCAACTTATTGCTTGGCAAATCAATTAGTTTTTGATGCAAGTCAAGAATTGTTATAGGTACATTGTCATCTATGTTCTTATGTACAAATACTATAGAAGCTACTTGTTTACGATGATGCATAATCATGTTTAGCAAGAAATAACGGAAGCGTGGATGGATTCCAAATATTTCATCAAAGTATCTAAGTAGATGCAATGCATATTTATGGAGACGAATGTCGCAAACCCATGGATGCAACCAATCCGCATCACCATTTGGGAACAAATAAGGGAATGCCATGTCAAATAAACCCTCTATATTGTATTCATTAACTGGAGACAAACCAATATCTGGCCAGTCTAATGGTTGTGGAGGTCCTGAATTATCATTTTCAATAAATGCTCTTATTTCCTCAAATTATGTTTGTGCATTTGGTTGTCGAACAACAAATGAAGAAGGATGGGAGTGTAAATGAACAGTGTCAAACCCTTCAATTTCCTCATCATTATTGGAAATTTCTTCAATTTCACTATCAACAAATTGAAGACTGCCAGACACATTAGTTGGTCTTTCAGGAAGAGAAGCAACTGATTCCATGTCGATTTCAACATCCCTATAGTATTTGTCCATTGCAATTTTGTACTCCAATGCATCCATCACACATGATTTTTTCACCTAAAAGTCATAATAGTTACCTTTTTCATTATGTCTCCTCACAATTATGATGTCAAGGTATTCAACACATCGTGGAAGCCCTTTTCCAATAGTTAAAATATCTTGTGGAAAGCTAATAGTGTGGCCACTATATATATATTGCCCACAATGAGCATGTGCCACTTGCAATATTGGATTAACTCGTTTTATTAACATTTATTCTACTTGGGTAAGTACTCTTAGAACATGAGGTTGTTCACTCGGATCCATGTTATTCCAATGAGAGAAACGATGGGAACCTCATTCAACCTTACACCTTTTACAAATAGGACCATCAGATTGTCTGCTAGCTTGTATTTTGGGATAAGATTCACGACAAACATAGTACATTTTCACAGTAGACAAGACATCAATCCTTTGTCGAACATTTTTATGAACTGTGATCATGTTGCTATCAAAATCATGGAGAACATGTTCATTTTCTCTATGCATACGAAATCTAGGCAGAGTGGCATGTGGAGGAGGAATGGTTGCAAAACCACGAAAATTTCATTCTTTAAAACTTGTGGATGGAATTTCTCGAAGTTGATTGCACTGTATGGTCTCTTGGAAACGCAATACAATAAGAGTCATGAATGGAAAAATTAAAAGTCTACATAATAATAAGTAGAAATGTAAAAAAAATATAAAATATTGTTCATATAAAATTTGCATTTTCTTATCAATTCGAGGGTCCAGGTTGAAGTGGAGGACAGTAATAAGATTGTCCTGGTTCACTTCGAACATTCATTATTCGATGAGATTGCACTCCGTCATTAACTGAATTACATTGAACAGTTCCCTGCTTGCAAGGATAAATTAGAAAAGGAAAGAAATTTTAGCAAATCGTTAAGAATGGTCAAGTATTTCAATAATATTGAATATGGATGTTTTGTTTAATACCTTTGTCATTCCAAGCAAAATAGTATGAGGGATAATTGATTCAGTTTGTCGGAGAACAACATGTTCATCTCGAGGTTGCGGTGGAGGATGGTAATAAGATGGTCCTAGCTTAATTCGACAATTCATTGTTCGATGAGATTGCACTCCGTCATTAACTGAATTACATTGAATAGTTCCCTGCTTGCAAGGATAAATTAGAAAAGGCACGAAATTTTAGCAAATTGTTAAGAATTATCAACTATTTCAATAGTATTCAATATGGATGTTGTGTTTAATACCTTTTTCGTTCCAAGCGAAATAGTATGAGGGAGATCTGATTCAATTCATTGGAGAACAACATGTTCATCTCGAGGTTGCAAAATACCAATCATATCTCCAAGCATATTGCTATCACCCACAACTGGAGATGGAGGTATTTGCTAAGGAACATCAATATGTTCAATGTGCATGTTTTGCAACACATGTACATGCTCAAAGGCATCATTTGCACAGATGGAAGAGTGAGAAATATGGTTTGTAACTACATCATGTGAATGATCATCTTCCAGAACACGAGATGTTTCACGGAGAAAAATATTGTTGTTAGGAGACTGTGGAAGAATAGGAATATTTTCGGTAGACACATAATATTGAGGGAAGGAGCTATGGATAGGAAATGTTATTTTCATTATATGAGTTAAACTCTGATACTTACGGCTATTGGGCGATTCATTTTCAATTGTAATACTAGCTCTACTTCTACGATATTGAGCCCTTTGACGTTGTTAGGAACCCATCTCAACCCTTCTCTTTACTTTGTTAGTATATTGTTGTTGGACACATATGCTTTGTAAGTCTTCCCGTAGTATTTGTTGATCCATAGTTTATATTAGCCCATGGTATTGACCCATAGTATTGGATGCATATGCTTTGTAAGTCGTCCTGTAGTATTATATGTCCCATGGTTTTGACTCATAGTATTGGGCATAGACTTAGTATATAAGTGTGTGTTGAGGTCATTGAAGGACCGTGAAGTTAATTGTATTGAGCTTGCTCAAAGGAGGTTGCCCCCTCAAAGTGGCCCGTGATCAATATAAAATTGATTCTAAGTTCTATTATTTCTGATATCTCATGTATTTTCATTAATTAATTATTGCAGGTTCTTCACATCTGGTATCAGATCACTTTCTTGGGCTCGTTGGGTGGAATTTCTGCCAAATTGTTTTTTCGCATCTGTTGCAAGTTCGGATCTGGGAATAATCCCTATCTGCTTAACTGTGGGAAGTACTTGGGAATAAGCCTTAAAACTCATTGTGAGGAGTACCACAGGAACCCCATAGTAGCTAGCCCATTGAGAGGACTTTCCAGCGAAAAGGGAAATGAACCCTACCCGATTGACTAGTTCCCACCCGTGAGGTAAACCAAGAGCTGTTGTTTGTGGCAAAGCGGTTATCAGTTTTACCTGAACCGTGGAGTGAGGGGTACTGCCCCAATACGCAACCCATCAAATAGCATTAGTGGCTGAGTGAATCCCCTGATCCGATAGGAAGCCGCACATAACCGGGGTCCATATCTATTTTCAGCTGAACTATTGCCGATCACTTCCACTCCAGATCCATCCGTTTCAGATCTATTCTGAAAGTCGTTCCAGATCTAGTCGCTGTTTCAGATCCATCTATTACGGATCCCTTTCGCACCGCAATTGCCGATCCATTTCTAAAATAAAAAAAATAAAAATAAAAATAAAAAATAAAATAAAATATGTTTTTCACCCATATCTCCCTTGTTTCAACTATGTTTTCCCTAAAAGTTCATTGACGTCTCTGCAATCCCATTCTGGATATTTCATTCCTGAAGACCCTATCCCAAATTCCTCTTGCCGAGACCAGAAATCCCACATTTGTCTATTTTTAGGGTTTTCCATAACTCCTTCAATTTTCACCCAAACGCCTTCAAATTTTGCCACCATGTTCCTTTCCTAATTCTGCTTCTTTGTCCCTCTCTACCAAATTTTCTCATTCTTTCACCTCGCTTCTGAAATCCCCATTTTTTGCCTCCTTGTCCATCAGAAAGTGTCCAAATCCTAGTCAAACCCCAATTACCAATCCGAGTTTTTCCCAAATCCAAATTTTCCTTTACTAAATCACCTTTTGTTTTTGTTTTTCTATCCATTTCCAAAAAAAAAACTCCTGGTTGTGGTTGTCACCCGCGCAGGAGAAAAAACCATGGAGGAAGCACTTGCAGCCATCCAAACCAAACTCCAAGATCTGGATGAAAAATTTCTCAGCCTCCATCTTCAGCATTCAGCCATGAACAATAACCGACAGCCAAAATCTTTTGCAGCCACCGGGTTCTCTTCTTCCAGGAATTTTCATGGGCCAGAGCTTGATTTTCCTCGCTTCAATGGTACTGATCCGACTGGATGGATATACCGAGCAGAACAATATTTCAGTCTACATAATACTTTTGATGTCTAGAAACTTCCACTTGCATCCTTTCATTTGGAATAGGAAGCCCTTCAATGGTACCGTTGGTACATCAAAGCTCATCCCGAGCCAAAGTGGATAGATTTTTGCGAACTCCTTTTGCCACGATCCGATCCTAGTGGTTTTGATGACTTCACAGGAGCACTCACTAAATTTCACCAAACTGGAACAGTGAGAGAGTATCAGACGGAATTTGAGAAACTAGCCAATCACACAGAAGGATTGTCTGATGAATTCTACAGGAGTTGTTTTATCAGTGGTCTCAAGGATGAAATCCGTTTAGAGGTCAAAATGTTCTGTCCCAACACAATGATGGAAGTCCTAGGGTTGGCTAAGCTGGCCAAGGACAAGATCGCAGCTCAACAAAGCTACAAACCCACATTTGTTCCCTTCAGAAATATGGGTTCCCAATGACCTCCCATCACGCCTGCTCTTCGACCAACTGCTATCAAGCATTTGTCTGAAACAGAGATACAGGCACGCTAAGAAAAAGGGCTTTGTTATAATTGTGATGAGAAATTCACTTGGGGACATAGATGTGTTCAAGAAAAGCTCTATCCCTTGGATGTGTATTCTCCGCCTGCCTCTGAACTTGGTGAAGAAGCTCTAGATACAGTAGATGATCAGGTTTACATTCAACACCCGCATCAGGATGACCCATCTCAGGATGAACCACCCCATCACAGGATGACCCACCCGAGATCTCTCGCCATGCTGTAACTGGCGTCACCACCCCACAAACAATGCGGGTCAGGGGATACTTCAAGAAGCTCCCTCTTACCATACTCATTGATTTTGGTAGCACTCATAACTTCATTGACCCTCGGATTGCCAAACAGATGGATTGTTTTGTCTATCCTTGCTCCCACTTTGAAGTCATGGTTGCTAATGGGGGCACCTTACCTTCGAAGGGGAAGTGTCACAATGTGGGTATCTCTATGGAATATTATAACCTACGCTCTGACATGTTTTCCTTGTCCTTAGGCAGATGTGATGTGGTTTTGGGCGTTCAATGGTTACGCACACTTGGCCCCATCTTATGGGATTTTGCTGATCTTTGGATTCAGTTTTCAGTCAATGGGGTACAACACAAATTTATGGGCATACAACCAGGGTCTTTCTGCATCATCAGTTCACATCGCCTGTAAAAAATCCTTAAGAAGAATTCAGATGGTGTCATCGCTCAGCTCCATTCCATTCAAATGCACCCATCAACAGTCTCCACTACTTCCTTGGATAGATATGCAGGTGTCTTTGCTGAACCAATGAGCTTGCTGCCTTCAAGAGACCTTTCTAGTAAGAATTTAGCCACATCTACCTCTCAGCAGGAAATCATGGCTATTTTGCATGCAGTACAGAAGTGGTAGCCATACATATTAGGGAATTATTTCTGCATCAAGACTGATCTCCAGGGTCTGGAAAATTTCCTGGAACAATGGGTCTCCTCCCCAACACACCTGAAATGGGTTATCCAACTCATGGGTTATCCCTATGTGATCAATTACAATAAGGGTAAAAACAATATGGTGGCAGATGCTCCTTCTCGCACAATTGATGACCTAGTTTCTCTTACAGCTATTTCTCTGCTTGTTCCAAATTGGTTGCAATATGTTCAACAAGGCTATCTCTTCTAAGAACTCGATGCTTCTTCATCAGCAGGGCACTTTGGGTTCTTCAAAATGTATGACTGGGAAAAATGTAACTTGTTTTGGCAGGGACTGAAAATGACAATTCAATAGATGGTTCCTGAATGTGATACTTTCTAGGTCAACAAGAGTGAAACGACACTCCTTTCGGGACTGCTCAAACCCTTGCCCATCCCTACATAGATTTGGCCAACTATTTCTATGGATTTCTTAGAAGCGCTTTGGTGGTACAATACCACATTTACAAGGACACTATATGAAGCATTCTATGGATAGACAACGCCAATTCTTCTTCCATACACCCTTAGCAGCACCCCAGTTCAGGAAATTGACTCGGTTCTTCAAAACCGCGATCAAATTCTTCTCATTCTGCAGGACAATCTTCACAGGGCCAAAATTCGACTACAACAACAAGCCGATCAGCACCATTCTGAGCGCACTTTTCACATAGCTGATATGGTTCTTCTTCATCTACAGCCTTCCAGGAAATCCTCCATGAAACTCCAAAGGCATTAGTGGCCCGAAATGCAACCCGAGGATGCTATCGGGGAACTAGTCATTCAAATTCTACATCAATTTTCCCAACCAAAGCTTTGAGGACAAATCTTTTTCTAAGGGAGAGGGGATGTTAGGAACCCGTGTCAACCCTTCTCTTTACTTTGTTAGTATATTGTTGTTGGACGCATATGATTTGTAAGTATTCCCGTAGTATTTGTTAATCCATAGTTTATATTAGCCCATGGTATTGACCCATAGTATTGGACGCATATGCTTTGTAAGTCGTCTCGTAGTATTATATGTCCCATGCTTTTGAGTCATAGTATTGGGCATAGACTTACCACGAAGTTAATTGTATTGAGCTTGCTCAAAGGAGATTTCCCACTCGAAGTGGCTCGTGATCAATATAAAAGTGATTCTGAGTTCTATTACTTCTGATATCTCATGTATTTGCATTAATTAATTATTGCAGGTTCTTCACAGACGTTCATTTATTGCATCTTTATTTTGATGATACCATAAACGATGGCATTCATTTGTTCTTTCACGTGATGCTGGAGAAAGAGTGTGTTTCCTATTACGTTAATTTGTCCCTTCAGATGACATTTCTACATATCAAGAGAGGAACAAATATTATATGATAATGTGAAGATCACCATAAAACAAAATTGTATCAATGTATTTCATACTAATTTGTAGCAAATCCAATTAGATACATGTTAAAGAAAAACATACATTAAAAGGCATCGGAAACACATTTTAAAATGTGTTTCAAAAATATAGATGCATATGAGAAAATTGGAAGAATAGAACAAACATATTGGCAAGCACACAGTGAAACGAGAATATATTTTATTCCATAAAACAATATGTGTACAAATGGTTATTACATGTAAAAAATAGTTGGCCACTTGAATGTGGTATAGCATCCTAAGTTAAGATATCTTCATCCAATGGTGTAATTTGCTCAATAGAATATTTGTTCGGAACAAGTGGAAAAATACTTCCATTTTCAATGAAATTATTGAAGTTGTCAAGCAATGGGAAGGGAGAGGCAAAAATCTCCAGCATTGATACATTATAAATACTTATTGGGATACAGAGGGAACTTGTCAGATGATATAATAGGAAGGGAAGTTGCGCATTATTTCCGAAAAGAACTACCCCATTCACTGTTTGTAATGGAAGATATCCAAAGCATTTGCTATTTATATCCATAGAAATGTGATGCAACAGGTTCCATCTGAATCCCCAATCATCCTCAAAATTTTCCTCTGTCCATTGAGAACATGGTTGACCAAATTGAAAATTTTCTACTTCTTGAATAGTCCAAACTGATGTCGAACCATTAAAGAGAATGCAGATAAGTTGATTGTTGTATGTTGCAAGTGACATACATTGTATATCAGTGATTGTAACAAATGAAAAACCCCAGTCATTTTGAAATACATCCAACCAATAGATATTGTATCCATATTTAGGGTACTCTTCATATTCTGTGTCTATATACAACCAGTAGAATTTATTTTCATGGAACACTGCTGTTGAGGTGTATCTACTATCTCAAAGAACCACCTAATATTTAATTATTGACCAAGGTTGGTATTCTTAGAGTTGAGGCAAAGTATATGCTGAGGTAGAATAGTACCTAAGAGTTTCGGCTTGTCAGGCCTTAGAAATATTTAATAAAGGAAAGGTCGAAAGATCTTTCAAAATGAAAAAAAAATGAGTCAAACTTCAAAAGACAACAAAAGAACTAATTAAACCTAACTAAACCAATAGATCAAAAATAGTATCAAACTACACTACTCTATTCTATAGACAATGACTGAAAGATATGAAAAATAACAATAAACTATAAACTATGTTAACTCAAAACAAGATTACGAGCTACTTAATAAATTCAGCAATGATTCATTCATTAATATTTAAGACTACACTAAACTACCTAATTCCATTCTCCTTGGCGATTCTGAGGAAGTGTATCAAATTGAATGGGAATAGGAGTAAATGTATCAAAGTGACTTTCTAATGTAACAAGGAAGCAAAATGGAAGCAAGTCTAGTTTAACCTCTACGAATAAATGTAAGCTAAAGATTACCCAACTACAATTAACGTTAAACATGGTGATCTGTTTCCTATCTGTAACCAAATTTCTTGAAACTGATGAAGTCTAGAAGCGAGTAGAAAACTTGATAAAGATATTGTATTCAGAAGAAAGTAGAAAACTTGATAAAGATGTTGTACTTCTGAACCAAATCCTATTCTATGAATATATTCATTATTAGTATGAGAAGAATAATTCAAGACTGAAATAATATTGTAAAGGAAATTACTAAACCTATCCTAATACTGATCTTAACAACATACAATAAATTGCACTAAAAATGAAACTGATAAATTCTGTAACAGTAAAGCATTAATGAATCAAACATAAGAGAAATATAACTTGTAAAACAACTGAAGCAAAGTAAGGAAAAGAGAGAATGAAAACTAGGGATGATGACAAAACTTGATTAAAACTCTATACTAAATAAAACAAGGTCTTAATGACTCCTAAGAATGTTGAAAAAGATTACAATTTGAAAAACCTAAGAAACTAGATTCTAATTAAGCAAAATGATGGAGGAAGTATTGAGGTCCGAACGCCGATCTGGATGACTTTCCGAATGATAGTCTGAATGACAGTCCAAATGGAAGAGAATGATCTAAACTAAGGGAAGAGAAGATTGAATGATCTTAACTACCAGCTGGTTGATGCATGTGATCCTACAGTGCAAGAGAAGCAGCGAGTAAGCGATTTAAGATCTAGAATAAGAAAAATCCATCTATGTTATTCAAAGTTTAGAAAACTAACTATTTCTATTTACCCTTAAAACGAGACTAAGATGTTACTGAAACTAATCTACTATTATATAAAAGAACTACAGAACTTTTAGTTTTGACTATGAGCAGACTTAGGAGGTTAAGCTAACTAAACTCTAAGTTAACTAAGCAAACTAAATCTTTTAAGTAAAACTATTTAAGAAAACTAGATAGACTAGATGTGACCTAAACTACTTAAGAAAATGAAATAAACTAAATGTGACCTAAACTATTTAAGCAAGCTAAATGAACCTAAGTGTGACCGGTCACCAATTATATTCTGGAAACATTATTAACATGAACAAAAACAAGATATACATAAAATAACACAGAGGTATCCTTTATATATACAGCAAAACAACATATATGTTATGGAATAAAAACATCGTATATAAGACAAATAAAAATTTTGAACAAATAACACAACTTATCTGCAGAAGAGAAAGGTAAGATATATACACAGATAGAAGACCACCGGTTGTTGAGGGGCCCGTCTCAGCAAACAGGCCTTAACTAGTTAACCACCACGCATGCTGGTAAATTTTCAGAAAACTAGAACAGAGATGTATTAAATAAAAACAGAGTTACAGCGTTTCTGTATCCATTTGTAGCTAGAAAAGATGAACCAGACTGAAGATAAAGAATGACTTGACTGACTTGACTAACTCGTCTCTGTTACAAGGATGTCTATTTATACAATGTTACAATTGGGGGAGCAAGTCGACCCTTTAGTGGTCGACTGCTCTAAAAATAGACAGTCTTAAATGCCCAAAATGGCTCTGTTTAATATCTCGTGACAACACATGAGCCAAGGGACAACTCTACTTAACATTTCGTAATAGCATGTAAGCCAAAGAACGGCCTTGTAATAGCTCATTGCAGCGCAAAGAGCATCTTCCAAGTTCCACGGCGTCGATCCTTCCTAAGCTCGTTGAAACTCTAATCTTCCTTGACGTGGGCAGAGAGGGATGTGTTGTCGAGCTGAGAGTACATGAGAGGGAATCTTCCATAACACCAGCTCACGCATCATAAGGCCACATCCCGAATAGAATCCATGTGACAGTTTGTTTTCTAACGGCCCAAGAATATCTCACCAACGATCTCGCAGGTTAAATGTAGCTGATCATTTACAAAGTGAATACGCAGCTAAGTGAAGGTCTGTTTGAGAGCCAGAACCTATAAAATGAAATATATTTTCCAAGCAAGCCAAGAAATGTCAATTAAACATTAATAAATCACAAAATTATGATTTTCACCCGAAATGCATGTAATGTGTAAATGTATGCATACCTAATTTGTTTGACAGTTTGAATAGCAATAGAATGACTTATTGCATAAAAAATGGTGAAAGTAATGCCAATCAGAGTGTGTTTCGGTGTTCAAAAATGATGACAAAATGGACACCAACATTCCCCCCAAACTGGAGATATGCCAGGTCCCACTAAGCAAACGGAGAAAAATTCTGGAAGAAGGCCGAGCTGCGGTAGCAGCTACCTTCGACTTAGATGAGGAAGTAGCCTTAGGTTTAAAATTCTGGAGCTGCTCATTCAAATTTTCATACCTCAATCAGAGAGAGGTTAGAGGCTGTCTTGTCTTCATTTAGATCTTCCACACACTTCACTTGGAATCGTAATTCCTTGTTCTCTCGATGAAGCCCAAATATTATCTCAAGATACTTCTCATGCTGGCTTTTCAACTCTGTGACGTCCTGGTTTAATCTATCCACAGTCTGTTGGAGTGGAGCAGATGCTTCTGCTAAAGATAGAAGGTCCTTTTGAGGGCTCAATTCCTTTAGAAATGGTTCAGAATTAGCAGAGGTGATGTGTGTCCAGGGCCTTCTCTTCAGTCTATGCAGAGGCAGTCTCCAAGATAGGGTCTTTAAGTAAACTGGCTGATAAATTGGCTAACGCAAGGAGAGGGGACTCAAAGACATATTCATTCGGTTGGTCATCAGGGTTTTCTGGATGCATTGGCTCACCGACTACCTAATTGATGGACTGAACAATGGTCTAGTCATCGTACTGGATGATAGCCGGGTCAACTGTCTGGTCACGATTAGTCTTTCTTGAATTTGTGGGTATGAGTGAAAAGAATGGAGGTTCCATGGTAGTGTCCTTGCGGACATGCTCAGGAGATGATGTATGATCCAGGCGTATTTCTCTCGAGACATCCTCACTAAATATTACAGACTTGACAACCTTTTCTTTTTGGGCAAAGGTTCGGGCTGGTTCATTGCCACGGGTTAGGAAACAATGGCGTTTATGAGAGGCAGGGGATTTCACGGTGGGGTTTTTAACTGGATGAGGGTTCAGGGTTTCAAAGACAAAGTGTTCCCAAGTTTGCCCCTTTTCTTCTAACTGATGAGTGATGAGGATTTTGATAAAAAAGTGGTGGTATAGGCTTCTAGAGGGGTTAGTGGTGTTTTTCCTAACCTGGCTAGACATTTTCTCTAGGCTTTTCAGAAAATAGAAGGGAAAGTTCAGGGCTTGATTATTAACGAAATGCGCCAATAACCAGAAATGACAGGCTTTGAAAATGGAAAAATCACCTTCGCAAGTGATCAGATGGATGTTGACTGTCAGTGGCCTGAGGTATTCAGGCTTAAACCATTCCCCATGAACCCCTTTTGCACCTTCAATATGCCGATATTTGTCTTTGAGGGCAAACTCATGGGCCGTTCGTGGGAGAAACAGATGTTTGTGCCAACAGGCACCATCCCTGGGCAGCTTCGTGACCGAGGCTATGGCTTCTTCTGTCACCGAAAAGGTGAGATGGTCGACCTTGGCTGTCTTACCATCAAACCTTGTTGCAAATAGTAAGGAGATTTCATGGTCGTGACCGTCAAGAAGGTGGAGGAATGGACCCCATCCGGCTCGTAGGAATATTTCTCGGCATTCCTTGAATTCGTGGATGCGAAAGAGGTCTTGGTAACTCCCAAGCTCGTGATGGGTTGGCATTTTTTAACAGAGGTCGACAGATGCGGCTGGGTAGAGGGAATGCACGAAATTGCAGTGGATGGGGTTTGATAGGTTCAGGTGGATGAAGAATGAGCAGAATGAGGTAGGGTTTACGCAGGGAGTAGGTTTAAATCAAGGGTCGCTTGAGCGACTGAACGATCGTGGAGGTACATATCACACGTATGAGTGATATGCTATTATTAAGATGCCTTGAGTCATGTGCCACCTTAGAACTATGTAATTATGAATTCGTATGGTTTGTAATGTATTCAACCATGTCCAAAGTAAAACTTTGGACAGGTTGAAAATAAATTTTATTTATAAGATGAGAGACATAATTACACATAAAAGATCGTAATGTCTTAGTGAATGAATGATAGATGGCATGATAACTCTTAAATGGAGGATAAGGATCATAAGATAGCACCCAAAATGTATGATTGACCAATTTATTTGATAAGACGGGATGAGTATGCAAAGATGGTGTTTAATTCGATCCTTGTTATTACTAATTAGTTAGATATATCAACAAAAATCAACAATTTTAAATGTCTTGGCATAATATTATTACAAGCTATGGTTTCATTCAATACTCCCTTCAGATCGCTATTTATTTGCCTTGTTTGTTAGCTTATTCGGATCGTCATTCGACCCTTCATTCAACCCTTCATTCAACCCTTCATACAAACCTTTGTACAAAAACGTATTTTGATGGATATAGCTACTGCTGATGATGCAAATAATTTTTCTAGAACTTGTCAGCACACCAAAGATGTTGTAAACCTGCTTTTCTTGAATTTTAAGTCACGTTCTTTCTTATTTGTCTTTGGTCAAAACAAGATTCTTTCTGCTTTTTGCATTATCCCGAAAACACCTATTATTTTATTAGAGATACATAAACTTTTTCATCAATAGTTAGAAAGTAAAAACAATTCTGAATATCCCCCAAACCAAAAACATGGCATGTCCTCAAGCCATCAAAGAAAAATTAATCAATATTCAAGTATTTTTAATTGAAAATTTTGCCAATAGATTCTAAAAATCTTGTAATAATAGAAGAAATTAAAATATCAACTAGTAAATGTAGATTATTCAGATATGTACATTCATCAAAAAGAACAAAATAGTGCTTAAGAATACCATATGAAGAATGATAGTATAATTGTGGTAAAGAAAATGCCATAGGAAAACTAGTCATCCATGACTCATTGTAAAGATTTATTGTCATCCAAAGAATATAACATGAGTGAGTTGAAAATATGCCATCACAAGGGTGGAGCTAGTTCTAGCTCTACCACTATCCAAGATGCTGAAGAGGCCAAACTGCAGAAATAGAAGGAAGCAACCAAAGCTCTAACCAACGAAGAGAAAAGGCTAAAGGAGGAAGCGGAGAGGATCCAGAAAAAAACTGTCGATAAGATGCGAAAGGAGCGTAAGGACAAGCTTCAACAAGAAGAAGCTCTTAAGCTTCAGTAGGCAGAAACTCTTAGATTGCAGGAAGAAGAAACCTAGAGGCTTCGAGATCAAGAATTAGAGGAGACAAGATTACAACAAGCTACTAAAGAGTAGGAAGAAAGGGAGGTGGTTGAGAACCAGCTTAGGGCCGAATAAGAAGAAAGATGGCTTAAAGATGAAGAAGAGAATAAAGCCAATGAAGATGCACAAAATGGGGGTTCTAATACACAGAACATGGAGATATACTCATCCTAGATGGCTCAAACCCCGCCCACAGAACAACACATCCCTACAGAGAATCTGCCACTGATCCCTTTCACCCCATCAAAAGATCATACTATGTCCTAGTGGGATAGATTTGTGTACAACAAGAATATGAAGTCTATTGTACTAAAGTCAGAGACAAGGTTAAAGAGACCTTTTGAGCCGGACATCATCACCCGACGGGAAACTACTATTATGCAAACAATGAATAAGGCTTATGTGGCTATGGCATCTGCTACTGTAGTAGCAGCTAAAGCAAGTGAAGACAATGTAATCGAAATAGTTAAGGAGTTTGAGTCCACCAAGAAAAGGGATCGTATGCTGCAACACACCATGGCTAATGAGCAGTCCTATAGGGAACTCATGGTGAAGAAATATGATCGCCTTTTATCTGATCATAAGGAGTTGTCAGATAAATATCAACACCTGGAGGAGGAAAAGGAACACCTGGCAGTCCAGATGGTATTTGAAGCAGAAAAGAATGATTATGAAGCTAAAGTTGTTCAATTAGAAGAGGATAAACAGTTAATGGCTAAGCAGCTAGAACAGGAAAACAACAGAGCAATGGACATGACTCCCTTTCACAAGCAATCGTGTGACATGCTTAAGCAAATGCATGAGAAGCAAGAGTTGTTGACTGAAGAGATTAGCAGGCTAAAGGCCATGGTGGATAGAATGAAGGAGATCAACTTTGAAGCTATTAGGCTAAGAAATAAGTATACACGGGTAAGGAATAGGTGGAAGGAAGAGAAAAGTGAACTGCTTGAACGAGTGGCAGAAAGCAGTTGAGAAGCTAGGAAACTATGCCGATGGCGATAGGAAAGCAGGAGGAGTGGAAAGGGACAAGCCATGATGTAGTTGTAACCATTTTTAGGACTACGACTGTCAGAAGAGTGTGTGAGCCATGAGTGGCCCAGCTGGAGTAGGCTGTCGATGGCGACAGCTAGGGTGGCAGTTAGCCATGCCAGTTTTGGAAACCTTAGGGTTTCGACCTAATGATTGTAAAGACATGAACCTTGGGCGTGATCTATAAATAAGGGAAATATGTATGGGAAAGGGTTAGAGATCTCTCATATATCTAGCTATTGTTGAGTATGGTAGCATCTTTTGAGTTGTGAATCTATTGTAAAGGCTCTGCACGTGAGTGTGCAGAGATGTAATTTTGAGAGAGAAGAGAGTCTGCAGCTGAGTGCGCAGACTAAGAACAGTTGTACCCTTCCCAAAAAGAGCAATATTAAAAACCGTTCTTGTGGCGTAGCCTCCATCCGGGGGGTGAACCACGTTAAATTCTGTGTTATGTGATTATGTTGTGTTTATAATTGTTCATTTGATTGGTATGAATGTTTAATACTGCAGTTTCTGTTATGCAATTGCTTTTATATGTATTTGCCGCAGAGAATGGGAATAATATGTTAAGTAATACATGCATGGAGGAATGTTAAGTATTCAACACTGACGATTCTAGGAATGTATGAATCTGCCAATTGGTCACATAGTTGAACATTGAATTTAAGTGCAACATTGGAGCACGTAGTAATGTATGTTTATTCAATCACCTGCAACATAATGATAAGAATTTGAATGAGTTGAAGGGATAAAGAATGCTAAGTAGGATTGGTTTAGAATTAATCATCTTGGAAGAGACACACGGTCTAGCTGATGCGCTGAACCATTGAGATTCACTCTGAAGTAAGTTGTTGATAGCTTATTATCATGACGCAAGAAGTATCCCGTACCGTGCAATCATTGGAGGTGCTAGTGTGCAAGCACCTCTACTTGCCAAAGTATCCGACGTGGAACAGGGGTGTTGCGTAGTTGTACATCCGCAGCAGTCCGCAAGGTATTATGCTGCTCATCAGTTGTTCCACCCTCGCATCACCCGGTTGTGGAAACTTGATTCCGCAAACACCCCCTCAGCTTCGCCTCGGGTGAGACCTCAGGTGCGTGCAATCTGTTGTCGAAAGGGCTGGTGAATAGGGGTTTTGTTGGTTCCTTGAACCGTGAAGAACCTGGGTCTATATTGAAAACCTTTGGAAGGTTATATACAGCCAACAAATGGTTTCGTTGCCTAGCTAAGACTAGTGATGCAATAGTGTGGTCGGAAAGTAATGTGTGAAGAAGAATACCAGTTCCCGTTGGGTTTAGACAATTGGCATCCTGAAAAGAAAGAGATTTGGGATTGGTGTGACAAGATTGAAAGAGATTTTGAAAAGAAAGAGAACAGACATCTGTGTCTCACCGACGTATAGTTGTTGAACAGATACTTGTGGAGAGATATTCACGATATTTTCTGGGATTCATTTGGAAACGAGTTGCACGAGTGGATCTCGCGACTCGCAGAAAAGAAAACCTATTTTCAAGGAGGAGTACCTACAGAGTGGACTTCAGAGCTCACAACACAACTCAAAGCAATAGACAACCCACTGATGCAAGCAGTCGACCTCTGGTTTGATAGCATACTTGAAGGATTTGTAACGGAATTTGCTGTAGACACGCTGAAGTCCTACATTCAAGCCGAAGCATACTTTTTCGAAGGATTTAGAGGTAAGTTCTTGAATAACCTTAGTCTATACATTAAGATGCTTTTAGTTGAAAAAGGAGTTTTAAGAATGTAGTAATATTTTTGCATCTATCATGGTCAATAGAATATATAGTGATTCTGACGAAGAGACACATAAACTAAGAAGTGGAAAGAGATATAAGTTTAATAAAGAAAAGAATCTGGAAGGACCTGGACTCTGTGTGAATACCGAACTCCCGTGTGACCTTAATAATCACACTGCGCCATCATTAGCCACCATCCATCCTATTACACCGCAGAACTCGTTGGTTGTAGATACTGCACCACCCTTATCTTAGAACCCACCTGCTGTGAACATTGCACATCCCACCCCGCAGAATATTAATACTGGAAGCACCGCAGGTGCGGGTGCACAGGTAAATACAACTCAGAACAATCCAGTCCAGAACACCCAATCTCAGAATAGTCCACAGAGTGGTATCCCTAGCACTATTCCGAATAAACCCTTTACTTTTTTCGCTCAGAACCCACCCTAGAATCAGAACACCATTACACCACCAAGAAGGAGAATGACAGATAACGACATAAAACTGCCGATATTCAAAGGAACGGGTCCGGAAGACCCTGATCAACATTGGTTTCTATGTGAAGCCATATGGAGTATAAAGCAAATTTAGGATGATGTTGTGAAGAGAGCGCAACTCATCACTACTTTCAAAGACAAAGCCCTTCATTGGTTTATGAAATATTCTTAAGCACAGCCAAGAACCTTAGCAGAAATAAAGGCTGCAATGGTAGCAGAGTTTAAGAAACCAAAATTCGAATCCCAATGTATCACAGAACTGAAAGAGATTAAGCAGAAACCTAATGAAATGGTATGGGAATTTGTCTAGAAGTTTAAAACACTCCTAGACCAAGTAACATTTGTGATAGCTCCACAACAGCATAAAGAATGGTTCATTGCTGTGCTACTACCCCACATCAGACAACCATCGATGAAGCAAAAGGTTGCATCACAGGCAGAAGCCTTAGAGATTGCAATGAAGCTAGAGGCTTCGCTGATCAGTGAGACTAGTTCTGGGATGTCACAAATCTAGAACCAATTGACCACGTTGACACGAGAACTGCAAAGCATGAAGAATGGAAAGGAACAAAGATATGAAACAAGGAATGACGTTTGGTGTACAAGTTGTAAGGGAGAAGGACACACCAGAGAACATTGCCCTATATTTCAAGACTATCTTAACAGTGGTGCACCTAACCCAATTAATCAGAACTAGGCACCATGGTTTGAAATCTGCAGAAGCAGAGGACACTGACTAGAAGACTATTATCTCATACAGAGATATGTAAGAACACCTAAGAGCTTGTATTGTAATTTTTGTAAATCAGTTGGACATGATGAATCCAACTGTCGTGCATACGAGCTGATGAATGAAAGAAAGCGCAATATGGAAACGATGCGAGGTACTGGAATATACCACATCCAAGAAGACAGCCAACCAAAGCAAGAGAATCCACAGTATGACTAGGGGGGATATAGAGGCCATGGTGGTGGATACTGTAGAAGAGGAAGAGGCCCGGTGCAAGGAAGAGGCAATGGTTAGGTAATTTGCTATAATTGTGGCCAACCAGGTCATGTTTCTAGGGATTGTACCAACCCATGCACTATGTGCAATTACTGTAAATCTTTTTAGCATGTTATTGAATATTTCCCCATACTAGAGGTCGAGATGTAGAAACACAGAAGTATAGACCCACAGACTCCAAACATTCAGTGGATTGCAGCAGAGAGGAGACCTGAAGATCCAAGCATCTATGTAGTAACACGTAGCAGTGCCGCGATAGGGCATGATCGAGGAGCAGAAGCTTCAACATTTGGAGATTTTGGAACTAAGAAAACACCCCTTGAGACACAATGGATAAGAAAAGCTACCGAGAAAACACCTTCCTTCGACCTGGCAAAGAACAAAGGAGCATTTACAGAAGCACGGGATATCCTTAGAGAATCGGCACCAAGGTCGTCGAGGATCCTGCTGCATAGTCAGATGCCGTATGTGGAAGGCATACCAGCTGCTTATGGCAAAACAAGCGTTGTAGTAGAGACATGCACCTCTGTTGCGCATTTCCTTAGAAGCTGCATGAAATTGCTAAAGAACCTAGATGCTCTAACAGAACTGTAGAAGGTTATAAATTAGTATGAACCGCGCATGTTATAGCTTAAAATGACACTTCTCCGCCCATGACGACACTCGTATCGCTTGGTCGTATGATGACACTTCTTGATATTAAGTTTAGTCACACAACAGGACACTTGTGGACTGAAGGGTCATTTGGGACATTAAAAATGGTTGAAATTACCTCGCTCTTGGCCCATTTGATGGTTATAACCCTTAGGAACATTTTTCCAGACCAAACCATGTCCTGAAAATCATCAGAAAACCCTGTTTTTGGCAATTTTTCCAATGTACGCTGGTATCCAAGCCTGATAGTAGCGTTTGATATGCAACTCTGCTTCATTAAAGTAGCGCGCACCTTCAAAAATGCGCTAGTTTGTCTACTATAGAGTAGGGCACTTTCTTGTACTAGTCAAAATCTCGAATTTTTGGTAAGTTAAGTTGGTTTGGGAATCTCCTGATCAGTTATAACTACTTTTCCTCTCCTTCATTGACTATATAAGGAAGGTAGAAGGGCCATGTGAGGGGACTAAGCCCATAACAATGTTATGCTAGAGGAATAGAAACCCGCATTCCCCTCTCTTGTGCCTCAGTTTTTGATAAACCCTAGCATAGCTGATTAGAGGCTGGGATCCTTGGAGAACAGAAGTAGGAGACCTTGAATCTAGGTTTCGTGAAATGCCAAGCTTGAAGGAAGGTATAATTTGATGTACTTGCTTCATTCATTAATAAAGATCCGACGTTCTTTCCTTTCCAAAGATGACCTATTTATGTGTGTCTTAGATTTGATTAATGTTTGATTATAGGTTGATGTCTTATTATGTCATGGAGATTAGTCTTATATATGTAGTCAAATGTATTTGAGAAAGGTATCAAGTTGTTTTGTAGGTTTTGGCATTGCGACATTGAATAGCATTGAAGAGCAAGGAAGAGAAATCTTGGATTAACCTTCTTAATAAGGTAGTCACCTTTCCAACCTTAAATATCTTTGCTTACTAGTTGCACTTGCAGAACATTTGTAGGTCTATCTTTCATACCTATAAGTTGGTAATTTCTCCCCTGAACTATATGTACATTTCGTTCACAAGGTATGTCCTACAGGTCTCTAATCTATTTCCCTTTATAAACGCTTCTGTAATGCAATCAGTATGTTTACCTGTCACCCCCTTAAGTTGATAGTGTCTATTTCATCACTATAAGGTAGTATTTCCTCACTATAGGGTAGTGTCTATGTCTAGATCGTATCTTTAAGACTTTCATTGAAAAGAAAAGATTTTTTTAGTGGTAACCATTTCATTTCAGTATTCTATCTCTGTTATAACCACTCTCACATGCCCACTGCCTTTTTGAGTAAGAAATTAACCTTTAAAATGAACCCTAATAAAATGTACTAGTAACATTTTCTTTTCTAGGTTACACTTTTCACCAACTATTCTTGGTTAGGATATTGGGTTTAAAACACCTTAAACCACCCAAGATCACATATTACGCAAAAATCGTAGTTCGACGATCACAGGTAAACCCACCCGATTCAAAGCTTGCCTAGGATCTATGCAGTAGGTCTTGTGCGATCAGATTGTTTGGAATAAACCTCCTACTTTATGTTTCAAGCATATACCAGGATTGGATCATGTTCAGGGACTCTTTTGAGTTTCAGGCTTAGCTACCCTTCCCATGCCTTCTAATTTGACCAGAGACTATTCCCCCAGGAGTTTTCAGTGTGGTGGTATCCCTAGTATCTGACCATAGGATCATACACAGGTGACGAAAGAGGGTTATATATGCTATACCTAGGACAGACGTGTGAGGAAATCCCTTGCTGGTATTTGGGAGGGCGCTTGGGTGATTCCAGTGCTTGCACTCTTAGTCATTGTATTGTGGACCCCAGGTAACTATTCTTCATCCCTTGTTGATCTATTCTGGGCCCTCATCATCCCAGACTTTTCTCTGGAAGGCATCTGTTTACCTGGTTTGATTTACCTAGGACATTTTTTAGTGGTGTGCTCCTTGTGCTACTTGTCTTAATTTTCCCTAGAGAACTTCTTGCTCATTTGACCAGGAACCTATGTCTAGCGTTCTGGAAAGCGCTAATAAGGGTACCCATGTTCCAGTGGATCCTTGTGCTGTTCCATTTATTGGAAACATTGGTACTCCCTTAATGGCTACTTTGAATCTTCCTGTATTCACAATAGGGCTGTCGGTTTATTTTTTCTCCACTCCGAATGCCTTGCATGCTCTTGAGGATTCTTTTCTAAGCACCTCAAATCAAGAGCATCAGAACCTTGTTCCTTCCTTGCCAGTAACATCTTCTCCTCCTTTTTCTACTTCATGTGGCGAAAGTAGCAATACTAGTAACCAGTAGTCTAAAAGGAATAGACGGAGGAAGAATAGGAAGAAGATGCCAAAACAAGATGGCAACAACCCAGCCTCTATAAGTTATGCTAGGGGCAAGCACCCTACCTCTGCAAATCATGCGGGGGGCACCTACCGAGCCTCTGGAGGTCATGGTGGGGGGAAAATTTTAGTCACTAAAAATCACACTAAAAGTTTGTCTTCAACCATTGTCAGTCATGTTGAGGACACGTCATTGATCACTGCTAGTCATATTAATGACAAGTCACCAGTTCCTGTGAGTCATACACTGTAAGTCATGCTGAGGGAGTTGACATTGTCGACAAACCCAATAAACAGAAGTGTAAGTTCCCTTGCAAGTTTTGTGAGGGAGACCACCTTACTTCCTTGTGCCCTTTACTTCCAGAAGTGCAAAAAGTGTGGCCCTTAGTTCAAAAGTCTTCTGCTTCTGAGCAACCAGTGACTACAAGTCATGCTGGGGGTGAGCTGTCATCAAATGCTAGTCATGTTGAGAGTACTAATGTTTTAAAGGAATCTAAACCTATAGGAGGGAAACCAAAGTTACCTTGTAAACTTTGTAAGGGGGATCACCTTACTCACCGATGCCCTGCAATTCCAGAGGCACGAAGAGTGTGGTCCATGTCTGAAGGAACCTCTGTTCTTGAGTTATCTATAGATTCCCTACAGTCAGATCAACCTTTGGTTGATAAAGTGGTAGAACCAATGCAATCTTTGGTCAACCCCACTCTTCCTTCGGAAAGTGAAGTGATCAAATCGATGCAATCTTAGACCGATCCCATCAGTCCTTTGGAGACTGATGCACCTGCCCCTGAAGTCTTCTGCATTACCAGTTTGGATGTTCCAAAAAAAGGGGGTACTTCATCTGTGCCATGTGAACCCCTTCCATGCCCTATGATCATTTCCTTTGATTGGAATAGTCTATCCGAGCCTCGTCTTCCTTCTTCGACACCTTTTCAGATAAAGGTTAATATCGGGAACCATATGGTTGATTGATGCATTGTAGATGAAGGATCTTCTATTAGTATCTTATCCTCTTATGCTTGGAGAGATTTGGGTTTCCATAATGTTATTCCAGCTCTTAATTGGTCGTTGACCTTCAATAAAAGACCTAGTGAACCCTTCGGATTCCTCCGTTAGGCACCTATTACTTTGGGTGGAAAAACAGTCTTTGTTGATTTTATGGTCTTAAAGGACCCTGTGGAATTTGATATGATCATCGGGCATGATTACGTTTATGGTATGCATGATGTGGTGTCTACGCTCTTTCTTGTAATGCATTTTCCTCATAACGAAAGCATTGTCACTATTGACCAGCTTGCATTCATTGATCCTCCTTATTACCCAACTGTAGACCAGTCAGATCCCTCATCATTAGGCACTACTATGTCACATTGGAATTTTGTGGCATATTGTTCTTTGAGTTCAACTGCTACTGAGAAAGAGTCTCTGAGTTCATGCTTACCTTCTCGGGACTTAGTCCTGGCTTTTGACCAAGTGACACCTCCATCTGAATGTTTAGATATGTGTTCTATTTGGGACAATATACTTCCTTCTGGTGAAGTTTTCCTAGAGTCCATAGTACAGTCTACCATTCATTTGGATGTTGATCCAGTCGCAGTTATGTCCAGCCCCAGTTTGACCTCAAAGTATGATCTTTCTACTGTTGAGTCTTTGGACTCTCCTATAGATCTGCAAATCGGTGTTCCTGCTGAGTTTGATTCTGCTTCTAGAATTTTCAACTCCCGTGATGATGAATTTGTTTCTCCAGATTCCGTCATGTAACTTTGATCTTCATCCTGAATTTGTTCTTTTTGATTGTAAGTCCTCGGGATTGGGTACCATAGAGTCTTCATTTGAAAACTCTGCCTTGTTTATGCCTGTTGTTGATGATAGTGAAGACGAAAGTATTTCTACCACAGTGACTTGTATCAAGTCTTTCTTTATATATGTTTTAGATATTATCTTGGTACTAATGTTTCTTGGAGAAAGGATTCTTAGCTGGATTTATACTTGCTTACTGGTCTCTTTCGACACCTTGTGCAGCCTTGTCAGGTATATTCGGAACCTTGCATATAGGTTTAGGATTCCCCGCTATTATGTTGCATTTGAACCTTTTGCCATCTAAATTCGCCATAGGGTCAAACCTATTGGATATTGGTGTGTTATCCATCTCTGTACACATCATGCACTAGTTTGAGAGCAGAGCCTACATAACATGGGTCACCCTATTCAATACCCTTATGCCATTTTGGTACCCCTACTAAGTTTTTCTCATAGGCTCGGGAGCCTTTTTAGATTTACCATGACTTTGAGAAGAAGCCTCATATCTTTCTTCCTCATATATTTCTTGCCATCCCTGATAAGGCTCCCATCTTGGTTTTTAAGTTGCATATGCATCTTTTATAATCCCGCTTGTGCTAATGTGCTTGATGTCGGCTTCCACGCTTTTAGCTCGTTGTATAAGCCTCCATCTATGATCTCATTTCCGCTAAGCCCTGTATCATTTTTTCTTCACAATTTGACACCTTTTACCTAGAGGTGACACACCCTGAGTGTCCTTAGCTTGCTCATGTTCCTTGTATTAGACATAGCTTTGTTCCATGCGCTTGGAGCTAGCTTCGCATGTCCCTGACACTCGTCTCCTCCCATTACGAGCATTCTTCTACCTTTACTTCGAGCTCGTTAAAAAAAGTAAGTAGGTTATGCTCATTCTTCTACCCTCACTTAGAGCTCGTTAAAAACAGTAAGTAGGCTATGAGCATTTCTTTCATCTTCACTTCGAGCTCGTTAAAAATAGTAAGGAAATTATGAGCATTTTTATTGTATCTCCTTTGAGCTCATTAGAAACAGTAAGGAGGTCATGAGTTTACTTTTCCGGACTTGTTAAAACTTTACGGAAAAGATCCCTATGGAGTTCTTTAAATCCCTTTTTAGACTCCTTAAATAGGAAAAGTTTTCCGAGCATAGTTGTCTTTTCGGGCTCGTTCAAATAACTGAACCGACATCCACTTAGGTATAGAATTACCCCTTTTATAGGGCTTGGTGGATAATTTACAGAAAAGGTATACTCTAGGTATACTCTGGTATGCGCTAGAAGAGTTCTTCTTCCATTATTTTACACTTTTTCGGGCAAGGAGACTAACTTTACGAAAAAGGACCTTTGGAGTCGTCTTTAGGTTTTTTAGACTCTCGAAATGTGAAAACACCAAGCGAGCATTGACCTACTCGAGCTCGATGTGAAATCCACGAGATCGTTGATAGAGGACTGTTTAAGTTTATCAACTCTATAAACAAGAAAACACCCTCGAGCACAAACCAATCCAGGCTCAATATAAAATCCATGGATAGGTGTATGGAATTTTCTTCTAGGTTTTTCAGACTCCTTAAATATGAAAATACTATTAAGCATGCTTTAGTTCTTTGTCAAGCTCGCTAAAAAATGAAAAAGGAAAGGGAAGGGAAGAATGTTAAAATATCTTTCAATATGATGGAAGCAAGTCAAATATCTCATTGAACAAAGCACCTGTTTTGAGTCTATCAAACAAGTTGGGCTCTAGTGTTGGCCATAGGGTAAACCTGATATCAGAGTTCTTACTCCTCCATTTGGTTAGTCTTCCAATCATATGGAGAATCTGTTAATGCCTCCTACATTGCAGATTTACATTGTGGTCTCTTTGTGTTAAAAGCTGCCTAGGTCACTATTGTGTGGTGCTCACTATTCAAGGATATAACCTGTGTCGGCCATTCTGCAGTTTTCTTGCCCTCATGCGTCGGCCATTCCTTGGTGTTAGTATGTTTCATCATGTGTTCAGTCCTACTCCAAATCAGCTCATACCTGTTGAGTGTCCCTCATGCTGGATGATGGAGGATGCCTTAAGGCCTCCCTTCCAACGGTTTTCTTCCCATCGACTTCAACTCATTCTGCTCTGGGAATGAAGTTTAGAGTTTCGGTTAGTACCTTGGGGATTGTAGTCATTAGTGGCAGTTTCCCTCACTATTGGATAGATGGGAATACATCAATGTCTCCTATCCGATGGATTCCTCAAGTGTTCAACGGTAAGACCACTTATTCGCACTTGTTTGAATGTACTAGGTACCCTGGGTTCCATTTTCATTATTGGTAGACACCCTCGCGTTTGTTTACAGTATACATCACTGACCGCTAATCGAACGATACCTCCCATGTTCGACATCAACTCATTTATTTGTAAGGCATAGGTTTGTACCTTGGATTGTTTTTGGATATAGACTGTGGGATCCTCGACAGCATCACCTTATTTATCTTATTGCCCAAGTTGCGCAAGACTGAGCCACACTCTTTTTGGCTCTTGATGAGACATAGATCCAGTTTGTTCTCTATGGCTATGTTCTCCAATTTTGACATAGATCCACCTTGTATTTATGTGGCTATGTTTACACTTATGTTCCTCATGGATCCATGCTTGTATTTTAGTGGCCATGATATATTCATGAATATTTGGATCATTATTGTATCCTCTTGGAGGTCATGTTCCACTATTTGAACATGGATAGTTACCCCAAGGATAAGTTTGTCTGACATTGCCTTTGCTTTCAGGTACTTCATTTGAGCCTATGATTCTTGGTTTCTTCGGTTCCTCCATGATTCAACTCTTTGTTATTTATAATGTATTTTGACCATCGTTTCCCTCACTCCCTCTAACCTCATACATTAGGGGGCATCTGTTATAGCTTAAAATGACACTTCTCCGTCCGTGACGACACTTGTATCGCTTGGTCGCATGATGACACTTCTTGAGATTAAGTTTAGTCACACAATAGGACACTTTTGGATTGAAGGATCATTTGGGACATTAAAAATGGTTGAAATTACCTCACTCTTGGCCCATTTGATGGTTATAGCCCTTAGGAACATTTTTCCAGACCAAACGATGTCCTAAAAATCATTAGAAAACCCTGTTTTTGGCCATTTTTCCACATGTGCATTGGTATCCAAGCATGATAGTAGCATTTGATATCCAACTCTGCTTCACTAAAGTAGCGCACCCCTTTAGAAATGCACTAGTTTTTCTACTGCAGAGTAGGGCACTTTCCTGTACTAGTCAAAATCTCAAATTTGGGGTAAGTTAAGTTGGTTTGGGAACCTCCTGATCAGTTATAACTACTTTTCCTCTCCTTCATTGACTATATAAGGAAAGTAGAAGGGCCATGTGAGGGGACCAATCCCATAAAAATGTTATGCTAGAGGAATGGAGGCCCTCATTCCCCTCTCTTGTGCCTCAGTTTTTGATAAACCGTAGCACAACTGATTAGAGGTTGGGATCCTTGGAGAACAGAAGCAGGAGACCTGGCATTGCGACATTGAATATCATTGAAGAGCAAGGAAGAGAAAGCTTAGATCAACCTTCATTCACAAGGTATGTCCTCAAGGTCTCTAATCTATTTCCCTTTATAAATGCTTCTGTAATGCAATCAGTATGTTTACCTATCACTCCCTTAAGTTGATAGTGTCTATTTCCTCACTATAGGGTAGTATTTCCTCACTATAGGGTAGTGTCTATGTCTAGATCGTATCTTTAAGACTTGCATTGAAAAGAAAAGATTTGTTTAGTGGTAAGCATTTCATTTCAGTATTCTATCTCTGTTATAACCACTCTCACACACCCACTACCTTTTTGAGTAAGCAAGTAACCTTTAAAATGAACCCTAATAAAATGTACTAGTAACATTTTCTTTTCTAGTTTACACTTTTCACCAACTAGTCTTGGTTAGGATCTTGGGTTTAAAACACCTTAAACCACCCAAGATCACACATTACGCAAAAATCGTAGTTGGACTATCACAGGTAAACCCACCTCATTCAAAGCTTTCCTAGGATCTATATAGTAGGTCTTGTGAGATCAGATTGTTTGGAATAAACCTCCTACTTTCTGTTTTGAGCATATACCAGGATTGGATCGTGTTTGGGGACTCTTTTGAGTTTTGGGCTCAGCTACCCTACCCACGCTTTCTGATTCAACCAAAGAATGTTCCCCCAGGATTTTTCAGTGTGGTGGTATCGTTAGTATCTGACCATAGGATCATACACAGGTGACGACGGAGGGTTATATCTGTTGTACCTAGGACAGACGTGGGAGGAAATCCCTTGCAGGTCTTTGGGAGGGAGGTTGGGTGATTCCAGTGCTTGCACCCTTAGTCATTGTATTGTGGACCCCGGGTAACTGTTCTTCATCCTTCGTTGTTCTTTTCTGGGCCCTCATCATCCCAGACTCTTCTCTAGAAGGCATCTGTTTTCCTGGTTTGCTTTACCTAGGACCTTTTTTAGTGATGTTCTCTTTGTGCTACCTGTCTTAGTTTTCCTTAGAGAAATTCTTGCTCATTTGAGCAGGAAACTATGTCTAGCATTTCGGCTAGCACCAACCAAGGTACCCCTGTTCTGGGTGATCCTTGTGCTGTTCCATTTATTGGAAACATTGGTACTCCCTTAATGGCTACTCTGAATCTTCCTGGATTCACTATAGGGCTGTCGGTTTGGTTTTTCTCCACTCTGAATGCCTTGCATACTCCTGATGCTTCTTTTGTAAGAACCTCAAATCAAGAGCATCAGAACCCTGTGCCTTCCTTTCCAGTAACATCTTCTCCTCCTCCTTCTACCTCATGTGGCGAAAGTAGCAATACTAGTAACCAACAGTCTAAAAGGAACAGATGGAGGAAGAAGATGCGAAAACAAGGGGGCAGCAACCCAGCCTCTGTAAGTTATGGTGGGGGCAAGCACCCTGCCTCTGCAAATCATGTAGGGGGCACCTACCTAGCCTCTGGAGGTCATGTTGGGGAAAACTTTTAGTCACTAAAAATCACATTGAAAGTTTGTCGTCAACCACTGTCAGTCATGTTGAGGACACGTCATTTATCACTGCTAGTCATATTAATGACAAGTCACCAGTTCTTGTGAGTCATACTGGAGACACCAGATCAGCCACTGCAAGTCATGTTGGGGGTGAGCTGTCAGCCAATGCTAGTCATGATGAGATTACTGACATTGTAAAGGAGTCTAAACCTATAGGAGGGAAACCAAAGTTCCCTTGTAAACTTTGTCAGGGAGATCACCTTACTCACTGATGCCCTGCAATTCCAGAGGCACAAAGAGTGTGGTCCATGTCTGAAGGAACCTCTGTTCCTGAGTTATCTATAGATTCCCTACAGTCAGATCAACCTTTGGTTGATAAAGTGGTTTAACCAATGCAATCTTTGGTCAACCCCAATCTTCCTTCGGAGAGTGAAGTGATCGAATTGATGCAATCTTTGACCAATCCCATCAATCCTTTGCAGACTATTGCACCTGCCCCTGAAGTCTTCTGCATTACAAGTTTGGATGTTCTTGAAAAAGGGGGTACTTCATTTGTGCCATGTGAACCCCTACAAAGCCCTAGGATCATTTCCTTTGATTGGAATAGTCTAGCCGAGCCTCGTCTTCCTTCTTAGACACCTTTTTAGATAAAGGTTGATATCAGGAACCATACGGTTGATCGATGCATTGTACATGAAGGAGCTTCTGTTAGTTTCTTATCCCCTTATGCATGGAGAGATGTGGGTTTCTCTAATGTTATTCTAGCTGTTAATTGGCCGTTGACCTTCAATAAAAGACATAGTGAACCGTTTGGATTCCTCCATCAGGCACCTGTTACTTTGGGTATAAAAATAGTCTTAGTTGATTTTATGGTCTTAAAGGACCCTGTGGACTTTTATATGATCCTCGGGCATGATTATGTTTATGCTATGCATGTTGTGGTGTCTACGCTCTTTCATGTGATGCATTTTCCTCATAACAAAAGCATCGTCAGTATTGACCAGCTTGCATTTGTTGATCCTCCTTATTACCCAACTGTAGACAAGTCAAATCCCTTGTCATTAGGCACTACTATGTCACATGGGACTTTTATGGCATATTGTTCTTTGAGTTCAACTACTACTGAGAAGGAGTCTCTGAGTTCTTGCTTACCTTCTCGGGACTTAGTCCCGGGTTTTGACCAAGCGACACCTCCATCTGAATGTTTAGATATGTGTTCTATCTAGGATGATATACTTCCTTCCGATGAAGTTTTCCTAGAGTCCATAGTACACTCTTCCATTCATTCGGATGTTGATCTAGTCGCAGTTATGTCCAGCCCTGGTTTGACCTTAAAGTCTAATATTTCTACTATTGAGTCTTTTGACTCTCCTATAGATCCACAAATTGGTGTTCTTGCTGAGTTTGATTCTGCTTCTAGAATTTTCAACTCCCGTGATGATGAATTTGTTTGTGTAGATTCCATCATGTCCTTCAACTTTGATCTTCATCCTGAATTTGATCTTGTTGATTGTAAGTCCTTGGGCTTGGGTACCATAAAGTCTTCATTTGAAAACTCTGCCTTGTTTATGCCTGCTATTGATGATAGTGAAGTTGAAAGTATTTCTACCACAGTGACTTGTATCAAGTCTTTCTTTACATATGTTTTAGATATGATCTTGGTACTAATGTTTCTTGGAGACAGGATTCTTAGCTGGATTTATTCTTGCTTACTGGTCTCTTTCGACACCTTGTTTGACCTTGTCAGGTATATTCGGAACCTTGCATATAGGTTTAGGCTTCCCCGTTGTTATGTTGCATTTGAACATTTTGGCATTTGAATTCGCCATAGGGTCAAGCCTGTTGGATATTGGTGTGTTATCCATCTCTTTACGCATCGTGCACCAGTCCGACAACAGAGCCTACCTAAAATGGGTCACCCTAGTCAGCACCCTTATGCCATTTTGGTACCCATGCTGAGTTTTTCTCATAGGCTCGGGATCCTTTTTAGATTTACCATGACTTTGAGAAGAAGCCTCATATCTTTCTTCCTCATATATTTCTAGCCATCCTTGATAAGGCTCCCATCTCAGTGTTTAAGTTGCATATGCATCTGTTATGATCCCGCTTGCGCTAATGAGCCTGATGCTGGCTTCCACGCTTTTAGCTCATTGTATAAGCCTCCATCTATGATCCCATCTCCACTAAGCCCTGTATCATTTTTTCTTCGCAATTTTACACCTTTTACCTGGAGGAAACACACCCTGAGTGTCCTTATCTTGCTCATGTTCCTTGCATTAGGCATAGCTTTGTTGCATGCACTTGGAGCTAGGTTCGCATGTCCTTGACACTCATCTCCTCCCATTACGAGAATTCTTCTACCTTTACTTCGAGCTCGTTAAAAATAGTGAGTAGGTTAGGAGCATTCTTTACCTTCACTTTGAGTGCGTTAAAAACAGTAAGTAGGGTATGAGCATTTCTTTCATCTTCACTTCGAGATCATTTAAAATAGTAAGGAAGTTATGAGCATTTTTCTTGTATCTCCTTTGAGCTTGTTAAAAGCATTAAGGAGGTCATCAGTTTAATTTTTTGGACTCGTTAAACCTTTACGTAAATGATCCCTATGGAGTTCTTTTAGGCCCTTTTTAGACTCCTTAAATAGGAAAAGTTTGCCGAGCATAGTTGTCTTTTCGGGCTCGTTAAAATAACTAAACCGACATCCACTTAGGTATAGAATTACCCCTTTTCTAGGCCTTGGTGGATAATTTACGGAAAAGGTGTACTCTAGGTATACTCTGGTATGCACTAGAAGAGTTCTTCTTCCATTATTTTTGCACGTTTTCGATGAAGGAGACTAACTTTACGAAAAAGGACCTTTGGAGTCGTCTTTAGGGTTTTCAGATTCTCGAAATGTGAAAACACCAAGTGAGCATTCACCTACTTGGGCTCGATGTGAAATCCACAAGATGGTTGATAGAGGACTGTTTAAGTTTTTCAACATTATAAAAAAGAAAACACCACCGACCACAGACCAATCCAGGCTCAATATAAAATGCATGGATAGGTGTATAGAGTTTTCTTCTAGGTTTTTCAGACTCCTTAAATATGAAAATACCATCGAGCATGCTTTAGTTCTTTGTCAAGCTCATTAAAAAATGAAAAAGGAAAGGGAAGGAAAGAATGTTAAAATATCTTTCAATATGATGGCAGCAAGTCAACTATCTCCTTGAACAAAGCACATGTTTTGAGTCTATCATACAAGTTGGGTTCTAGTGTTGGCCTTAAGGTAAACCTGATATCAGAATTCTTACTCCTCCTTTTGGTTAGTCTTCCAATCATATGGAGAATATGTTAATGTCTCCTACATTGCAGATTTGCATCGTGGTCTCTTTGTGTTAAAAGCTGCCTAAGTCACTCTTGTGTTGTGCTCAATGTTCAAGGATATAACCTGTGTTGGCCCTTCTGCAGTTTCCTTGACCTCATGCGTCGGCCATTCCTTGGTGTTAGTATGTTTCATAATGTGTTCAGTCCTACTCCAAATCAGCTCATACCTGTTGAGTGTCCCTCGTGTTGGATGACGGAGGATGTCTTAAGGCCTCCCTTCCAATGGATTTCTTCCCTTCGACTTCAACTCATTGTGCTCTGGGAATGAAGTTTTGAGTTTTGGTTAGTGCCTTGGGGATTGCAGTCATTAGTGTCAGTTTCCCTCACTATTGGATAGATGGGAATACATCAATGTCTCCTATCCGATGGATTCTTCAAGTGCTCGACAGCAAGACCACTTATTCGCACTTGTTTGAATTTACTAGGTACCTTGGGTTCCATTTTCATTATTGGTGGACACCCTCGCATTTGTTAACGGTATACATCAATGAACGGTAATCAAATGATACCTCCCATGTTCGACATCAACTCATTTATTCACATGGATAGGTTTGTACCTTGGGTTGTTTTTGGATGAAGACCTTGGGATCCTCGATAGCATCACCTTATTTATGTTATCGCCCAAGCTGCACAAGACTAAGCCACACTCTTTTTGGCTCTTGATGAGACATAGATCCAGTTTGTTCTCTATGGCTATGTTCTCCAGTTTTGACATAGATCCACCTTGTATTTATGTGGCTATGTTTACACTTATGTTCCTCATGGATCCACGCTTGTATTTTAGTGGCCATGATATATGCATCAGTATTTGGATCATTATTGTATCCTCTTGGAGGTCATGTTCCACTATTTGAACATTGACAATTACCCCAAGGATAAGTTTGTCTGACATTGCCTTTGCTTTCAGGTACTTCATTTGAGCCTATGATTCTTGGTTTCTCCAGTTCCTCCATGATTCAACTCTTTTTTATTTATAATGTATTTCGGCCATCGTTTCCCTCACTCCTTCTAACCTCATACATTAGGGGGCATCTGTTTTAGCTTAAAATGACACTTCTCCATCCGTGACGACACTTGTATCGCTTGGTCGCATGATGACACTTCTTGAGATTAAGTTTAGTCACACAGTAGGACACTTGTGGATTGTAGGGTCATTTGGGACATTAAAAATGGTTGAAATTACCTCACTCTTGGCCCATTTGATGGTTATAACCCTTAGGAACATTTTTCTAGACCAAACCATGTCTTTAAAATCATCAGAAAACCCCGTTTTTGGCCATTTTTCCACATGTGCGCTAGTATCCAAACATGATAGTAGCATTTGATATGCAAATTTGCTTCATTATAGTAGCGCACACCTTTAGAAATGTTCTAGTTTGTCTACTACATAGTAGGGCACTTTCCTATACTAGTCAAAATCTCGAATTTTGGGTAAGTTATGTTGGTTTGTGAATCTCCTGATCGGTTATAACTACTTTTCCTCTCCTTCATTGACTATATAAGGAAGGTAGAAGGGCCATGTGAGGGGACCAAGCCCATAACAATGTTATGATGGAGGAATGGAAACCCTCATTCCCCTCTCTTGTGCCTCAGTTTTTGATAAACCCTAGCATAGTTGATTAGAGGTTGGGATCCTTAGACAACAAAAGCAAGAGACCTTGAATCTAGGTTTCGTGAAGTGCCAAGCTTGAAGGAAGGTATAATTTGATGTACTTGCGTCATTCATTAATAAAGATCAGACGTTCTTTCCTTTCCAAAGATGACCTATTTATGTGTTTCTTAGATTTGATTACTGTTTGATTATAGTTTGATGTCTTATTATGTCATGGATATTAGTTTTATATATGTAGTCAAATGTATTTGAGAAAGGTATCAAGTTGTTTTGTAGGTGTGGGAATTGCAACATTGAATAGCATTGAAGAGCACGGAAGAGAAAGCTTGGATCAACCTTCTTAATAAGGTAGTCACCTTTCTAACCTTAAATATCTCTGCTTACTAGTTGCACTTGCAGAACATTTGTAGGTCTATCATTCATACCTGTAAGTTGGTAGCTTCTCCCCTGAACTATAGGTGCATATCCCTCACAACAACGCAGTGGAGAAGAAACTTCTGATAGCACAGTTCATCATATCAGGAAACATAAGAGAATAGGAAGAGAAATGAGACTCAATGCGTAGATAAGAGATTACGAAATAGATGAAATCATTATTGACTTGGGATCAGAGGTCAATGTCTTGACTAAGTAGACATTGTAGCAAATGGGGAGACAAAAGATATCATGGTCACCTATCCAGGTTAGAATGGCCAATCAGGAAAAGTCATACCGTTTGGACGGTTGGCCAAAGTGGTTGTTGACATTGACGGAGTACAGAGTCGCGCCGATTTCGAGGTTATTGAGATTGTGGATGATAGTCAGCCTTTCCCGGCATTATTGGGGATTGACTGAGCTATTGATAACATCGCAATCATAAATATGAAGACCAGGAAGATGATCTTTGAAGGAAAACATCTCAGGGTGATTGCACCACTGGACCCTGCGGACGAAGGCAGATACAGTGAGCCGATTCAAGAGGAATCCCAAGCTCAAGATTTGGACCAGTTGTACAAACTGACTACAAACCAAAACAGTTACATCAAACCTACTGCAGATGGTACACTCAGCTAGAGATGCGACAACTCTTGCATTTCAAACTCAGATGTAGGTTTGGAGAACTGGCAGAGCCGCATGCATGAAGTATCTGCAAGGAGATGCACACAGGTCATGAATTCGATACACTGGATTGGAAAGAAAGTAAGCCCAATCCCCACATATGATGGTTCATCAAATGTTTCCTTTTTCATCGGAGATTATACTACAGTAATTGTAGATGAACACTGCTTACAAGCATTAGATGTAGCATTGCACGAGACACCTGCCAGATGGTGGGATGTGCACAAGCAGACATGAATACATGGGATCGATGCAGAATTAAGATGCAAATCAGATTCGCTGAGAAGGTTACATTACGTTTTGCAAAATATAAAGGACAGACAGATCCAAGGGATCATGTGGAAACTTGTTCGCAAGCTTGGGTGGAAAGACCAAAAACAGAATGGGTGCATTTGTTTGTGCATAGGCTGGAAGAACCGATTCCAAAGAAATGGTACCTAGACCTAGAACTGCGCAGAGGGACCACAGATTGGTCTACTCTGACCGTGAGCTTCCAGACAGATTTCAGTTTGAAGATGAAAATCTGAGCATCAATGATGCATTGCAGCTTCTTCAGAAAAAAAATATTCAGACCAGACTGTGCTGATGGAAATATGACCCTAGAAGAATTCTTTGGCACAGAAAGCATACCTGCGCATATACACCCAGAATGGGAGGAGAAATTAGAGCTTGCTCTTGATTTTTATAACCTCGCTGATGAATCTGCAGCTCAGGCAGGCAGTGATGACGACAACCCGCGAAACATAAAGATACCTGAATCAGAGGGTGCGCGTGAGGTAGAAGGACATCCACTAGAATGTTAGGAACCTATGTCAACCCTTCTCTTTACTATGTTAGTATATTGTTGTTGGACGCATATGCTTTGTAAGTCGTCCCGTAGTATTTGTTGATCCGTAGTTTATATTAGCCCATAGTATTGACCCATAGTATTGGACGCATATGCTTTGTAAGTTGTCCCATAGTATTATATGTCCCAAGGTTTTGACTCATAGTATTGGGCATAGACTTAGTATATAAGTGTGTGTTGAGGTCATTGAAGGCACCGTGAAGTTAATTGTATTGAGATTTCTCAAAGGAGGTTGCCCCCTCAAAGTGGCCCGTGATCAATATAAAAGTGATTATGTTCTATTATTTCTGATATCTTGTGTATTTGCATTAATTAATTATTGCAGGTTCATCACATCTGGTATCAGAGCACTTTCTTGGGCTCGTTGGGAGGAATTTCTGCCAATTTTTTTTTTTCGCATCTGTTGCAGCTTCAGATTTGGGAATAATCCCTATCCGCTTAACTGTGGGAAGTACTTGGGCATAAGCCCTAAAACTCATTGTGAGGAGTACCACAGGAACCCCAAAGTAGCTGGCCCATTGAGAGGACCTGCCAGCGAAAAGGGCAACGACCCCTACCTGATTGACTAGTTCCCACCCGTGAGGTAAACCAAGAGCTGTCGTTTGTGGCAAAGCGGTTATCAGTTTTACCTAAGCCGTGGAGTGAGGGGTACTGCCCCAATACGCAAACCGTCAGACAACATTGGTGGTCGAGTGAAACACCTAAACTGTTAGGAAGCCGTACATACCCGGGGTCCATATCTATTTTCAGTTGAACTATTGCCGATCACTTTCGCTCCATATCCAGTCACCATTTCAGATCCAGCCATTTTCGATCCCTTCCGCGTCGTTGCGCTGCTGTTGCCGATCCATTTCGATTATTTTTTTCTCCATATCTCCCTTGTTTTCACTCTGTTTCCCTACAAATTTTCAGGGAACCCCTATCATCCCATTCTGCATCTTTCATTCCTGAGGACCCTATCCCCAATTCCGCTTCCCAAAGCCCGAAATCCCACATTTTCCTATTTTTAGGGTTTGCCATAACTTCCTCAGATTTCACCCAATCACCTTCAAATTTTACCACAGAGTTCCTTTCTGAATTCTGCTTCTTTGTCCCTCTCTGCCAAATTTTCTCATTCTATCACCCCACTTATGAAATTCCCCTTTTTGCTTTCTTGTTCTTTCGACAGTGTCCAAAATCTAGTCAAACCCCAGTTACCCATCAGATTGTTTCCCCAATCCAAATTTCCCTTTACTAAATCAACTTTTGTTTGTGTTTTTCTACCCATTCCACCAAAAAAAAAAAACCTGGTTATTGTTGTCACCCGTGCAGGAGCACACACCATGGAGGAAGCACTTGCAGCCATCCAAACCAAACTTCAAGATCTGGATGAAAAATTTCTCAGCCTCCATCTTCAGCATTCAGCCATGAACAATACCAGACAATCAGAATCTTTTGCAGCCACTGGGTTCTCTTCTTCCAGCAATTTTCGTGGGCCGAATCTTGATTTTCCTCGCTTCAATGGTACTGATTCGACTGGATGGATATATCGAGCAGAACAATATTTCAGTTTGCATAATACTTCTGATGCACAGAAAGTTCCACTTGCATCCTTTCATTTGGAACAGGAAGCTCTTCAATGGTACCATTGGTACATCAAAGCTTATCCCGAGCCAAACTGGACAGATTTTTTCCAACTCATTTTTCCACGATTTGGTCCTACTGCTTTTGATGATTTCACAGGAGCACTCACTAAACTTCACCAAATTGGCACAGTGCGAGAGTATCAGACATAATTTGAGAAATTGGCCAATCACACAGAAGGATTGTCTGATGAATTCTACAGGAGTTTTTTTATCAGTGGTCTCAAGGATGAAATCCGCTCAGAGGTCAAAATGTTTTGTCCCAACACATTGATGGAAGTCCTAGGGTTGGCTAAGCTGGCCGAGGACAAGATCACAGCTCAACAATGCTCCAAACCCACCTTTGTTCCCTTCAGAAATATGGGTTCCCAATGACCTCCCATCACACCTGCTCCTCAACCAACTCCTATCAAGCATTTGTCTGAAATAGAAATGCAGGCACACCGAGAAAAAGGGCTTTGCTATAATTGTGATTAGAAATTCACTCGGGGACATAGATGTGTTAAAAAAAAACTCTATCTCTTGGATGTGGATTCTCCACTTGCCTTAGAACTTGGTGAAGAAGCTACAGATACAGTAGATGATCAGGTCGACATTCAACACCCACCTGTTGACACCCCATCTCAGGATGAACTACCTGAGATCTCTCTCCATGCTGTAACCGATGTCACCACCCCACAAACAATGCGGGTCAGGGGATACTTCAAGAAGCTCCCTCTTACCATACTCATTGATTCTGGTAGCACTCATAACTTCATTGACCCTCGGATTTCCAAACAGGATGATTGTTTTGTCCATCCTTGCTCCAACTTTGAAGTCATGGTTGCCAATGGGGGCACCTTACCTTGCAAGGGGAAGTGTCACAATGTGCGTATCTCTATGGAAGATTATAACCTATGCTCTGACATGTTTTCCTTGTCCTTAGGGGGATGTGATGTGGTTTTGCGCATTAAATGGTTACGCACACTTGGCCCCATCTTATGGGATTTTGCTGAACTTTGGATGCAGTTTAAAGTCAATGGGGCACAACACAAATTTATGGGCTTACAACCAGGGTCTCTCTGCATCATCAGTTCACATCGCCTGGAAAAAATCCTTAAGAATAATTCACATGGTGTCATCACTCAGCTCAATTCCATTCAGATGCACCCATCAACAGTCTCCACTACTTCCTTGGATAGATATGCAGGTATCTTTGTTGAACCAATGTGCTTGATGCCTTCAAGAGACCTTTCCGGTAAGAATTTAGCCACATCTACCTCTCAGCAGGAAATGATGGCTATTTTTCATGCAGTACAGAAGTGGCAGCCATACCTATTAGGGAATTCTTTCTGCATCAAGACTGATCTCCAGAGGCTAGAAAATTTTCTGGCACAATGGGTCTCCTCCCCAACACACCTGAAATGGGTTATCCAACTCATGGGTTATCCCTATGTGGTCACTTACAAGAAGGGTAAGGACAATATGGTGGAAGATGCTCCTTCTCGCACAGTTGATGACCCAGTTTCTCTTACAGCTCTTTCTCTGCTTGTTCCAAATTGGTTGCAATATGTTCAATAGGGCTATCTCTTCTATGAACTCCATGCTTCTTCATCAACGAGGCACTCTGGGTTTTGCAAAATGTATGACTGGGAACAATGTAACTTCTTTTGGCAGGGACTAAAAATGACAATTCAACAGATGGTGGTTGACGATGATACTTTCCAAGTCAACAAGGGTGAAATGACACTCCTTTCAGGATTGCTCAAACCCTTGCCCATCCCTACACAGCTTTGGCCAACTATTTCTATGGATTTTCTAGTAGCGCTTTGGTGGTACAATACCAGATCTCAAAGGACACCATATGAAGCAGTTTATGGAAAAACACCACCAGTTCTTCTTCCATACACCCTTAGCAGCTCCCCAGTTCAGGAAATTGACTCGTTTCTTCGAAACCGTGATCAGATTCTTCTCATTCTGTAGGACAATCTTCACATGGCCAGAATTCGCCTTAAACAACAAACCGGTCAGCATGAGCGCATTTTCCACACAGCTGACAGGGTTCTTCTTCATCTACAGCCTTCCAAGCAATCCTCCTTGACACTCCAAAGGCATTAGTGGCCTGAAATGCAACCCAAGGATGCTACCGGGGAACCACTCCTTCAGATTCTGCAGCAATTTCTCCAACCAAAGCTTTGAGGACAAAGCTTTTTCTAAGGGAGAGGTGATGTTAGGAACCTATGTCAACCCTTCTCTTTACTATGTTAGTATATTGTTGTTGGACGCATATGCTTTGTAAGTCGTCCTGTAGTATTATATGTCCCATGGTTTTGACTCATAGTATTGGGCATAGACTTAGTATATAAGTGTGTGTTGAGGTCATTGAAGGAACCGTGAAGTTAATTTTATTGAGCTTGCTCAAAGGAAGTTGCCCCCTCGAAGTGGCCCGTGATCAATATAAAAGTGATTATGTTCTATTATTGCTGATATCTCATGTATTTGCATTAATTAATTATTGCAGGTTCATCACATAGAAATCCCAGATATGAGTGGACCCGTAAAGACAAGAAAAGTGAACATTGGCTCTAGTGAAGAGCCAAAGTTCGCAGCTATCAGAGACTATTGGGATGAAGAAACAGTCAAGGAGGTCGCGGGCATACTATAGGATTATCGCGAACTATTCTTGACTAAATTCGCAGAGATGAAAGGTATACTGGGAGACTTAGGAGTGATGAAAATTCCTCTTAAGCGTGACACGAAGTCTGTAAAGCAAAGACTATATAGATTGAATCCACGCTATAAAGAACGAGTTAAGGCAGAACTCGATAAGATGCTTGATGCTGGGATCATTGAGCCAGTTGAAGAATCTGACTGGATAAGCCTGATGGTTATCCAGGATAAGAAAATAAATGGCAAGATCAGGATTTGTGTGGATCTCAGAAAACCGAACGACGCTTCAATGCATGACCCATTTCCTACACCTTTTACAGATGAAGTGCTAGATAATGTTGGAGGGAATGAGGCATATTATTTTACTGATGGATTTTCCGGATACCATCATATCAGAAGTGATCTCGCAGATAGGCACAAGATAACTTTTGCTACAGAATGGAGGTTGTTCCAGTACACAGTGATTCCCTTTGGTCTGAAGAACGTGCCTGCCATATTTTCTCGAGTGGTCATCGCAGCATTTAAGGATTTTATACATAAGTTTTTAGAGGTTTCTTTGATGATTGGACCATTTTCAGTTTATTGAAGAACAATGCAGTGAACCTCAAGATGATGCTAGAAAAGTGCAGACAACATCAAATTTCATTGAACTTGAAGAAGTGTGTTTTTTGTGTTCCCTATGGAATCTTGTTGAGACACATTGTGTGCAAACAGGGCTTGATGGTTGACTTTGCAAATCATAGTTATTGTAAACTTTCCTACACCAAATTTTGTCAAGCAGTTGCGCACTACATTGGGACATACCGGATATTACAGGAGATTCATAAAAGGGTATGCATAGATAACCGTAGCCATGGAGAAGCTGCTGAAGAAAGATGTACCATTCATTTGGAATGAGGACTGTGAGACAGGATTTGACACATTAAAAGAGAAGATGGTCACTGCACCGATCCTAGTTTTTCTGGAGTGGGAGAAGCCATTTCATGTCCACATTGATGCTTCATGTATCGCATTGGGCATTGTTCTTTCTCAGCTAGGAGAGGAAGGTATTGATCATCCCATTGTCTTTTCCTTTAGAAATTTATCATCCGCTGAGAAGAACTATACCATCACTGAAAGAGAAGGACTCGCAATGGTATATGTGCTGCAGAAGTTCAGGCACTACTTGCTTGGTGCGCACTTCTCCATGTTCATTGACCATTCTGCCTTGAAATACCTGGTCGATAAGCTAGTGTTAGGGGGGTGCATATGCAGATGGTTACTACTATTCGAGGAGTATGACCTTGAAATTGTGTTTAAGCCAAGAAGGTTGAATTTGAGACCTGATCATCTATCAAGTCTTGAGTCAGGAGAAGAACCGATGAATATGGAAGACAATCTACCTGATGCACAGTTGTTCGCTATACAAGTTGCTGATGATTATTATAAATACATCATTGACTTTCTGACTACTGGGTTCACACCCACAAAGTTCACTACGCAATAGAAGAAGCAGCTGGTAGTGCATGCAGCAGACTTCACTATAAATGCAGGTCAGCTATACAAGCTAGGACTGGATGAAGTACTGCGCAGATGTGTGCTAGAGCATGAGAAACCATTCATACTAGCTTATGCGCACTCAAGAGTCGCAGGAGGCCATTATGCAGGGAGAGCTACCGCATAAAAGATATTTCCCGTAGGGCTATGGTGGCCCACAATTCATAGAGATTCGAAGGAACATTACCAGAATTACAATGTTTGTCAGAGAACAGGGAAGCCATCATGCAGAGATGAAATGCCATTAAATCCATAGCTGACATTGCAGGCATTTGAGAAGTGGACCATTGATTTTGTGTGTCCTATTAACCCACCAGGGAAAAAAACTGGTGTTAGGTATATCATTACTGCTACCAATTACCTCACCAGATGGGCAGAAGCAAAGCTAGTTAAAGACTGTAGCATAGCTACATCCATGGAGTTTATATACGAAAATATCCTTACAAGGTTTGGATGCTCGAAGATATTGATGAGTGATCAAGGCACTCATTTTCTTAATAAGACCATTGAGTCTTTGACCGAAGAGTTCCACGTTCATCATCAACGCATCACGCATTATCATCCACAGGTGAATGGAACTCTTGAAGCATTTAACAAAGTGTTGGAGAATGCGCTAACCAAGATATGCAACGTCAATCAGGACGATTGGGACCTACGCATTCCATCTATACTATGGGAATACAAGACTACCTACAAGAAACTGACTAGCCATACACCTTTCAGGATGTCCTATGTGCTAGAAGCAATAATGACGATGGTGTACATTGTTCCTAGCTTGAGAATAGCAGCGTTTACAGGCATGGCAGATCACGCAACACTCCAATAAAGGCTCCTACAGTTGGTTGGGATAGAGGAAGATCACTTCGTCGCAGGATTCCACCAACAAGTACAGAAAGAGAGCGAGAAAGCATGGCATGATCGCCACATCAAGAACAAGAGCTTTCAGGTAGGTGATCTAGTCCTCCTATATGATAGCAAATTCATGAAAATTCCTGGAAAGTGTGAGATGCATTGGCTTGGCCCATATACTGTAATGCATGTTACTAATGGTGGCACTATCCAGTTACATTAACCAGAGATACCTTGCCAATTTTGATAAATGGTAGCAAACTAAAGCTTTACCGTGATAGTCCGGCTATGTAGAGTTCTGTATGATTCAGGGATGTGTACCATGCAACACTGCTGAAGTTGCACGCAAAAAAAAAACAAAAAAAAAGGAGAGCAGCTGCGCAAAACAAGTCCAGATACTGCTCACACAAAGAAGATGGAACAGTAGTCGCATAGAAGATGACACCAAGTGCATGTCCCGACGTAAACATCCTGTTAGACCACCAACATATTATGATGGAAACCATTACCACAACATCTGTTAGCCAGTTAGTGGGTTGTTAACCAAATAGGCTCCACTTGGGAAATTTAAAATTTAAGGGCAGATGTGACATTTTGGAACCCATTAAAGACCGACATGACCAGTTAGCATCGAAATCCGGCTAGCAGGTTGAGCCATTAACGCTGATTCGATGGAGTTGACAAGCTGGATTGCCAAGAAACCTTTTGGCATTTAAGGAAACAACATTGGCATGATGAGAAGGATCGGCGAACAAGGTGAATATCATATGCACGAACTGGTAATGAATATGGCATTTAGTGCCTCAGCAACTGCAGAAGGCCACATTGCAGACTAGCACAGGCTATAAATAGACCTCACTCGACCATTTAACCATTTTCACAAAGCATTTGAACTATTTGAGAGCCGAGTGACCATGGCATTGTATGAGTGAACCGGTTGAGTTGGTAGATATCTCCTGGTTATTTGAGCAAGCAGGTATTCCAGTAGAAATGATGGCGACAAAGGCAGGTGTATCTAGAATTTCAGCACGGCAGGCTGCAGGAAGTAGCAAGGCCAAAGAGACAGCTTCAGAGATGGGGGTTCCAAAGTACCATTGCAGTAGTCGGCTTCAACTCAGAACTTACCCATTTATCCAGTGCCCGAATACATCCCTCTACGGAAGCTCGATGCCCCACCAGTCCACATAGAAAAGAATTTCAAGTATGAAATCCCGATGCCCACAATCTCTACCAGGGTGAAAATTGAGGAAAATATGATGGGTAGCATACTAGGTTGCAAGCTAGATGACCTGGACTTACTTGAAAATACGGTAGTAATGCTGAAGACTTAAACACAATTTAGACTAGATGCATGTATCAACTGCGTGAAGGACACACAGACCACGTTTGATAGGATGGAAGTCCAAGAATGGTTAAGGCCTGTCCGGCCATCAGGCCTGTTAAATTCACTATAAATGCTGCACTTTACTAAGAGCCCTGAGTTTTCCGTGGTAGTGCTCATGTTACTCACTTGCGTACATGAAGGCTTCTTATGGCTAGATACCCGCATTGATATGATCCATCACATTAAAGGCCTGAACAAAAGAGGGGAGGACCCTACTGACCTCCTCATAAAGAGGGCATAGGATAGAAATCTGAGTGTCAAAGTTGCTAAAGAATTTGGCGTAGTGTGGAAGGGATGTGGGTTCCCAATGGTCGACATCAATGACCACGCAACAAATTTTATGACCGAGTTGCTTGCAAGAAAGCTTTTGCGCAAGTGTAGACCACCTGAGGTACCAGCGGTTGCAATCAAGGCAACATCTAACATATTGCGCGGCAAGCATTATAATTGGTGCTAGTTCCTACTGAATGAGTTTCCGGAAGATATTCAAGAAACGCAGGATAATGGAACACCATTCCATTTCAGCTGGCTACTAGTGCTCATAGCCTTTATAGGCCGAAAAGAGCTAGATGCGTATCAAGGAGCTCCAACCTTGAGAGGACAGGGACACGGAACACATTTTAAACTTATGGGCGAACTCAAAGGCATCAAGGAAACGACATACCACCAAAGTCTTTTATGTCTATTATCACCAGTTACGTGAGGCAATTATGGCAACACCGTGCATTTCACAACCAATGAACGACAAGTATACATGCATCATGACGTTTAGCGTGAGAAGGCACCAGTCGCACATTCAGCCAAGGGCTGATGCGCAGGAAGGATTATGGTATCTAGGGTTTTACTGACTCGATGAGGACACCATTGAGGCCATGATGGAACGCTAGGATGTCAACTAGAAAGTTCTTTCTTCGTGAGACGATGCGTCTGATTATGAACAAAACATCCCACCTGTCTCGACGGCCAAGATCGAAATAAAAAGTTCCGATGAAGAAGATACTAAACGGGATATGAAGACATAGCAGCAAAGAAGGAAAATAAGGGTGGGCTACCTACAAGCATTCCCATTGAGGAAGACAAGGATGACGCATAGAGTCAACATACAATGACATCAGCGGGCAAAAGAAAGGCCACTGAAGGTCCCTCGCAATCACAAATCCGACGCACAAAGAGGAGGGCTGAAAAACCTGATCTCGAGTCACAACTACCTCCAGATGATTGCGAGATCATTGCAACAAAAGTGTAGGAAGTATGGGAAGAGACTCGGGCTGAAAAAGAATCCAAGCAGGAACAACTGTAGCTAACCATAATCCAAGCTATGGAGGAGGTCAAGACAATGGTAGCCCATATGGGGTTGGGGTGGCCAGGTTGAGGTTCTGATGGGAAGTTAGGGGAACCAAGTGTGAAAAGAAGACCACCTATCTTTGGAAGTAAGTATTCGCTCGTCTTGAACCTGGAACCGGGCTACCTCATTTATCCAAATGAAGTGGTTAAGGAGGCAGTAAAGACTGGTCGCCTTAACCTCAATACTAGGGCTCTGCTACTAGAGGACCTGAATGAGTTGCACATTAGGGTTGCAGAAGAAATTCATGAGAGAGGCTAGCCTCATACAATCAGTGTGCACAGTTAACTGAAGATATCAATCAGTTAAGGTAGGAATCAAATAACAACAAGGAAGAGTTGAGTGCAGCGAGGGAAAAAGGCCAGAAGCTGAAGGAGACCGTTTCAGTGGTATGCGCTAAAATAGAAGAATGCGAAGACAAGGATGAAGTGGAAGACACAATAAAGAAAATTGGGTCCAAGGTGGAGTACCTCGCCTTCGAGAGAACGAAAATGGAGGCCTATTACAAAGGAAATATCGTAGAGTTAGAAGCTAGGCACCCTGTCATTCCACCGGATCAGTGCCCAGCTCCAACTGAGGACGTGAAAGCAACCATGGATGGCATTTCGATGGAAGTAATGAAATGCCAAGAATTACTTGAACAGATAACTACAACAGTCACCAGGTTGAATGAGGATCCAGCGACAGGTAAAAGTGGAACTACAGCAGAAACAGCAGCAGGTAGATGCTGCAAACACGGAGCTGAGGAATGCTCCGACAAGGGAGAAAGTGCAGAAAATTAACAAGGTCAAGGACCTACAGAAAGAGTTGGAAACACTAAGGGAGAAAGAGGCTGCTACATCAGACAGGCTGCAACCCATTGAACAAGAAGGCCTCGAATTGATGCATCAATTCGACGTAAAGTTCGGAGAACTTCAGGTAGCTGAAGGAACCATGAAAGAACAAGTGGTTAGGGAGAAGGTCTCACAGGAAACTCTGGAGATGGTTCAAGGTTTCGAACAAAAATCCAAAGAGATAGTTATAGAGCTAGCAGGGACTCTGCAAAACTTTACATCAAAGTCCAGTACGACAGAGGCTACGACACCAGAGTCCGTAGGTGAAAGTGGTTTGGGACAAGCCACAGGTGAGTGTTAGGGGCCTATTGGGTGGGGCCTAAGTTGGAATATTTTGCACAAGTACTAGAAAGTGTGCATTGCGTGCAGCGACAGGATATAGGCAGTTTTGAGGAATTGCGCATGTCGCGTGACGGCAATGGCCAAGGCACGGTCGCCCAGTACGATGGTGCGAATCATATCACATGAGTTATTTTTGGTTCATAACATGGGTAAAGGTCAAACAAGGATATGACCTATTTTGGGTAAGGAACAAGTGGAAGGCAGAGGAAAGCGACCTATTCGAATGAGTGGCGGCAAGTAGTTGAGAAGCTAGGCCACTACGCCGATGGCGATAGGAAAGCAGGAGGAGTGGAAAGGGACAGGCCATGATGCAGTTGTAACCATTTTGAGGACTGCAGCTGTTAGAAGAGCATGTGAGCCATGAGTGGCCCCGCTGGAGTAGGTGGAGAAGGATGTCGACGGTGATAGTTAGGGTGGCAGTTAGCCACGCCAGTTTTGGAAACCTTAGGGTTTTGACCAATTGATTGTAAAGACACAAACTTTGGGTGTGATCTATAAATAAGGGCAAATTGTATGGGAAAGGGTTAGAGATCTCTCATAGAGCTAGCTATATTTTAGTATTGTAGCATATTTTGAGATGTGAAGCTATTGTAAAGGCTCTGCAGCTGAGTGCGCAAAGATGTAATTTTGAGAGAGAAAAGAGTCTGCAGCTGAGTGCGTAGACTAAGAACGGTTGTACACATACTAACAACCGTTCTTGTGGACGTATCCTCCATCTGGGGGATGAACCACGTTAAATTCTATGTTATGTGATTATGGTGTGTTTATAATTGTTCATTTTCTTGGTATGAATGTTTAATACTGCAGTTTCTATTATGTAATTGCTTTTATATGTATTAGCTGCAGAGAATGGGAATAATATGTTAAGCAATACATGCATGGAGGAATGTTAAGTATTCAACACGAATGAGTTTGGGAATGCATAGATCTGCCAATTGGTCACATAGTTGAACATTGAATTTAAGCACAGCGTTGGAGCATGCAGTAATGTATATTTATTCAATCACCTGCAACATAATGATAAGAATTTGAATGAGTTGAAGCGATAAAGAATGCTAAGTAGGATTGGTTAGAATTAATCCTCTTGGAAGAGACACACGGTCTAGTTGACGCGTTGAACCATTGAGATTCACTGTGAAGTAAGCTACTGATAACTTATTGTTGTGACAAAAGAAGTATCCCGTACCACGTAGTCATTGGAGGCGCTAGTATGCAAGCACCTCTGCTTGTCGAACTATCCGACGCAAAATAGGGTCCCATGCAGTTGTACATCCGCAGTAGTTCGCAAGGTATTGCACTGCTCATCAGTCGTTCCACCCTCGCATCACTCGGTTGTGGAAACTTGATTTCGCAACCACCCCCTTAGCTTCGCCTCGGGTGAGACCTTAGGCTGTGCGCAGTCTTTTGCTGAAAGTGCCGGTGAATAGGGGTTTTGTTGGTGCCTTGAACTGTGAAATACCTAGGTCTATGTTGAAAACCTTCGGAAGGTTATATACAGCCAACAAGGAGCCTACAGAATCAAAGTCCACTCGCTGGTTTGGGTTTTGTGGCCTTGGAGCAATTCCTCTAAGTGTCCTTAAATGGCCCCGGAATGCCTAAAGAAAATGCACCAGCACCCAAACCATGGCTCCCATCATGAATCCATCGATTTCGATGGATCTAAGACATCGGGTTTCAGTTAGGGGACTCCCCACAGCATGCCTTGAAGCCCCATAAACGGTGCCAATGTGCCATCTCCGGAGCTAGGGTTTTGGTCAGTGAAGCCCTTTCGAATATTGCTCAACGGGGCCATTTCTTAGCCGAAGGCTCCCGGGTGTATGTGGCCACCATGAACATGTCCACAATGGCAATACACACATGTGGGATCCGACAGAATCCGTCCGCTCGCCAGTTTGGGTTATGTGGCCTCGGAGTATTTCCTCAAAGTGTCCCTGAATAGCCATAGGGTGCTCGATGAAAATGTCTGCAGCACCCAAACCGTGGCTCCAATCGAGAATTTGTCACTTCCGATGGATCCAGGATGCCAGTTTTCAGCTAGGAGACCCCCCACAGTGTGTGTCGAAGTCCAAGAAACGTTGCCAATGTGCCATCTCCGAAGCTAGGGTTTTGCTCAGTGAAGGCCTTTCGAATATTGCTCAAGGGGGGCATTTCTCATCCAAACTCTCCCGAGAATGCATGGCCAATGTGGACACATCCATAATGGCCATACTCATTAGTGGGAGAAGACGAAACCCAATTTCGCTCATCGGTTTCGGTTCTGTGTCCCCGGAGCAAATCCCCAAAGTGTCCCTGAATGGCCCCGAGGTGGCAAACCAAGATACCAGTATCACCCAAACCGTGGCTCTGGTCGTGAATACGTCAGTTCCGATGGATCCGAGACATCGGGTTTCAACTAGGGGACCCCCACAGTGTGCCTTGAAGTCCAAGAAACGGTGCCAATGTGCCATCTCCATAGCTAGGGTTTTGCTCAATGAAAGAGCTATGGTTCATTGAGCAAAACCCTAGCTTCGGAGATGGCACAATAACACCGTTTCTGGGGGTTAGCCAGCACACTGTGGGGGTGGGGGGGGGGGGGCTAGCTGAAAATCGGTGCCCCAAATCCCACCAGAATCGATGGATTCATGATCGGAGCCACGGTTTGGGTGCTACATGCATTTTTCGCCGAGCCACCCTGGGGCCATTTAGGGACACTTTGAGGAATTGCTTTGGGGCCCACGGACCCAAACTGGGGAGCAAAATTTGAGTTTGTTGACTCCCACACATGCATATTTCCATTGTGGATGTGTCCATGGTGGCCACGCACGCCTGGAGCCTTCGGACGAGAATGGCCCCCTTGAGCAATATTCAAAAGGCCATCACTGAGCAAAACCCTAGCTCCAAGAGTGGCACATTGGCACGATTTTCGGGACTTTGAGGCATGCTGTGTGGGGTCCCCTAGATGGAACCCAGCATACCGGATCCATCAGAATCGACAGATTCATGATCGGAGCCATGGTTTGGGTGCTGTGGGAATTTCGTCAGGCAACCCAGGGCCATTCAAGGACACTTTGAGGAATTGCTCTAGGGCCACAGAACCCAAACCGATGAGCGAAATTAGATTTTGTTGGCTCCCACATATGCGTATTTCCATTGTGGACATTTCCATGGTGGCCACGTACGCTCGATAGCCTTCGGATGAGAAATGGCCCCCTTGAGCAATATTCGAAAGGCCTTCACGAAGCAAAACCCTAGCTCTGGAAATGACACATTGGCACCTTTTTCGGGACTTTGAGGCACGTTGTGGGGCATCCCCTAGCTGAAAATCGATGTCCGAATCCATCGAAATCGATGAATTTACAACCAGAGCCACAGTTTGGGTTCTATGGGCATCTTGGTCCGACACCCTGGGCCATATGGGGACACTTTCAGAATTTGCTCTAGGGCCACAGAACCCAAACGGCAAGCGAACTTGGGGTTATGTCTTCTCCCAGTGGTGATTATGGCCATTGAGTAAGTGGTCCACATTGTCCATGCATGCCTGGGACCCTTTGGATGAGAAATGGCCCCCTTGAGCAATATTCAAAAGGCCTTCACTAAGCAAAACCCTAGCTTTGGAGATGGCACATTGGCACTGTTTTCAGGGTTGGAAGGCACGCTGTGGGGGGGGCCTAGGTTGAAACCTAACATCCTGGATCCACTGGAATCGATGGATTCACTACTGGATCCATGGTTTGGGGTGCTGCAGGCATCTTGGTCTGGCACCCCAGGGCTATTTGGGACGACTTTGAGGAATTACTCCGGGGCCACATAACCCAAACCGGCGAGCGGAATTGGTTGTATCTGCTCCCATAGGTGAGTATGGCTATTGTAGACATGTCCACATTGTCCACACACGCCCGGGAGCCCTTCAGACGAGAAATGGACCCGTTGAGTGGAATTGACATGGCCCCTCACTAAGCAAAACCCTAGCTCCAGAGATGCACAATAGCACCCATTTATGGGGGTTGTGGAATATTGTGGGGGTGCCCTAGCTGAAACTCGGCGTTTCGGATCCACCAAAATCGACGGATTCATGATTGGAGCCATAGTTTGGGTGCTGCCGGCATTTTCTTCAGGCACTATAGGGCCATTTAGGGACACTTTAAGGAATTGCTCTAGGGCCACGGAACCTAAACCGGTGAGCGGGACTTGGATTCTGTTGGCTCCCACAAGTGCGTATTTCCATTGTGGACATGTCCACGATGGCCATGCACATCCCTTGGATTCATGCATGTTACATCTCCTTGGTTAGCTAGGGCTTTCAATATTTTCCCTAGGTAGGGTTTTGGAGAGCTAGTGAATTGTACTAGCCTTGTGATAAGGCTCCCTCATGCATTATCTTGAATTGTAATTTTATAGTTATATATGTATTATGAATTATAACAAGTAAACGATAATTGTTTTGAGTTATTTGACATCATCATTGAGTAAGTTAAGGGTTGTTTTACTATTGCTATAATTGTTGTAAGAGTGAGTTTTCAATGCAACTAAATATAATATAAGAACTAGGATATTTTTGTGAGGCTCCAAGTAATTTTGAGAAAGTGAAAAATAAGGTCAGAAGTTGAGCATCTTGTTCTAACACTTGGATTCTATAAGTTGAGTTCTCTATTGGTGTGCTTGTGTGACATGACAAACCCTTCTAATAGTGATCCTATCCAACTTGGACTCCAAATACCCCCTATTGAGGGTACGTGTGGTGGTTCACTGATTCTAGGGATGGATTAGGTTTCTAGGATTCTAGATTCATTTCCGAGGGTTAGATTAGTGTTTCTAAGGATAGTTTAGGTTTCTAGGACTAGATTAGGTTTATAGTATTCTAGCTTAGTTTTCTAGTGTTAAATTAGTGTTTCTAGGGTTATTTTAGCTTTCTAGGATTTCAGGGCTAGATTATGTTTGTAGAGTTATATTAGTGCTTCTAGGGTTAATCATGCATGAATAAACAATCACATGGCTATAAATCATAACTCATACAACAAATAAACGATATAAGATAATGATATCAAATTCCTATCTAACATGAATAACATTAATCATGCATGAATAAACAATCACATGGCTATAAATCATAACTTAATCATAACTCAAACATCAAATAAACGATATAAGATAATGATATCAAATAAACTATCTAACATGAATAACATTAATCATGCATGAGTAAACAATCACATGACTATACTATGTACCTCAATCAATAAGGCCTTTTGGATCCTCTCTGTTTTTTATTGTCTCAAACAACCTCTCATGCTCTGCATGAGGTAGTAAGTAGTGTACCTTGTTTGATGTCTTCGTTGACATTGTTTGTAGTTGGATGTTTGTACCAACGATCATGTGTGTAAAGTGATACACCCATGAACTTGGTCTATATCTGTGTATGTGTAGCCATTGCTCTTTGGTCCCTTTCCATCTACTGTAAGATATTCCCCCTAAACAACCATCGAGCTAGTCGAAAAGGTAATGCTTTCACTATCGGATTAATGATGCGAGGAGGGTTTGCTTCCCCTAGAGGCATCGTGGCAACCATTAATTCGTCCCAATTGCACTGTCTGTCGGGGCGATAACTACGTAGATGTGTCCTGCAAAAATGCATTTTACAGTCATATTCCAACAAGTAGTGTTTGATAACTTGGATTATGCATCCAAAAATGTTTACCTGGCTGTACAAGATAAGATATATGATCATATTCATTTGAAATATAGGATTGGCCTTCCTCTAACTAGTTTTTTTCAACAACTGCATGTGGGTCCACTACAAGTAATACATGATCCCATTCATCAACCCCAATCCATTGATTCGCACTCATCCCACTCACAACTGTTGCAAGACCCACAAAAGCAAGCAATTTTTTGCGTTTGTATTTCAAATAAGGGGTTGTTTGAGCTTCGAACCGAATGAAATCCACGAGTGGCCTTGCACAATACTACAACTATAAGAATACGATCGATCTATATCAACTACATGCCAGAAATTTCTGACAACATGTCCTCTACCTGTTGGTATGTGTTGCTCCATGGTTGGATCTGACATTTTTGCAGATCACCATTTAACTATGGATTCTACATTCCGAATATGAGGGTCTCTCATGCACCTCATCTCCTCCCTTCGTAGGGCAATTTGAGACATGCTCCAGTCCCACTTGCTCTCCCTTCCATGCTTGGTGTCAAAATAGTTCCATACATGCAACATATCATAAGTCTTGTGCAAAATGCTCAACCACTGGAATAAATGTGCATTTTGAACTGGACTACACAACCATCTGACCATATCTAATGCTGATCCATCTCTATATCTCTTTCGTTCAGTTGATCATAGAAAATTTGAAGCAATGTTGCACATAATGCAGGTCGTGGCACCTGTCATCACTGATGTAGAAGTTGGTCTCTTTCAATATTATCCTCATGCTGTTGCTACTCCTCTGGCCGCGTGCCTATACATGATATGGACCATTATGCTAACTTGGTCTGAATGATAGGATTGACTTTGAATCTCATTCTGTGGCTGTAGGTTGTAGTTTTCAGCACAGTCCACAACCGACAATATTGTGCCATTGGGAAAGGTGTCCCTACACTATTCATCCTGCCATCGTGCTACATGGACATGTTTGCACAATACTGCTTGGTCTTTTGGTTGAATTCCTTCACGAAATCACAAATTTGTACCTGGTGCCACAAAACCAAGGGCATTAATACAATGTGACATTTTCACTCTAAATATATATGTATAAATTCAACATGTACATTATGAAAGTATGCAAACTTAGATTACCTGTGACTTCACCAATGCAATGTTTTTGCTTTCCTTCAAACTATCTACTTGATACGTTATGTACTTGAAGTTTTGCATTTATACTGACATCCTCCCAAATTTGTGTGCCTCGGTTGCGTGGATGCAGCGGCTCAATAATGCAAATCCACTGCAACTGGAACATATCCCATATAAACATGATAATTATAATATTTTTGTCCTTCAGGTCTTCGACACATTATGCTATGTATAAATTCTCTGGATGCATTCGGTGGTTGTAACGATGGCCAATCCTGCAAAATGTTAGTATGCAAATAAAAAAATATATGTCTATATGTATCATAATAGTACTCAAATTCTACATGGTATCTACAACAACATGTATTGTGATCAATGCAAATTCTAACATACCAGGGTTTGCATTTTTCAGAGGACCTTTGGCCTAAGTTCAATTGTGTGTGCTCATTCTTGAACCTCTCATAGATTTATGTTTGTGTCATGTCAAGGAAGTGCTTGACATGGGGTTTACCCCCCCCTAACACCTTTTCTCAACTTTAAAACATCTCTTTGATTCGATGACGATCTAGTGTTATCATCCCAAAACTTTTGCACTAGTTCTTTAACAACATCAATGAGCTTCATGTCTGAACGAGGTATCCTACCAACAAAGGCCCAACAATGTTTTTGGTTTGAAGTATCAAGTTTTTCTCTAAATCAATAGTACTTTTGAAGATTCTTTCTATCTACTTTAAATATTTTACATGTGTGTGATAGTAGGCGACGTTCCCTTGTGGATTTGTCTACAATCGATTCTGACAGTACATGACAGGCTGCATTAAAATCTTTTGTATGAGAAGTTTTTCCAATCAAATTAAATGCAAATTGTAGATTTCTAACAACATGATTGTTGGCATCTGAACTTCTAACTACCTTTATGCCCAAAATTCTCCTAACATGATCTAGAAAATGTGATTTTAAAAAATCAAGAAACAATTGACATTTTGCTGCATCGGTTTTGGATTCAAAAACTTCTTTGATTATCTTCCTACAATGGAAACCAATATTGCATTTGGGCATCTTACCTTCAGGTCCTAAAAATGAACTTTCATCCACATGAATATGTCTCGGAGTTCTTCATCGTCCACTTGATAGTTGAGGCAAGGGAGTCAGCAAGGAAGTACGAGTCTCATCAATGGTTTGTTGTGGCCCTTCGTTCACAAATTGTTCCTGCAAGGGAGTGTGTTCACCATGTGTGTGCTCTTCTTGGTGAGGTTTCCAATTAAGAACTTGTTCAACATCCATTGCTTCATACTCAACATCAGGAAAGATTTGATTGACTTCAACCACTTCGTCATTGCTTGTTGGTGGATCTAAGGCACTAACATTTTGATTTCTACGGTTTTCCATGTACAACCTGGCATTTTCTCTTATCTCATGGGCCTTTTCAAGGGGTAGCTCCTTCCTTCTAGACTTTCTTTTATTATTACGTATGTTTCCCATATTCGATGCATTAAAAATATATATATATATATTACCCTTGCAAGAATGAACAACAAATAAGATATTAAAACTCGATGTGCATGATTATTAAAGCTTGATCTAGCAATTGATTATGCACAACAACATCTAGTGAGAATGTTTTTCATATAATCTTAAAAGATATTGAGAATGCCCTACATATAACTACAACAACACCTCTAGGAACTCAGTAGGATGGTATTGGATGGTATTATGGGATGTTAGTAGGAGAAAATTCCCTACAAGGGAGAAGCTCCTACTCACTTCATTTTCATGTTGTGGATGAGGGAAAATAGCCCCAAAAGAATAAGAGTTTTCAATTCTTTAGGTGTTTGTGTTAGTTGTTGTAGTGAAACCATGAGGAATTCAACAAATGTTTGTCTACTAGATGGAGGAATGTGATTATGAAATGTTATTCGTGGTGATGCAAGTAATTTTTTTTAATTATCTTCATGAAAGATTGAAAGCATTTCTTGGTGCATGTTGTATTTTTTTTTGGTAAGATGTTTTTATTGTCTATGTTGAAGATTAAGAAGACTAAAATAGATCGATCATACAATTCATGAGGAAAAACCAAAATAGATGCCATTCAAACAAGTGAATGAAGACTAAAATACATTTAACAAGATAAATTGTCACCATACCTCAAGGATTATGATTGCTCTTTGCTTCAATTGAAAATTCTCTTTTGATGTGTCCAGTATATGTAAGAAGAGTTCATGTGTGTCCAAGTAGCATGAGAATTCAATCCAAGGAGCCAAATAGAGTCCAACTGTTGTGTATTCACTCAAATGATCCAAATAGATCCCAAGAGGTGTGTATTCAATCCAAAGAGCCAAATAGAGCCCCAATTGTTGTGTATTCTATCCAAATGGTCAAGGAAGGAGCAAATGGTGTATGAATTCAATCTAAAATGTAAATGCTTGTCAGATTGTGCATGAAAACAGTGAACAAAATGCGATGAAGCAGAGAAAAAATGTGGGAGAAGAGCATGAGTGATTTTCTAAATTTTATGTTCAGTAGGAACATGCACACGCCGAGGAGCATGTGCGCGTACCTGCTGAATGTTGTATAGTTTGGTGGGTAACATTCACTTCATTTATTACCCAATAAATCTAAATGTGTCGGTTTATTCCTAGAGCCCCTCCCCAATAAATGCCTTTAGGCCCTATTCTAATCAATAATCCCTAAGTGCATTTAAGTGCTTCTAGGTGTTTAGGGGTTTTGGAGTTAGGGTTATAAGGATTGCAGATTAAGAGTTAAAGGTTATAGGGATTATAGGCAAGTTATGGGGTTAAATGTCATCATCATCTAATATTCATCAGCATCATCTACAAAGTCTTCATCATCATATGGAGCTTCTATAATTTTTTATATAAGGAGGATATAAGATGATGATGATGATGATGGAGATGTTGATGTTGATGAAGATGCTAATGATGATGATGATGGTGATTGTGATGGTGATGAAGATGATGATGATGATGATGGAGAAGACGATGATGATGGAGATGTTGATGAGGAAGGGGGGGATGACAATGATGATGGAGATGTTGATGATGATGGTGATGATGGTGATGATGAATATGATGACCACGATGATGATTATGAGGGTCTTCATATTCATCACCATCATCATCTTCATCATCATTGTCATCTCCCCCTTGCTCATCAACATCTCCATCATCATCATCATCATCATCATCATCATCATAATCATCCTCATCATCATAATCATCCTCATCATCATCATCGTCGTCCTCCTCTTCATCATCATTGTCATCTCCATGATGATGATGACGATGATGATGATGATGATGATGGAGATGTTGATGAGAAAGGAGGAGATGTGGACAATGATGATGATGATGCGTTGAGGGTTTGATGATGATGAGGATGATGGTGATGATGATGAAGATGATGATCATCATCACCATCATCGTGATCATCATCATCATCTTCATCACCATCATAATCATCATCATCATCACCATCATCCTCATCACCATCATCATCATAATCACCATCACCATCAACATCACCATCACCATCACCATCACCATCACCATCACGATGCTGATGTAGATAATGATGATGATGGTGAAGATGATGATGATGATGGAGATGCTGATGAGGAAGGGGGAGATGACAATGATGATGAGGAGGAGAATGATGATGATGATGATGAGGATGATGATGATGATGGTGAGGATGATTATGGTGATGATGAAGAGGAGGACAATGATGATGATAACGAGGATGATGGTGATGAGGATGATGACGATGATGGTGATGATGATGACATGATGAGGATTGTGATGATGATAGTTATGAGGATGATGGTGATGATGGTGATGATGATGAAGATGATGACGATGGTGATGATGGTAATGATGATGAAGATGTTCATGATGATGATGAAGATGATGATGATGATGATGGAGATGTTGATGAGGAAGGGGGGATGACAATGATGATGAAGAGGAGAATGATGATGATGATGATGAGGATGATGATCATGACGATGAGGAGGATGATGATGATGGTGATGATGACGGTGATGATGAAGAGGATGACGATGATGATGATGAGGATGATGGTGATGGGAATGATGGTGATGGGGATGATGATGGTGATGTTGATGGTGATGATGATGATGATGGTGATTATGATGATGATGATGATGAAGATGTTGATGATGATGACAATGGTGATGAAGATGTTGATGATGATGATGAATATTATGATGATGATGGAGATGTTGATGAGGAAGGGGGAGATGAGAATGATGATGATGAGGAGG
>BSBM01001737.1:150000-155000 GCA_027924585.1 Larix kaempferi | reverse complement strand
TTGCATATTGAAACCCTAAGACTCTAGCATGTCAACCCAACTATAGTAAAAAAAAATTGACAGCTTTGTTCACATTATTCCATCCTTTGTCGAGTTCATCCACAAGTCATTTAAACAGACCCTACACTTTTTTAGATATAAAGTCTAACCACTTTGCACAAAGAATGAGGAGGGTCTTCATATTCATCACCATCATCATCTTCATCATCATTGTCATCTCCCCCTTCCTCATCAACATGTCCATCATCATCATCATCATCATCATCATCATCATCATCATCATCATAATCATCCTCGTCATCATCATCATCGTCCTCCTCTTCATCATCATTGTCATCTCCATGATAATGATGATGATGATGGTGATGATGGAGATGTTGATGAGAAAGGGGGAGATGTGGACAATGATGATGATGATGATACGATGAGGGTTTGATGATGATGGGGGAGAGGAGGACCATGATGATGATGAGGATGATGGTGATGATGATGAAGATGATGATGATGATGATCATCATCATCATCATCATCATCATCATCTTCATCAACATCACAATCATCATCCTCATCACCATCATCCTCATCACCATCGTCATCATAATCACGATCACCATCACCATCATGATGCTGATGCAGATGATGATGATGATGGTGAAGAAGAGGATGATGATGGAGATGTTGATGAGGAAGAGGGAGATGACAATGATGATGGGGAGGGGAATGATGATGATGATGATGAGGATGAGGATGATGATGGTGAGGATGATTATGGTGATGATGAAGAGGAGGATGACGATGATGACAACGAGGATGATGTTGATGAGGATGATGATGATGATGATGATGATGATGATGACATGATGAGGATTGTGATGATGATGGTTATGAAGATGATGGTGATGATGGTGATGACGATGAAGATGATGATGATGGTGATGATGGTGATGCTGATGAAGATGTTGATGATGATGATGAAGATGATGATGATGATGATGGAGATGTTGATGAGAAAGGGGGGATGACAATGATGATGAAGAGGAGAATTATGATGATGAGGAGGAGGATGATGGTGATGATGGTTAGGAGGATGATGATGATGGTGATGATGAAGAGGATGACGTTGATGATGATGATGATGGTGATGTTGATGCTGATGATAATGATGATGATGATTATGATGATGAAGATGTTGATGATGACGATGATGGTGGTGAAGATGATGATGATGATGATGATGATTATGATGATGATGGAGATGTTGATGAGGAAGGGGGAGATGAAAATGATGATCGAGAGGAGGATGATGATAATGAGGAGGATAATGGTGATGATGATTATCATCATCATCATCGTGATCATCATCTTCATCACCATCATGCTCATCACCATGATCATCATCATCATCATCACCATCATCAACACCATCACCATCACCATCAAAATAATGATGGTGATGCAGATGATGATGATGATGGTGATGTTGATGAGTAAGGGGGAGATGACAATGATGATGAGGAGGAGAACGATGATGATGATGATGAGGATGATGATGATGATGGTGAGGATGATGATGATAATGGTAATGATGAAGAGTAGGACGATGATGATGATGACGAGCATGATGGCGATGAGGATGATGGTGATGAGGATGATGAGGATGATGGTGATGAAGATGACATGATGATGATGATGATGATGATTATGATGGTGATGAGGATGATGGTGATGATGGTGATGATGATGAATATGATGACGATGGTGATCATGATGATGATGATGATGATGATGAAGATGTTGATGATGATGACGATGGTGATCCAGATGATGATGATGATGATGAAGATGATGATGACGATGATGGAGATGTTGATGAGGAAGGGGGGGATAACAATGATGATGAAGAGGAGAATGATGATGATGAGGAGGAGGAGGATGATGATGATGGTGAGGAGGATGATGATGATGGTGAGGATGATGATGGTGATGGTGGTGATGATGATGATGATGAGTATGATGATAATGATTAAGATGTTGATGATGATGACGATGGTGATGAAGATGTTGATGAGGAAGGGGGAGATGACAATGATGATGAATACGATGATGATGATGATGATAAGGATGATGGTGATGACGATGAAGATGATCAACATCATCATCATCATCATCATATTCATCACCATCATGATCACCATCACCATCATGATGGTGATGCAGATGATGATGATGATGATGATGATGATGATGATGATGATGATGAAAATAATGATGATGATCGAGATGTTGCTGAGGAAGGGGGATATGCCAATGATGATGAAGATGATTATGATGATGGAGATGTTGATGAGGAAGGGGGAGATTCCAATGATGATGAATAGGAGAATGATGAGGAGGAGGAGGAGGAGAATGATGATGATGAGGAAGATTATGATGACGATGGTGATGAAGATGATGATGATGATTATGAAAAAGATGATGATGATGATGCAGATGTTCATGACCATCTTGAAAATCTCCATGATGATGACATGCTCATGCACCTCATCTCGTCCCTTCATAGGGAAATTTTGAGACATGCTCATGCACCTCATCATCATCATCATCTTCTTCATCATCATCAACATCATCCTCATCACCATCCTCATCTTCATCAAAATCTTCATCATCATCACCATCATAATCATCATCAATTCATCACCATGATGATGATGATGCTGATGATGGTGGTGATGATGATGGAGATGTTGATGAAGATGTTGATGATGATGACGATGGTGATGAGGATGATGATGATGGATATGTTGGATAGGAATGGGGATATGACAATGATGATGAAGAGTAGGATGATAATGATGATGATGATGAGGATGAGGAAGGGGGAGATGACACTGATGATGAAGATGTTGATGAGGATGATGGTGGTGATCATCAACATCATAATCATCATGAACATATTCATCATCATTATCATATCCCCCTTCGTCATCAACATCTCTGTCATCATCATCATCATCATCATCATCCTCATCACCATCATCATCATCACCATCAACATCATCATCATCCGCTTCATCATAATTTTCATCCCCCCCTTCCCCATCAACATCTCCATCATCATCATCATCATGCTCATCACCATCATCATCATCATCATCATCATCATCATCGCCATCATCATCATCATCCTCATCACCATCATCCTCATCCTCATCATCCTCATCGTCCGGCTCTTCATAATCATTGTCATCTCCCCCTTCCTCATCAACATATCCATCATCATCATAAACATGATCTTCATCACCATCATCATCATCATCAACATCTTCATCCTCGTCACCATCATCATCATCATCAATTCATCACCATGATGATAATGATGGTGATGATGATGGTGACGAGGATGAAGATGTTGATGCTGATGACGATGGTGATGAGGATGATGATGATGATGATGATGAAGGAGATGATGATGATGGATATGTTGATGAGGAAGGGGGAGATGACAATGATGATGAAGATGATGATGATGATGATCAGGAGGAGGATGGTGATGATGATGATGATGATGATGATGATGACGACGACGATGATGGAGATGTTGATGAGGAAGGGGGAGATGACAATGATGATGAAGATGTTGATGATGATGATGATGGGATGATGATGATGATGGGATGATGATGATGGTGATTATTATGAATATGTTGATGATTATGACGATGGTGATGAAGATGATGATGATGATGATGATGATGATGGAGATGTTGATGAGGAAGGGGGAGATGATAATGATGATGAAGAGGAGGATGATGATAATGAGGAGGATGATGGTGATTATGATTATCATCATCATCATCGTGATCATCATCATCATCATCTTCATCACCATCATGCTCATCACCATGACCATCATCATCATCATCACCATCATCAACATCATCACCATTACCATCAAAATAATGATGGTGATGCAGATGATGATGATGATGGAGATGTTGATGAGGAAGGGGGAGATTACAATGATGAGGAGGAGGAGAACGATGATGATGATGATGAGGATGATGATGATGATGGTGAGGATGATGATGATAATGGTGATGATGAAGAGGAGGACGATGATGATGATGACGAGCATGATGGTGATGAGGATGATGGTGATGAGGATGATGAGGATGATGGTGATGACGATGACATGATGATGATGATGATGATGATTATGATGGTGATGAGGATGATAGTGATGATGGTGATGATGATGAATATGATGACGATGGTGATGATGATGATGATGATGATGATGATGAAGATGTTTATGATGATGATGATGGTGATCCAGATGATGATGATGATGATGAAGATGATGATGACGATGATGGAGATGTTGATGAGGAAGGGGGGGATAACAATGATGATGATGAGAAGAACGATGATGATGATGAGGATGATGATGATGATGATGGTGAGGAGGATGATGATGATGGTGAGGATGATGATGGTGATGGTGGTGATGATGATGATGATGAGTATGATGATAATGATTAAGATGTTGATGATGATGACGATGGTGATGAATATGTTGATGAGGAAGGGGGAGATGACAATGATGATGAAGATGATGATGATGATGATGATGATGATAGGGATTATGGTGATGACAATGAAGATTATCATCATCATCATCATCATCATATTCATCACCATCATCATCACCATCACCATCACGAGGGTGATGCAGATGATGATGATGATGATGATGATGATGATGATGATGATGATGAAGAAGATAATGATGATGATCGAGAAGTTGATGAGGAAGGGGGAGATGCCAATGCTGATGAAGATGATGATGATGATGGAGATGTTGATGAGGAATGGGGAGATTACAATGATGATGAATAGGAGAATGATGATGAGGAGGAGGAGAATGATGATGATCAGGAAGAAAATGATGACGATGGTGATGAAGATGATGATGATTATTATGAAAAAGATGATGATGA
>BSBM01001737.1:137500-140000 GCA_027924585.1 Larix kaempferi | reverse complement strand
TTTAGACAAAAAATGACATACCAATCTTAAAACAATGACATTTTGGGGTGGTTATACCACCTTTCCATAAATAAAAGTTGTATATTCCGGAAGGCCATCCATCATTCTACATTTCATCTTCTTACCCCTAATTTGAACAAAAATTGTAGGTACCTCTAATAATTCATTTTAATGATAATATTTATTTTTTTCCAGCATGTCATTTCAACTAACATGTCATAATTGGGTATCATTACCTTGCACCATCCCTATTGTATTGTAGGTCTATAGTCTATGCCAAGAGCATACAATGCAAAATCACACAGTCTACATTATTCACAAAATATATTTTTTTAATTTTTAACAAACCCTAAAAAATACCAACTACACTCAGAACCTTCACAATGGAATTCTTCAACGATTATTGCATATTTAAACCCTAAGACTCTAGCATGTCAACCCAACTATGGTAAAAAAATTGTGACAACTTTGTTCACATTATTCCATCCTTTGTCGATTTCATCGACAAGTCATCTAAAGAGACCCTACACTTTGATAGATATAAAGTCTAACCACTTTGCACAAAGAATAAGGAGGGTCTTCATTTTCATCACCATCATCATCTTCATCATCATTGTCATCTCCCCCTTCCTCATCAACATCTCCATCATCATCATCATCATCATCATCATCATCGTAATCATCCTCGTCATCATCATCATCGTCCTCCTCTTCATCATCATTGTCATCTCCATGATGATGATGATGATGGGGATATTGATGAGAAAGGGGGAGAGGTGGACAATGATGATGATGATGCGGTGAGGATTTGATGATGATGGGGGAGAGGAGGACCATGATGATGATGAAGATGATGGTGATGATGGTGAGGAGGACGATGATGGTGGTGATGATGATGGTGATGATGAAGAGGATGACGATGATGATGATGAGGTTGATGTTGATGGGGATGATGGTAATGGGGATGATGATGGTGATGTTGATGGTGATGATGATGATGATGATTATGATGATGATGATGATGAAAATGTTGATGATGATGACGATGGTGATGAATATGATGATGATGATGATGAATATTATGATGATCATGGAGATGTTGATGAGGAAGGGGGAGATGACAATGATGATGAAGAGGAGGATGATGATGATGAGGATGATGGTGATGATGATGATGATGATGATAATCATTATCATCCTTGTGATCATCATCATCATCATCTTCATCACCATCATTCTCATCACCATGATCATCATCATCATCATCATCATCAACACCATCACCATCACCATCACAATCATGATGGTGATGCAGATGATGATGATGATGGAGATGTTGATGAGGAAGGGGGAGATGACAATGATGATGAGGAGGAGAACGATGATGATGATGATGAGGATGATGATGATGATGGTGAGGATGATGATGATAATGGTGATGATGAAGAGGAGGACGATGATGATGATGACGAGGATGATGGTGATGAGGATGATGGTGATGAGGATTATGACGATGATGGTGATGACGATGACATGATGATGATGATGATGATGATGATGATGATGGTGATGAGGATGATGGTGATGGTGATGATGATGATGAATATGATGACGATGGTGATGATGATTATGTTGATGAAGATGTTGATGATGATGATGATGGTGATCCAGATGATGATGATGATGATGAAGATGATGATGATGATGATGATGAGATGTTGATGAGGAAGGGGGGGATAACAATGATGATGAAGAGGAGAACGATGATGATGATGATGATGGTGAGGATGATGATGGTGATGGTGATGATGATGATGATGATGAGTATGATGATGATGATTAAGATGTTGATGATGATGACGATGGTGATGAAGATGATGATGATGATGGTGATGAAGATGATGATGATGATGGAGATGTTGATGAGGAAGGGGGAGATGACAATGATGATGAAGGCAATGATGATGTTGATGATGGTGATGGTGATGATGATGAAGATGATGATGATCATCATCATCATCATATTCATCACCATCATCATCATCATCCTCATCACCATCATCATCACCATCATCATAACCATCACCATCATGATGGTGATGCAGGTGATGATGATGATGATGATGATGATGATGATGAAGATAATGATGATGATGGAGATGTTGATGAGGAAGGGAGAGATGCCAATGATGATGAAGATGATGATGATTGTGGAGATGTTGATGAGGAAGGGGAAGATTCCAATGATGATGAATAGGATAATGATGATGATGAGGAGGAGGAGAATGATGATGATGAGGATGATGATGATGACGATGGTGATGAAGATGATGATGATGATTATGAACAAGATGATGATGATGATGAATATGTTCATGTTCATCTTGAAAATATCCATGATGATGACATGCTCATGCACCTCATCTCCTCCCTTCGTAGGGAAATTTTGAGACATGCTCATGCACCTCATCATCATCATCGTCAACATCATCCTCATCAC
>BSBM01001737.1:0-132500 GCA_027924585.1 Larix kaempferi | reverse complement strand
AACATAAATGAGGATACTAACAAGTAGTTTGTGGCACTAGGTATTAACCATACGAAATTCAAAGGCGGGATTCAAATTGATGCAGAATACTAGTCGCGTGGAGAAAACAATATGGGAAAGGAATCATCAGAGGTTGTGAACTTCTTTGAGGTATGTAACAATGGAAAAAAGTGAGATGTGGATTGTGATATTGCTTTGCTAGAAGAGAAGGTCCAAATACATGGAAGAACTAAGATGTGTGAATGCATAGGGATATATTCCTATGTTTTTATAATATTTCTTGGAAGGATCTTAGGTCTGAGATTCTTCAGTGGTAAGAGTTGAGAGCTACCAGATAGGTAGGTTTATAAGAAATCACAATGAATATTCTTGGACTAAGGGCAAACATAGTAGTGGGAGACAGAGAGTAGAGCCATGTCTGGTAGAGCAAAGCATCCCAATGGACCAGGAGTTAGGGTAGAGCCTCGCCAGGCTTTGGACCTACTGATGGACTAAATCCCTAATTGAATTTTGTTGAATGAGACTTCTTTGCCTGCTATATCTCTTCTTCCAATGGACTTCTCTACGTCATTGGTGGCATAGATGAAAGTATGATCGTGAAAACAACGTTTGGAATCTTGTGGCTTTTCTTCCCCAACAACAGTATACGTATTGCATAACGTGTGCTACAGAGTGGCACAACTACATTTTTGTAAACACATATGGAAGGATAGATTAATCGCTACAATGTTTAGGAAAAGTTAGATCAACCATTATTTTTCTTCATTTTATTCTAAGCTTATCAAAAATCATGGTCTCTTTGAGACAATCCTCTCCATAAAGGTGGAGAATAGAGGAATAATTTTTTTCATAGTGTATCAATATTGTGTTTAATCTTTTGGATTATCATTGTGTCAATAATTAAACATGATAAACGTATTTCAAGTGGACACTCCACCCATATTCAAGATAGAATTGAAGCTATTGAAAAAAGGTAGAAATGGTTACTTAAATAGGGTTGAATGGAGAACTAGCTGAAATTAAGTAAAGAAAATAATTGTTTTTAAGAAATTAAAATTATAATGATTAAATTATAAATAAAACCTAGTTTTAGGGATGAATTAATAATTAAATATTTAAAGGAAAATATTTGATTAAGTTATTATATGATTTAAATAAACGATTTATAATTTTTAATAAAAATAATAAGGAGCGAAGGATTTGAAAAAATTAAAAGAATGAATTAGATAAAAAATGCAAAAGTAAGAAGGGGCATTTGATGTCATGGTCACTTGAAAATAGCATGGCTCTTTCACTACAAGGAAAATATCTTATAGCAAAGGATTTTAGTGTTACAAGCTTGGAAAAAATCTCGAAAACAACTTCGCTGCAACCTCCACCAATGGTAGCAAATGTTTTAACAAAGATTATTACTGATATATTTTATAACTAAAAAAACTTGGAGGCTAGATGTTTTAGCAGATTTGTTTTTACTGGTGCACTTTTCTTAAATTGTGTGCACCAATGCATGCAGTAACAAAATGCACCAGTGTTGTACGATGTAAAAAAACTGCATTGATGCACTCAAATAGAATGAGCACCAGAAAGAACCAAATTTCAACGTTTCCTAGTCCTTAACTGATTTATCTCCAATTGTTGCTTCCTACTTTCGACCATCACTATTTTTCGTTCTATTGGAGGAAGAGTGGTCATTATTTTTTTCATTTTTTGCACCTTCTCCTACGCACATTGTATCTTTTTCTAAACTTCCTTCAACTCTGCATCTTCAATGAGATGCATCCATAGTTGTGTACTTTATTCAAAACGTTTGACGCATTCCTCATCCAACCGCTTAATGATTTCTTATGTTGTCATTATTGTATTTTCCCTTTGTTGTTTCTTTTTTGGTGGGGTGCTTAATGTTGACTGCATTTCCAAATCTACTACTTTCAAGTGGAATCCCTGAATGGCTTCGCTTATTTTCATCACTTTCTCGTAGAAGGGTATATCTATGTCCACTTCCACCTCTGTAATGATGTTCTATATATTTTCTAGTGCTTGCTATAGTCCTTCATTCCTCTGTATAGCCTCTTCTTTCTCCTAACGCAACTTGGTATATTTTTCCTGTAGTGCTACCTTATCTACAGTTTCTTTACTCCATTCCATAGTTGTCTAATATTCCATTGTTTGAATTTCCTTCACCACACTTGTCTGCAACATATGCAATAAATATGTCGATATCTATGATAAGAATAAATCAATAGAACTTACCATTAGTGTGCACTCTCCTTCAATTTATGGTACTTGCAAGTTCCTTAGTTTTTCTTCCTCCTGGTCTCCATCAACATTATAGCATTCCAATACCTCAAGAACCTTTGCATGAGGTTTGTGTGTGTTGCATAGGGGTACTATGTTGAGATATTGTAACTTCTAAGAATATTATATTTACTTTTTTATTCCGGAGATGTTTCATTCCTTCGTGAAGACCTTATTGTATATCCGGAGATGTTTATTCCTTCGCCGAAATGTGGTAACTTGGGTTATTAGACTTCCCTAGTGGGGGTTGGCCCTGTATGTGTTATGTGGGTCAAAGGGTTATTAGACAACCCTAGAGGTGTTGTCCCAGTCAGTTGTAATAGGTTTTTTAACCCAGGGGTTAAAGTTGGGGCCGACCTAGTAAGTGTAAAGTCAAGTTGGAGTTGTGTATAAATACAGGAGGTGTGTTCCTCATTTAACACACACTCTACACTCACTTGTGAATAGCGCATAGGTGAGGGAGAGGTATGCTATGGAGGAGAAGGAGCTCATGTCTATGGTTTACATCTTTGTATTTGCTGGTCATCTATATTGAGGAAGCTTTGCTGGGTTTTCTACCCCATGAGGGTTTCCCAAGATAAATCTGTATCTCTTGTGTTTATGCTGTGCTTGTTGTTCTTTCAGTGATCCTATATATGCTATTGTTGTGAAATGAAATGCAATGCTGATATTTTCTATCTTAGAATATTGAATCTTAACATGGTATCAGAGTGAACCTGAAGGAAGGCAATGTATGGCACTTACGACACTTGCTTCTCTTGCGAAAATTTGAAAGTTAGGGTTTTGTATAGCAAAAACCAGTCATCGTGGAACTTTTTCTATAAATCCATTTTGGCGAAGGTTCAGGATCTTTAACATTTATAGGTCGTAAATAACATCCTCATGTACCTTTTGTCTAAAGGAAACCCTTAGATTCGTTGTACTTTGTGAGTTATGATCAGTACAAGTTAGGGTTTCTGCCTCTTCAAGATCTCAGTCATAATCAGGTCACATAGGAAAAAAGGTCATAACTTGGGCTAGGAAGCTCCAAATGAAATTTCATCAAAAGTGATAGGTAGTGCACAGACTATACTATCATAGGTAACTTTTTCAGAGGCCAAAGTTGAATCAGTGACACGTGGCATACCGTACAAGTTTGATCTCTTATTTTATCCCATAAACAGGTCATGTTATGACACTTGGCATAACTCTCTCTCAGAGAAACCAATTGAGGTCAGACCTATCGGGTTGGAAAGAGGACAGGTTGGGATACCTCAAGAGATGTTTCAGACCCTATGGATTCATAATTTCGGAGTTACACCAAAAACAATCAGGTGCATATTTCTGTCAAATCATATTTGGATTTTGAGCACCTTCATTCTTGAATCGTTACAGTTGTGGAAAATTAGGGTTTCGGAGAAAGTTGGAATTTTTGGAAGTGGAGTCCACGGCTGAATTCTACTCATCAAAATCGAAATTTAGAGACCAAGATCAAATTTTTTGGTTGGGTAGAAGACTAGGCTTGATCAAACCCCAGTTTGGGATTTTGATCGGAAAGGTGGAAAATTAGGGCTTCTGCAAAAGTTGAAATTTTTTAAGTCTGTGACCATGGCTGGATGCTCCTCAGAAAAATAAGAGTTTAGAGATTTGGATCGAACCTTTTGATTGTAAATAAGGGTGGGATTCATCAAACCCTAGTTCAGGATCCTGTCTAGAAGATCCAGAAGTTTCAAAGGCAATTTTGAGGGGTCAAATTTTGGAGATTTCAAAATTGAAGTATGCTAGCTTGATCAGCTCATCAAGGCACATCTTTCCATCCATTCAGTAGTTTGAAATTCAAATTTTTAATTTTTAGGGTTTCTCTGACAAACCCTAATCCATCTCAAGATCCAATTTCAACAAATCAAAGTGGATTGGGTTAAAATCAATCCTAAAAGGTATGACTTGAGGAGATACAGGTATGTGTTGAAATATGTTCATGGTTGATTTTATAATTAGTACAATTGTGATTGGTTGATAATGAATGCATGTGAATGATAGAGGGCATTCATTGATTAAGGTTATGACAATTATGATTGTACTAATTCACTTGTGGTGTTGTATGAGGATGATGTTGTCTTCTAAAAAGATACAGGTACATAAAGAAATACAAATCAAGTTCTATGACCATGATGACATGAAGACAAAGACTCATTCATAATCTTTGATCACATAGAAGCTCCACTTATGAGGTATGTATGACCTTGTTCTAGTATGCTTAACCTATGAGATATGCAGGTTCTAGCACAAGGTCTCTAAATCATTGAAGAGAACAAAGAAGATATTGTTTGGGTATGTTAAGACATAACCAAGCTCGATAATCCAGGTATGTTTTCCTATATCAAGTTAGAATCCTACTTTGTTAGGATCTTAGGTAAGTATACCTATGTATGAAATGATCATGACCATACATACTTAAGGTTATCATATTTTGAGAGTATACTAATGAATGTATGATTGTGTATGAGATCATGAGGATGACACTAGTGCACAGTTGAGCATGCATAGTGGACTAGGATGAATAGAAGTTCAAAGACATATAGAGATCAAGCGGGAGGCAACCACTCAACATAAAAGATAAGTATTTGAGTTGTTATTTGAATCTCTGAAATAGTAAATGATATTGCTGGTATGCATATTTGTATTCCTAGAATATATCATACATAGTGTAAGCAATCATATAGCATTGAACAGTGTACTACTAATATGCATATGATGGGTAAGATTGGACAAACATTCCATTGTTGTTTATCTAGATTGAAGCCTCTTTGCTGACATGCTAAGAGCTGTGCACGCTCTTGACAGTATGTTCTGGTAGAGATGGAAGGCATCTAGATAGCCACTGTATGCATATAGGATATGGAAAAGTGTTGTGCCAAGATATTGATCAAGATAGTTGCATTACTATGTGAATCATATCAGTATGCATAGTAGGTTATCATAATTTGATGATTATGAAGTATTACTAATCATGTGATTAACTTTGATTTGTAGAAAAGATCATGTGCTATGATGATGAACACCGAACAAGTGATGGATGTTCAACAAGAAGACTTACAAATCAAACATACTATAGAAGACTCGTGACTAGAAGATTCTCCTAGAAAGAGGAAGAGGATGATGACAAGATGTTTGCTCCAAGTGGCTCGATAAGACCATTCTCTTAATGGTGTAATTGAAGAAATCTCTATATGAGCACCCAGGATCGATAGTCATTTGATGCGCTTAATGATCACCATGGGTGATGTAGATTTCAACCTTTGCTACAAGGTTGAAGATGGTTTCTATATACAGATAGCATGGATGCAAGAAGGAACTCACCACAGAGTTCAAATGATCTTGAAGCTCATATCAGTAGACCCATCTGACCGGAGATGGCACATATTGATATGCAGAAGATCACTCAATGCAGAGTGTGAATGATGTTCAGTCATAGAGGAAGAATTGATAGCTTCTTGACAAGCTTGGGCTTTACCAAAGTAAAGTTGATCCTAACCCTTACCTTAAGGTTATGGATGATAAACCTGTCATACTATTACTATATGTGGATGATCTCTTTCTAACTAGGAATGAGAAATAGATCATGGAAATAAAGAAGAAGCTAGCTACAGAGTTCGAGATGAAATATCTTAGATTGATGAATTAATTCCTAGGACTGGAAGTATGGCAAGGCTCAGAAGGAATCTTTCTCAACCAAGGAAAGTATGCTGAGAAATCTTGAGAAGATTTGATATGTTGGAATGTACAACCATGGCCACTCTCATGGGTTCCGACTTGAAGCTGTTAGCTTATGACTCATCAGAGTTAGTGGATGTAACTCTATACAGACAGACTATTGGGTCATTAATGTATCTGACGAATACCAGGCCAGATATATGCTTTGCGGTGAACACCTTGAGTTAGTATCTAGTGGAACCTAGACGAGTTCACCTAATAGCTACAAATCATGTGATGAGGTACCGGAAGGGTACGATAGACTTTGGTCTATATTATTTTGGAGATCATGAATTCAGATTGTATGGCTACATAGATGTTGATTGGGTAGGAAGTGTATCAGACAGCAATAGCACATCGAGCGGATGTTATTGTATTGGATTTGCCATGACCTCGTGGTTTAGCAGGAAGCAGTCTAGTGTGGCTCTCAACAAAACTGAAGCAGAATATATAGCTGCTTGCTCTACTTGCTGTGAAGAGATATGGCTTTGAAAGCTGTTATCAGGATTGTTTGACTTAGAGATGGACCCCACTGTGATATTGTGTGACAACCAAATTTGTATCAAGATGACTGAGAATCCAGTGTTCCATGATAAGTCAAAGCACATAGAGATCCGATATATTTATATACAGGATATGGTGCAGAAAGGAGCTATCAAGCTCGAGTATGTGAGCACTGACGAACAAGTTGCTGATGTATTGACCAAAACCTCTGTCTCGAGCAAAGTTTGAGTATTTTCGAGACAAGCTTAGTGTAGTTCAGAAGGACCCTCTTCGAAAGGGGGACTGATGTGGTTGTTGACGATGAGATTTCCTACATCGATAGAAAGGTCGATGATGTGGATACATGTATTGATGATACCAACGGTGAGGTCGATGATGTGGATACCTGTATTGGTGATACCGATGATGAGGTCGATGAGTGGTCCTTAGAATTGGTCTAATTAGACAAGTGGATTGTATCATCCTTGGACACATGTCCTAAAAGTGATCCATAGACATATGTCTTCGAGAAAGAAGTCCCTAGTGGACGAGAGGGATTGCATCATCCCTGGACTTTGGTTTCTTGAATTGATCTATAGACATATGTCTTCGAGAAAGAAGTCCCTAGTGGACGAGAGGGATTTCATCATCCCTAGACTTCGATCCCCTGAATTGATTCGTAGACATATGTCTCCGAGAAAGAAGTTCCTAGTGGACGAGAGGGATTGCATCATCCTTGGGCTTCAGTCCCCTGAATTGATCCGTAGACATATGTCTCCGAGAAAGAAGTCCCTAGTGGATGAGAGGGATTGCATCATCCCTATACTTCGATCCCCTGAATTGATCTGTAGACATATGTATCCAAGAAAGAAGTCCCTAGTGGACGAGAGGGATTGCATCATCCCTGGACTTCTGTCCCCTGAATAGACCCATAGACATCTGTCTCCAAAAATTGATGATAGGACTGCATCGTCCCTGAGATTTTATTTCAAAATGTATGTGATAAATCCTAGATTTGATCTAGGTCACATCCAGTATGAGAAAGGACTGGATCTGTGGTGATAAATCCTATATTTCATCTAGTTTATATCCAACATGAAAAAGGGTTGGCTCTGTAGATGTGATACATCCAACATGAAAAAGGGATGGCTATGTAGATGATGAAGACCTGCAGGTGGTAGGCCTACATCCAGTATGAAAAAGGATTGGCTCTGTGGTGGTAAATCCTAGATTTGATCTAGGTCACATCTAGTATGAAAAAGCACTGGATATGTGGTGGTAAATCCTAGATCTAATCTAGGTCACATCCAGTATGAAAAAGGACTGGCACTATGGTTGGGACTGCATCGTCCCTAGACATGGATTTGTCTTAAATGGATCAAGGACTGCATCATCCCTAGACATGGATTTGTCTTAAATGGATCAAGGACTCCATCATCCCTAGACATGGAGTTGTCTTAAAAGGATCAGTATTGATCATCCTGTAAGTAGATCTGGATTGCATCGTCCATAGACATGAGAGGTGTCTTAAAGTGAGAGGGATTGATCATCCTGTAATTGGATCATGTGTATTGTAGGGTATGCTTCTATGATGATGTTGATCGAGATGATCCAGATGCTGTAGATCGAGATGATCCAGATGCTGTAGATCGAGATGATCCAGATGCTATAGATCAAGATGATTCATATGTTGTAGATCAAGATGATCCAGATGCTGTAGATCGAGATGATCCAGATGATGATGTTGATCGTGATGGTCTAGATGATGATGTTGTTGATCGTGATGATCTAGATGACGATGCTGATGATCGTGTAATGATGATGATTGTGTGATGACAATGTGGTTGATCATGAGGATCCATATGATGATATTACTATAGTTGTTCAAGTGCTGCAGAAGATGAAGATTCAGTATTGAAGATGTTGATGTTCCAGTATTGAAGATTTTCCAGTAACTGCTTGAGTTACTAATGATGAAATAAGAAAGCTTCCAATGATTTATAGATGTATCATGTATGATGTTGATGACTCCTTGCTCCTACAGATGTTGTTATAATATCCTTCTCATTAAGGGGGAGTGTTGAGATATTGTAACTTCTAAGAATATTATATTTGTACTTTTTTATTCCAGAGATGTTTCATTCCTCCGTGAAGACCTTATTGTATATCCGGAGATGTTTATTCCTTTGTCGGAATGTGGTAACTTGGGTTATTAGACTTCCCTAGTGGGGGTCGGTCGGGGCTCTGTATGTGTTATGTGGGTCAAAGGGTTATTAGACCACCCTAGAGGGGTCGGTCCAGTCAGTTGTAATGGGGTGTTTAACCCAGTGGTTAAAGTTGGGGCCGACCTAGTAAGTGTAAAGTCAAGTCGGAGTTGTGTATAAATAGAGGAGGTGTGTTCCTCATTTAACACACACACTACACTCACTTGTGAATAGCACATAGTTGAGGGAGAGGTCTGCTATGGAGGAGAAGGAGCTCATGTCTATGGTTTACATCTTTGTATTTGCTGGTCATCTATATTGAGGAAGATTTGCTGGGTTTTCTACCCCATGAGGGTTTCCCAGGATAAATTTGTGTCTCTTGTGGTTATGTTGTGCTTGTTGTTCTTTCAGTGATCCTGTATATGCTATTGTTGTGAAATGAAATGCAATGCCGATATTTTCTATCTTAGCATATTGAATCTTAACATACTAGTCCCCTCAAAATTTTTGATGTAAAAATATTATCCTTGATAGCCTACAACACTATGTCCACTGATGGTACCTCATCTTCAAAACTTAAATTGATTTTGAAATTGTGAACCAAATCTTCCAAGTTTTATTTTTCTCTACACACTTCCAATTCTAATACCATTTCTTTGGGATCACTTATAGAGTATGTAGAAACAAGTGCATCCATTCCTTCTTAGGCACTAAAATTCATGTCGTGGTAAAACATGTGATATGATCTGGTGGAAAAATTAACCGAGTATACTTTTTGCGTAGTATGTTTAGCTCTAAATCTCTCCTGTAAGATATTTCTGCATTGCTATCAATCTTCATTACATATTTATGTGTATCCCACCATCGTTTACATGTTTCCTTTAGTGCGATGTCTAATGCTAATATCCTTTGCTACTCAGGTAACTACACTTCAAACTATTTTACAAAATATTCTACATCTGTTATTCCATCATACTCTAGGGGATCACTTACCTCAGTTCCAATCCAACGCAATGCGTGGGTAATATGAGCACACCTTCTAGAGGATATCTCATGTATCCTCTGCTACCAATATTTGAATGTTTGTTCTAAATCTAAATCAAAGGAACTTATACTTTGCCAACTAGGTACACCATCCTCACGCTCTTCCACTAATATCATCTACACATTCTAATTATAGTTCCTTTTCTCCTACCACTTTGAACCTTCACCAAAATGGATTTATAGAGAAAGTGCCACAATGACTGGTTTTTGCTATATCAAGAACTAGATTCCAATTTGTCGCAAGTGCAACAAGTCTCATAAATGCCATACCATGCCTTCCTTCAGGCTAGCTCTTATACCATGTTAGTTTTTCATCATTTAATTCAATAGATCTAGGATCTTACCTGAAAGAATAACATGTACAACATATCAAGCATAAGAGACAAGAGACAAGAGACATAAAACATTTCACTGGGGAAAAACAAGAAGGTGAAAAACCCCGCAACTTCCTCAGAGATAGAATAAGCACCAATACAAGGATCAAAATGATCAAACCCGAGCGATATATATCTTCAGCAGCATACTCCTCCTCCACTTGTGTGCACTCCTCCTCTCTCTCACTAATGCGAAGTGAGTGAATGAGAGAGACACACTCTCTATTTATACACTACTTCACTTGTCTTTTAACTCTAACTAAGTCGGCCCCAACTTAACCACTTAACATAATGTTGATTGGGCCAACCGCCACTAGGGTGGTCTAATAACCCTTTAACCCACATGACTCATATAGGGCCGACCCCATCAAGGTGGTCTAATAACCCATCAAGTATAAGTTACGACACTTACAATATAACTTGCAGCACTTGCAAGTACAACTCACGATACTTCCAATCGGAGGAATAATACATCTCCATTGGGGATACAATAAAGTACAAATGTAATACATACAATATACAAGTTAATATCTTCCGAAGTTACAAATACATCAACAATTATGTCATTTTAAGATATGGTTATGAAATTTTAAATTAGGTTAATGAAATGGTTTTCTATATTTACATAGCTAAATAATATTAAGATGTTTTCATAATCACATTTTCATAATTCGTGGAGAGGCCTGAAATGAAATTCTTCGGTAATTTAGATTATAAAAAAATATTGATACAGTATTAATGAATTAATAGAGAAACAAATTCCGATATTAGAGAAAATTGCTTGTTATATATCCTAAAACTCTTAGAACCCATCACAATTTGTTTGAAAGATATAAAAGTTGGTTTCATGCCATTAAAGGGAAAATAACAATCTGAAATCCAACAAAAAATTTGGCAAGATAAACCAATAAATAGAACCCATCACAATTTGTTTGCAAGATATAAAAATTGTTTCCATGCCATTAAAGGGAAAATATCTATCTAAAATTCAACAAAAAATTTGGTAAGATAAATCATTAAATATAAGCCATAAAATATTATATTTCTTTCCAAGAGAATTTAATAAATAAATGAACATCAGCAATACTTTTGTTTTTATCTGATGATAGAAACATGCCTTTTATAAAAAAGGATTGGAATTATATGAACATGGATTATATGAATCCTTAGACTTCAGTTTGAAAGTATTAAGATGAAAGAAACATAAACTGTAAATCAGTTCATGACTTGGGTCTCAAGCATTGTGATTCAATTCCAAACTTATGGTGAAGCTTTGGAATAGAAAGTTGTTAAAAATATTATCACCTGTCTCCCTAAGAAATTTGCTATGGTTGTTACTGCTATAGAAGAATCTAAGGATCTATCCAAGTTAACCCTAGAATATTTAACAGGGTCCCTTCAGTCCCATGAAGCTCAACTCAGTAAAGAAGAAGAGTCTCTAACAAATGCATTGAACACTCAGGCTTTCATCAGTAGAGGTCGAGGCAAAGGAGGTAAAGGACGAGGCAAAAGAGGAAGAGGTTCTCATTCTATAGAACATATAACCACCCATGAAAATTCATATCACTATAATCACTCTCACAACTCTCAGAACCAAAGAGGGAGATTCAAGAGATGGACTAATAGGTGCAACATATAGTGCAACTACTGCAACAAGTATGGCCAATATTAATGAGACTGCAGAAAGAAGTAAGCAGATCAGAACAGTGGGAGAGCCCTTGTCTCCAATATTGAAGAAATCTCATAAGAAGTCATGTTTATCTCATGTCATGTGACTGAAGAAGAATATCATTAAGATATATGGTTGCTGGATAGTGGCTGTAGAAATCACATGCAAGGTAACAAGTTGCTATTTTATGATCTAGATTCCTATGTCAATACAAAAATCAAGCTTGGTAATCATTATCTTGTTCCTGCTCAAGGGAAAGGCATTGTTCCTATTCTTACTAAACAAAATGAGAAGAAAATTATACATGATGTATTCTATGTTCCTAATATGAAAGTCAATATGATCAGTGAGGTTTAACTGATTCAAAACAAGTATGATGTCAGGTTTATTGATAGTTATTGTGTTGTCTATGATAAAGTCCCCAGCAGAAGACTCTTTTCCAAAGTAGAAATGACAAAGAATAGGATATTTCCTCTCAATCTGAGAATTGCTATCTTGTCACAGTCATATGCACATAATGCTTTCAGTCTAGATGAAGCCTAGTTGCATCATTGTAGGTATGGTCATCTACCCTTCCAGATTCTTAGTCTTATGCAAAAAAAATCCACGGTTAAGGGGCTACCAATCATGAATGAACAATCCAGTTCTTGTGAAAACTGTATCTTCGAGAAACATCAAAGGAAAAATTTCCCCACTTCCACATATCAAGCCAAAGAACACCTTGATTTACTTCACACAGACCTATGTAGATCCATTCAAAACCAATCCATGGGAGGTAGTCTTTATTTTCTGACCTTTATTGATGATTATAGCTGGAAAGTCTCAGTCTACTTTCTCAGACACAAATCAGATGCTTTTTCCAAGTTTAAAGAATTCAAGGCATTGACTGAAAAGGAGTGAGGTAAATCCATCAAAGTTATCAATTCAGATGGCAGAGGTGAATATGATTCACTTGATTTTGAATATTTATGTAAACAACATGGCATCCAACACCAGTTCACTACTAGATACACTCCACAACAGAATAGAGTTGTTGAACGAAAGAACTGGACCAGAAGTGGAGTGAACGCATCGAAGGTCGACATATGATAGAAATATGACACTAACGGAAGCGTCATAGGTCCAAGCGTGGAGGATTGGGTGGACTGGAATCCATGTAAGATAAGTAAAGCTAACAAGCAAGGTCGAAGGTGACGAAGTGTAGTATATTCGAGAAAGGAGATGGGGCCGACAACTGTCACAAAGTCAGGGAAGCGTAGGAGTCAAGGAGAAGTAATTAACATCCATTCATGGTTGTTGAAGAAGTGAAAGGAAGTTATGAAGGTGGTTGGGATCAGGATAGATGTCACCATAGGAAGGGGTTTGGCAACATGACCAGAGGGAACTGCCAACTATTGGTCTTGAGGATCAGGGAGAATTCGGTGGATAGAGTAAAGGATGTATAGGGAAATAGAGTGAGTATTGGGAAGAGAAGCAAAGCAGATTAGAAGTGTAGTGCGAAGGAACAGAGGAAGGGATTGCTCATCAGAGGATCAGAATATCATTCATCCATCGCTCAGCGAGTTCTTTCATTCAGTAGAGATCTTGATACGGAGGAAGATCACACATAGTCAAGAAACACACCGAGAGACAGAGTCTTATTTATGTATATTGTAACAGGATAGGGTCGACCACAACACTGTGTCCACTGATGGTGCCTCATCTTCAAAACTTAAATTGATTTCGAAATTGTGAACCAAATCTTCCAAGTTTGCTTTTTCTCTACACACTTCCAATTCTAATACCATTTCTTTGGGATCACTTATAGAGTATGTAGAAACAAGTGCATCCATTCCATCTTACACACTAAAATTCATGTCGCGGTGAAACATGTGATATGATCTAGTGGACAAATTAACCCAGTATACTTTTTGCATAGTATATTTAGTTCTAAATCTCTCCTGTAAGATATTTCTGCATTGCTATCAATCTTCATTACATATTTATGTGTATCCCACAATCTTTTAGGAGTTTCCTTTAGTTTGATGTCTAATGCTAATATCCTTTGCTGCTCAGGTAACTACACTTCAAAGTATTTTACAAAATATTCTACGTCTGGTATTCCATCATACTCCAGGGGATCACTTACCTCGGTTCCAATCCAACGCAATGCATGGGTAATATGAGGACACCTTCTAGAGGATATCTCATGTATCCCCTATTGCGAATATTTGAATGTTTGTTCTAAATTTGAATCAAAGAAACTTATACTTTGCCAACTAGGTACACCATCCTCACGCTCTTCCACTAATATCATCTACACATTCTAATTATAGTTCCTTTTCTCCTACCACGTTGAACCTTCTCCAAAATGGATTTATAGCAAAAGTGCCACAATGACTGGTTTTTGCTATATCAAGCCCTAGCTTCCAATTTCTCGCAAGTGCAACAAGTCTCATAAATGCCATACCATGCCTTCCTTCAGGCTAGCTCTGATACCATGTTGGTTTTTCATCATTTAATTCAATAGATCTAGGATCTTTACTGAAAGAATAACATGTATAGCATATCAATCATAAGAGACAAGAGACACAAAACATTTCACTGGGGAAAACCAAGAAGGGGAAAAACCCCTCAACTTCCTCAGAGATAGAATAAGCACCAATACAAGGATCAAAATGATCAAACCCGAGCGATATATATCTTAAGCAGCATACTCCTCCTCCATTTGTGTGCACTCCTCCTCTCTCTCACTAATGCGAAGTGAGTGAATGAGAGAATGTGTAAAATGAGAGAGACACACTCTCTTTTTATACACTACTTCACTTGTCTTTTAACTCTAACTAGGTCGGCCCCAACTTAACCACTTAACATAATGTTGACTGGGCCGACCCCCACTAGGGAGGTCTAATAACCCTTTAACCTACATGACTCATATAGGGCCAACCGCATCAAGGTGGTCTAATAACCCATCAATTATAAGTTACGACACTTACAATATAACTTGCGGCACTTGCAAGAAGACTGACGATACTTCCAATCGGAAGAATAATACATCTCCATTGGGGATACAATAAAGTACAAATGTAATACATACAATATACAAGTGAATATCTTCCGAAGTTACAAATACATCAACAATTATGTAATTTTAAGATATGGTTATGAAATTTTAAATTAGGTTAATGAAATGGTTTTCTATATTTACATAGCTAAATAATATTAAGTTGTTTTCATAATCACATTTTCATAATTCGTGGAGAGGCCTGAAATGAAATTCTTTGGTAATTTAGATTATAAAAAAATATTGATACAGTATTAATGAATTAATAGAGAAGCAAATTCCTATATTAGGGAAAATTGCTTGTTATATATCCTAAAACTCTTAGAACCCATCACGATTTGTTTGAAAGATATAAAAGTTGGTTTCATGCCATTGAAGGGAAAATAACAATCTAAAATCCAACAAAAAATTTGGCAAGATAAACCAATAAATAGAACCCATCACAATTTGTTTGCAAGATATAAACATTGTTTCCATGCCATTAAAGGGAAAATATTTGTCTGAAATTCAACAAAAAATTTGTAAGATAAATCATTAAATATAAGCCATAAAATACTATATTTCTTTCCAAGAGAATTTAATAAATAAATAAACATCAGCAATACTTTTGTTTTTATATGATGATAGAAACATGCCTTTTATAAAAAAGGATTGGAATTATATGAACACGGATTACATGAACCCTTAGACTTCAATTTGAAAGTATTAAGATGAATGAAACATAAACTGTAGATCAGTTCATGACTTGGGTCTCAAGCATTGTGATTCAATTCCAAACTTATGGTGAAGATTTGGAATAGAAAGTTGTTGTTCAAAATATTATCACCTGTCTCACTAAGAAATTTGCTATGGTTGTTACTACTATAGAAGAATCTAAGGATCTGTCCAAATTAACCCTAGAAGAGTTAGCAGGGTCCCTTTAGTCCGATGAAGCTCGACTCTGTCAAGAAGAAGAGTCTCTGACAAATGCATTCAACACTTAGGCTTCCCTTAGTAGAGGTTGAGGCAAAGGAGGTAAAGGATGAGGCAAAAGAGGAAGAGGTTCTCATTCTATAGAGGATAGAACCACCCATTAAAATTCATATCACTATGATCACTCTCACAACTCTTGAACCAAAGAGGAAGATTCAAGAGATGGACTAATAGGTGCAACATATAGTGCAACTACTGCAAGAAGTATGGCAAATATTAATGAGACTGTAGAAAGAAGTAAGCAGATCAAAACAGTGGGAGAGCCCTTGTCTCCAATATTGAAGAAATCTCATAAGAAGTCATGTTTATCTCATGTCATGTGACTGAAGAAGAATATCATTAAGATATATGGTTGCTAAATAGTGGCTGTAGAAATCACATGGAAGGTAACAAGTTGCTATTTTATGATCTAGATTCCCCTGTCAATACAAAAATCAAGCTTGGTAATCATTATCTTGTTCCTTCTCAAGGGAAAGGCATTGTTCCTATTCTTACTAAACAAAATGAGAAGAAAATTATACATGATGTATTCTATGTTCCTAATATGAAAGTCAATATCATCATTGAGGTTCAACTGATTCAGAATAGGTATGATGTCAGGCTTACTGATACTTATTATGTTGTCTATGATAAAGCCCCCAGCAGAAGACTCTTTTCCAAAGTAGAAATGACAAAGAATAGGATATTTCCTCTCAATCTCAGAATTGCTATCTTGTCACAGTCATATGCACATAATGCTTTCAGTCTAGATGAAGCCTAGTTTCATCATTGTAGGTATGGTCATCTACCCTTTCATATTCTTAGTCTTATGCAAAAAAAATCCACGGTTAAGGGGCTACCAATCATGAATGAACAATCCAGTTCTTGTGAAAACTGTATCTTCGAGAAACATCAAAAGAAAAATTTCCCTACTTCCACATATCAAGCCAAAGAACACCTTGATTTACTTCACCCAGACCTATGTAGATCCATTCAAAACCAATCCATGGGAGGTAGTCTTTATTTTCTGACCTTTATTAATGATTATAGATGGAAAGTCTCAGTCTACTTTCTCAGACACAAATCATATGCTTTTTCCAAGTTTAAAGAATTCAAGGCATTGACTGAAAAGGAGTGAGGTAAATCCATCAAAGTGCTCAATTCATATGATAGAGGTGAATATGATTCACTTGATTTTGAAAATTTATGTAAACAGCATGGCATCCAACACCAGTTCACTACCAGATACACTCCACAACAGAATAGAGTTGTTGAACAAAAGAACCGGACCAGAAGTGGAGTGAAGGCATCGAAGGGCCAAGTGTGGAAGATGGGGCGGACTGGAATCCTTGTAAGATAAGTAAATCCAACAAGCAAGGTCGAAGGTGAAGAAGTGAAGTATGTTCGAGATAGGAGATGGGGCCAACAACTGTGATAGAGTCAGGGAAGCGTAGGAGTCAAGGAGAAGTAATTAGCATCCATTTGTGGTTGTTGAAGAAGTTAAAGGAAGTTATGAAGGTGGTCGGTATTAGGATAGATGTCACCATAGGAAGGGGTTTTGCAGCATGACCAAAGGGCGCTGACAACTACTGGTCTTGAAGATCAGGGAGAATTCGGTGGATAAAGTAAAGGATGTAGAGGGCAACAGAGTGAGCCTTGGGAAGAGCAGCAAAGAAGATTAGAAGTGCAGTGCGAAGGAACAGAGGAAGGGATTGCTCATCAGAGGATCAGAATATCATTCATTGATTGCTCAGCGATTTCTTTCATTTAGTAGAGATCTTGATACAGAGGAAGATCACACATAGTCAAGAAACACACCGAGAGATAGAGTCTTATTTCTATATATTGTAACAGGATAGGGTCGACTACAACACTGTGTCCACTGATGGTGCCTCATCTTCAAAACTTAAATTGATTTTGAAATTGTGAACCAAATCTTCCAAGTTTTTTTTTTCTCTACACACTTCCAATTCTAATACCATTTCTTTGGGATCACTTATATAGTATGTAGAAACAAGTGCATCCATTCCTTCTTAGGCACTAAAATTCATGTCACTGTGAAACATGTGATATGATCTCGTGGAAAAATTAACCCAGTATACTTTTTGCATAGTATATTTATATCTAAATCTCTCCTGTAAGATTTTTCTGTATTGCTATCAATCTTCATTACATATTTATGTGTAGCCCACCAACTTTTAGGAGTTTCCTTTAGTGCGATGTCTAATGCTAATATCCTTTGTTGCTCAGGTAACTACACTTCAAAGTATTTTACAAAACATTATACGTCTGTTATTCCATCATACTCCAGAGGATCACTTACATCAATTCCAATCCAACGCAATGCGTGGGTAATATGAGCACACCTTCTAGAGGATATCTCATGTATCCTCTATTGCCAATATTTGAATGTTTGTTCTAAATCTGAATCGAAGGAACTTATACTTTTCCAACTAGGTACACCATCCTCACGCTCTTCCACTAATATCATCTACACATTTTAATTATAGTTGTTTTTCTCCTACCACTTTGAACCTTTGCCAAAATGGATTTATAGCAAAAGTGCCACAATGACTGGTTTTTGCTATATCAAGCCCTAGCTTCCAATTTGTCGCAAGTGCAACAAGTCTCATAAATGCCATACCATGCCTTCCTTCAGGCTAGCTCTGATACCATGTTAGTTTTTCATCATTTAATTCAATAGATCTAGGATCTTAACTGAAAGAATAACATGTACAGCATATCAAGCATAAGAGACAAGAGACAAGAGACACAAAACATTTCACTGGGGAAAACCAAGAAGGGGAAAAACCCCGCAACTTCCTCAGAGATAGAATAAGCACCAATACAAGGATCAAAATGATAAAACTCGAGTGATATATATCTTCAGCAGCATACTCCTCCTCCACTTGTGTGCACTCCTCCTCTCTCTCACTAATGCGAAGTGAGTGAATGAGAGAATGTGTAAAATGAGAGAGACACGCTCTCTATTTATACACTACTTCACTTGTCTTTAATCTCTAACTAGGTTGGCCCCAACTTAACCACTTAACATAATGTTGACTGGGCTGACCCCCACTAGGGTGGTCTAATAACCGTTTAACCCACATGAATCATATAGGGCCGACCCCATCAAGGTGGTCTAATAACCCATCAAGTATAATTTACGACACTTACAATATAACTTGCGGCACTTGCAAGTACAACTGACGATACTTCCAATCAGAGGAATAATACATCACCATTGGGGATACAATAAAGCACAAATGTAATACATACAATATACAAGTGAATATCTTCCGAAGTTACAAATACATCGACAATTATGTCATCTTAAGATATGGTTATGAAATTTTAAATTAGGTTAATGAAATGGTTTTCTATATTTACATAGCTAAATAATATTAAGATATTTTCATAATCACATTTTCATAATTCGTCGAGAGGCCTGAAATTAAATTCTTCGGTAATTTAGATTATAAAAAAATATTGATACAGTATTAATGAATTAATAGAGAAACAAATTCCTATATTAGAGAAAATTGCTTGTTATATATCCTAAAACTCTTAGAACCCATAACAATTTATTGAAAGATATAAAAGTTGGTTTCATGCCATTAAAGGGAAAATAACAATCTGAAATCCAACAAAACATTTGGCAAGATAAACCAATAAATAGAACCCATCACAATTTGTTTGCAAGATATAAACATTGTTTCCATGCCATTAAAGGGAATATATCTGTATGAAATTCAACAAAAAACTTGGTAAGATAAAACATTAAATATAAGCCATAAAATAATATATTTCTTTCCAAGAGAATTTAATAAATAAATAAACATCAGCAATACTTTTGTTTTTATCTGATGATAGAAACATGCCTTTTATAAAAAAGGATTGGAATTATATGAGCATGGATTATATGAACCCTTAGACTTCAGTTTGAAAGTATTAAGATGAAGGAAACATACAATGTCGATCAGTTCATGACTTGGGTCTCAAGCATTGTGATTCAATTCCAAACTTATGGTGAAGCTTTGGAATAGAAAGTTGTTGTCCAAAATATTATCACCTATCTCACTAAGAAATTTGGTATGGTTGTTACTGCTATAGAAGAATCTAAGGATCTTTCCAAGTTAACCCTAGAAGAGTTAACAGGGTCCCAAGTTAACCCTAGAAGAGTTAACAGGGTCCCTTCAGTCCCATGAAGCTCAACTCAGTCAAGAAGAACAGTCTCTGACAAATGCATTCAACACTCATGCTTCCCTTAGTAGAGGTTGAGGCAAAGGAGGTAAATGATGAGGCAAAAGAGGAAGAGGTTCTCATTCTATAGAGGATAGAACCACCTGTAGCTAGGGTTTTCACCTTATCTTGTGGAAATGAGCACCTACTAAGGAGAATGGACTCCTCAGTAGCAGTTCAATAAAGAGTAATTAAAAGTAATAAAACAATACAAATTCTAAACTAGCATGAGCATTAATAAGCATAACAAAAACATGAAACATGGTGAAGATCTTTCTTTTTTGTATTAAAATTTTACCTCAAGTGTAGAGGTTGGTGAAGTTCTTGCAATGGTCCAAGAGGGTTGCTCCAAACTCCAACTTTGCTCCTTCTCTTTCTCCAAATGGTGGGAATGGTCCAAAAGGGGCACTCAATGGTGAAAGTAGCTCAAGGGTGAGCTAGGGTTTCGAGAGTGATTTTGGTAGAGTAAGGGTGTATTTGACTGTGGATATGAAATGAAGGGTCTCCATCACCTATTTATAGGTTTTTATTGGTGGAGTGCTGGCCCATGGTTTTGGGAACCATATGGTTTAGGTCAGTTGTATAGGGTTTTTTCCTCCTTTTTCCTCTTTTTCCTCTTTTTTTTATATATTTTATTCCCTTTTTAGACGGTTTTTGCCATTTTGGAGGAATTTTGGATAATTTTGGGGGAAAAGGGGGTTTTTTAGCCTTTTCGAGGCTTTTTTGATGGTTTTGTAGCCTTTTGGAGGCTTTTTAATGGGAGTTTAGGGTTCTGAAGGTAAATATGGTAGGAAATATGGACAAATGAGTCATGTAATGGGGTAGATGAGGTAGTGAGCACGTTTTGGGTGTTAACAGATTGCCCCCTAATGTGTGAGGGCAGGAGCTCATCGTATGGCCGATAGACATCATAAGCCTTGTATGGTTTTCCTGGGGTGTGGAGAAGAGAATAAACAAACTGGAGCCCAGAACAATGGTCCCGAACAAACTGCAAAAACTAAAAGTACATAACCTCAATAATGGATGAGGAATAATCTGAACATATGGACGAGGCGGGCATTCCCATGCTCGTATCAAGATATATAACAATGGGGTCCAAAATATGGGGACCTGAAATATACATGGCCTCAAATAAGGAATGAGGAAGAATCTCAATATCTGGACGAGGCGGGCATACCCATGCTCGTATCAAGATACATAAAAAATAACAGTGAGGCCCGAAAAGGGGGACCTGTAGGATACATAGAGAACCACTGTGTACATCATAAGGGTCCAGAGAGGACACAATTCTGGGACATACTGCTGGGCTGACCGTATCTGAGCTGAAGAACTAATACACTGGAATGACAATAGTGCTACTGAGTGTGGTACCAGAGGAACTGATGAGCTGCTGGATCATAGTGACAAGGGGTCATACTCTCAATGGTACACTGAACTGGAACTCAACTGGGTACTCAAGGAAGCAGATAACTTGATGGCTTCTGAATACAATCGCCAACCCAACCTGGACATCCACGGGAACATATAACTGGGAATTCCGAAGTGACTCACCGATGTGCTAGAGTCGGGGGAAATCCGGGGTCTTCGACCAATAACTGAAGGGATATAAACCGTGCACGATTCTCAATGATGCGATCAAGGTGTTGAAGTCGAGCATGGGAGAAACAACCACTCGGAGAGGCAATGATGACTCCTCTCAAAAATGGCCTGTAGGCACTCACCACAGATGGTGATGGGTCCAAGGCGCAGGGACCTTTGGGTCTATCCTCTGGAATAGAGGGGTTGTCGTTGATAGAGGGATACCTGCAACTAGCAAGGCAATGATGTTTCCTTGATAGGAGCGTGAGGTGGAGAACCGAAGTGTGAGAGTACTGATGGTAGGACTGACATACGGTGGGGGATAACTGGGCAAGTAGAGTGGGTGGACTCAAACTTCCTTTGTTCAGAGTATGATGGCGGGGATGATCGGGCAGCATATGAAACTGACTGATGGGAAAGGGAGCATAGCTGTTAATGGATCAAGGATAGTGACTGGGATGAGGGATACTCAAGCTGGTGTAAAATGGTAGGAGACTGCAGACTACTCTGAACAAAGGCGACCTGATTGGGGGTGCTACCGAGATGATCGATCATAGTGCCAAGAGGCACGGGGGGACTTCTTCATGGGTTAAGGAACTAGAAGAAGTGTGTGTAAAATGATACTGTCGTGTGGATTTATACGAGCCCAGGACAGTTCATGCTCGTGATTGCTTTCAATTTTACGGAGTCTGAAAGTGATAAGAAGACTCTGAAATAATGGAATGGTACTGTCATGTGGATTTGTACGAGCCCAGGACAGTGCATGCTCATGGTTGCTTTCAATTTTAGAGAGTCTGAAAGCGATAAGAAGACTCCAGGGGGTGCTTTTTCGTGTGTTAGTCTCCAAGGCCGAAAGAAGCATAAAAGGATGTAATGAAGAACTCTTCTAGCCAGTGTGACTAGAGTATTCCTTTTTCGTAATTAGTCTACTAGGTCCAGAAAAGGGGTAAACTTATGCCAGATAGATGCCCTTTCAGGTACTTTAACGAGCATGAAAGGAAGCAAGATTGCTCAGCAATCTTTTCATTGTTTTAGGAGTCAGAAAAGAGCTTAACAGAAACTCCCTAAGTGCCTTTTTCGTAAAGGACTTGTCCGGCCCGAAAAAGGGATAAAATTATATCGAACAAAAGGAATGGTCAGGCAAGGAGGAAGTGCTCAATCAAGGAACATTGATGATGACCAAAAATGAGGGTAGGGGGGGAACACTAGTGGGCCTCCTTGTGGGTTAATGAATGGTGGAAAAATAACGAAATAATTGTAGTATGACAGGAGTGAATGGCTCATGTGAAAATGTGGAACAATCCGATGACGGCTAATTTGGCGCGCAAACTGAGGCAGCACGTTGTCGGGACACAATGTTGAAACTGTACCAAGTGAGAGCAAGAAATGATCTCAAGCATCATCACGAGCTCGGAAAAATGAATCCGGCGATATAAAAAGTGTCAAAAATGGATAATGGTCGGTGTGGCACGCGAACCGAGGGGATGGGGGGCATTTTGGAGAAAATACCCAAAAATTCTGGGGGTGAGAGCGAGAAATGATCTCAAACATCGTCACATGCTTGAAAAAATGAATCCGATGATATAAAATATACCAAAAACGGAGAGCAGCCGAAGTGGCACGCAAACCGAGGCGACGAGTGGTGTCTAAAAAATGCTCAAAAACTGAAGTGGAAAAAATAAGAAAACAAGTTGACCATCATGACGGTCGCATCGTACTGATTCCAGTGGTGGAAACGGTTCGAAAAATGGACTCCGTCAGTGGGTCCAACTTGACAAGGGTCATTTGGACTTGTTGACTTTGACTAGTGATCGGAGTGGACCAGAGCTGAGTTGACATTTCTGGACGATTCGACCGTCCGTTTTCAGATTCGGGAGTTACAGGTATCCCATCAAACTCATACCTGCATTTTCATTGGGTTCGGGGATGGGTGGTGGGTCCCAGGGTATTTATTATACAGTCCATGTGGGTGGACCGCGGGTTTGTGGGGTGGAACTGCGGTCGGGTACCGCGGGTTCTAGGGTGGATCACACAGTTGGAGACCGCGAGGTTCGGGTCGGAATAGGCGGTCTGGTACCGTGAGTTTCGAGGCTGAAAATGCGGTTCAAAACCGTGAGTTCGGCTCCTACAGGCGCGGTTCGGGACCCTAAAGCCGAGATTGGGAGCGAGCTGTTAGGGCTTCCCCCGGGGGGGGGGTAGGTTTATTTCTTTGACATGAGTCTGATGAGTTTTCCTTGTGTTATTCATAGGATGCCGCTGGTGTTGTGGCGAGAGCGGGAAGTGCCAGAGGAGATAGTGGATGTCATCCGGGAGGATCGACATGTGCGGTCAGTGTTGGGATTGTGCGGACTTTTGAAGTTTGCACAGGTATCGATGATGCGGTCAGCAGCGTTGCTGCTGAACCGGCTAGTGAGCTTCTGGGAGCTAGACATACAGGCATTTAGGGTGCAGGGGGAGAGGGTAGATCTCACCCTTGCAGATGTCTACTTCTTGACAGGGTTGCCCTGTTTGGGTAGGGTGGCGGATACATAGCCATGAGTATCCATGGATGTAGATATGGAGGATATGCTGGAGCGGTACTATGTTCCAGAGGCGAGGGTGCAGAGGAACTCCGGGTGGTGGACCTGCAGGATCCATTAGTATAGGCTAGTGTAGCATGCGTGGTTAATGTGTTGGGGTCCCAGTCACCTGAGAAGGTGTCCGGGGGCCAGATGCAGCTAGTGGAGCACGTACTGGATGGTGTCTACTATGCGTGGGGCCAGATGTTCCTCACCTATGTGCAGCGGCAGCTGACATTGGTGAAGGAATCTGGCAAGGGATTCTTTTACGGATCCTTTCTATGTGCTTTCTTCATGGAGCAGGTACTGACACTGTGGACGGGGGTGCTGGTTAGGGTAGGAGGACTCAGGGAGCCGCGCATGGTGCAGTGGGGGGAGATGATGCACTGCTGGGGTGGCGGCGAGGTTGGTAGATACTTCATGCAGGAGTTGTACCTGTAGTGGCTACAGATGCCGCTGACACTAGATGATTTTTCATATAGAGATATGGATTACACCGGGAATCCAGAGGCACCACGGGCGCCAGGACATGCATGGGGACCAGATGGTACGTATGGTTTTGCTTGCATGTTATGGATGTCAAGTTTTATGTATTATATTTTTTTTTGATATATTGTTGCTGACTGATGGGTGATCTACATATGTTGGCCCGAGACCACCGCCAGGGCATGTAGCGTGTAGAGGGCATGTGGCTGGTACCAGCCTTACCAGGCTGAGGGAAGGTGCATCGGTGGGACGCAGAGGGACTCTGGAGTCCATATGGATGCTGCTGGATCGGTTGTTGGTGGGAGTGATTGATGAAGGGTGGCGGGACGTGGATCTGGAGGTGATCCAGGACTGTCTGAGGGCACCATGGGAGTTCCGGTCGATCGCGATCCGGGTGGCCATCTTAGTAGACAGGGGAGGGGCACATGAACCCATAGGGGATGAGGAGTTGCCGGAGGAGGAGCGAGGGGAGGACTCGAAGGCAGCTAATGTAGGAAGTGATGCAGGGTATGACTCTCATTTGGGAGTGCAGGGAATAGTGCATTGAAGGATGGTTTTGAGAATCTTATTAATGGCCTCTACTTGGCCGTTCCCTTGGGGGTAGTAAGCAGAGGAATACTGATGTTCGAACTTGAGAAGGGTGGATAACTCATGCCAAACAGAATCTTCAAAGTGTGAACCATGGTCTGAGACCAACTGTTTGGGAACCCCGAATCGAGTGATAATGTGGTAAAAAAAGAAACGGGCAGCGGTGTCAGTGGTACAATTGAAAGTGGGCATGGCTTCGGCCCATTTGGTGAAGTAATCGATAGTGACAATGATGTATTTATGGTCGTTGGCAGATGGGGGTTTACATTCGATGAAGTCAATGGCCCACTTACAAAAGGGACCAACGGTGACGATTGGGTGTAATGGAGCAGGTGGTGTCCGGGCCTTGGGGGCAAAAAGTTTGCAATTATTGCAATCTTTGACCGTAGTGATGTAGTCAGTAAAGAGTGTGGGCCAGAAGTATCCGGCGTGGATGACCTTTTGGGTGGTGGCCATCCTAGAGAAATGTCCACCGCAGGCACCGCTATGACAGTCATTGAGGACGTGTTCGGTTTCCTCATGTGTAAGGCAACAACGGAGAATGGTGTAAACCCCATGCCGCTAAAGGACATTGCCTAAGAGGAGATATCGAGAGGCCTGGTGACAGATACGACGGCATCCATCACGATTGATGTTGGGTCTGAACTTCTGCATGCGCAGGTATAACAAAATATCACCGTACCATGGGCCACCAGACGAGATGATGAACAAGTGATTGTCGGGTAACTCATCGGAGATTTGTGGGGACGGTAGAAGGGAGGGGAGATCGGTGATGAGCTGGGAAAGCGCGAGGGCTTTAGTGCTCTTAGGGGTTCGAAAAGTGAGGTCATATTCCTGGAGGATAATGACCCATTTAGCAACATGACCTTGCAGGAGCTGCCGGTTTAAGAGATAGACCATGGGGTTAGAGTCGGCGACAACTGTGGTATGACTAAGTAAAATGTAGTGTTGCAATTTTTGGAAGGAAAAGACCACAGCTAGGGCTAGTCTCTCCTCATATGGGTAACGTAGGGGTGGTCCAGAAAAGGTCTGGCTGACGTAATAAATGACATGCTCTTGGTGAGAGGCATCTTCTTGAACCAAGACTCCAGACATGACATGTTCGGATGCCGAGACGTAAAGGATGAAGTCCTGAGAGAAATCCGGAGGGGAGATCAAAGGGGCTTGTGTGAGAGCTTTCTTGAGGGCTTCGAACGCAGCTTCTGCTTGCTCATCCCAAACGAAGGGTATGTGGGTACGAAGCAGGCGTAAGAAACCATGAACTTTAGTGGCGTAATCAGGAACGAAGCGACGAAGGAAATTAGATCGCCCCTGCAGGCTCTGGAGCTGCCGGAGCGATCGAGGAGAGGGAAGGTCGAGGATGGATTGGACTTTCAGGGGATCGACAGCAATTCCTTTCTGGGAAACAATGAAACCCAACAACCAGCCTGCAGGAATGCAAAAGACACACTTGTGTGGGTTCAAGCGGATTTGATATTTGCGACAACGCAGAAAAACTTGCCGGAGGTCGTTAAGGTGGTCGGATCGTTTCCGGGAACGAGCTGTAAGGTCATCAAGATAGACTAGCAGGATATGGACCAAGTCGTGAAAACAATAGGTCATGGCTTGCTGGAAGGTGGCACCATCATTTTTAAGGTGAAAAGGCATGACGTGGTAGGTGAAGGTGCCCCATGGGGTGGTAAAGGCAGTCTTGTACTGATCCTCCTTACGGATCTGAATCTGGTTGTATCCGAAAAAACCATCCATGAAAGAGAGGACTTCATGCCTTGCACACGCATAGATGAGTTGGTCAATAAATGGTGTGGGGAAGTTGTCCTTGGGACAAGCTTGGTTTAAATCACGGAATTCAGTGCATACTCTAATGGTTCCTTGCTTTTTGTTAACGGGAATGAGGTTTGAAACCCAGGTGGTATAAGCAATAGGATAAATAAATCCTTCTTTGTGAAGTTTCTCAACCTCGGCTTTAACAGTGGGGAGCTTGGAAGGATGAATGGGGCGGTGTTTCTGACGAATGGGGGGTACATCAGGCCATGTGTCAATGTGGTGCTCTATAATGGCGGGGTCAAGACCAGGCATTTCGGTATAGGACCAGGCAAAGACATCACAAAATTCTTGGAAAAGTTTTTTGTATTCTCCAATCTCATGCTCACTGCAGGAGGCTCCTAAGGTAATGATTTCAAGAGCACCAGGTGGGTCAGAGATATTGATGTGGATCATGGGTGAGATATTGGCAATGTTACCTTCCTCAAAGGCATTAGGAACAGGAATAGGATCCTTAAACAAGTCGACTTTAGTGGGAAGGAAATCTTTGGACTCAACCGTGAGTTGGGTAGCTATGGTAGAGGAGGATGCTTCTGCGAGGAAACAAGAACGATGGTGCATGTCATCCCAGGGATAATCCGTGGCAGTGAGAGCCTCGAGAATCTCCTCATCATTGTGGAAAGTTTGAGTTGTCAAATCGATTGACGAGGGAGTGGTAGTCGAAGAGATCATATAAATGGTATTAATCTCTCCGGATGGGGATGATACCGGGGGATGGATCTCCTCCATTGTGGGGGGTTCTGTCTCAAGGTCCAAATTATTCATCTCGTAGACAGCTGCTCTGTAATTTGGGAGATTAGGACAGTAATGTGAGTAGTGGCCATAAATACCACATATGGCACAAGGGTGGTTGGTACGCAGTGATTTATCACGAGGCTTAGGGGTTGGGTCAAGTTCGACAAGGGGGATGTTGGGGTCGTCGTCAAGCATTTGCATGTGTTCCTGTAATGCAGGTAATTGTGGACATTGATGAGTCAGATGGCCTAACTCATCACATAACAAGCATTTGGGGGAGCACGAAACACGGGAGGGGGTTTAACTACCTTGGGAGGGGGTACAACAGTGTATGGTTGTGGGCCTCTGCCCCCAGTGGGCTTGATAAGAGGAGGGGGATTCGTAGATGGTGAAGGGGTAGGGACACCGGGAGGTGCTTGAGTAGTAGTGACAATGGGTTGCACTGGTTGGAGGACGACATTTGGTGTTGGTGGGGGAATGAGAGGAGAAATATACCACACGGATAATCCTAAGGTTAACCCGGGGAGGCTGAGAGTAGCCATAACCGGGGCCCTTACTACTCCTGAAGGAGGGAAAAGAAAGGGGATGGTGTGGATGAGTGTAACACCAATGTGACTAGGTACCAATGGTGGTTTAGGTAACAAGGGCGGTTGATTGTTGGTTGTTTGTGAATTGTGGGAAAGAGTACAAAGGTCAGAGACTTCGGTTGTGGGTGACGGGGGTGGAATGGATTGGAATGTAGAAGTCATCGGCGTGTCTGAGTAAAGTTCGGGTCCCACGGAGGAAACAAACGAGGTAGTTGCACCACAAACTGGTTGTTCAACAATGGGGAGAACGTTTTCGGGTGCATCGGGGGAATTGGGATCGTAATCGGTGAGTTGGTCAACCTTGACCACGCGTCCGTCATGGGGGAACATCATGGTATGAAAAATGGATAAGGCAACTGCCCACATGGCATACATGTATCTGCGGCCAAGTAAGAGGTTATAATCAAGTTGGGCATTGATGACCTCTATGTCAATGAGAACGGTTTTACCAGCCAGCTGGATGGGGACATTCGCTAATAGGCCTTGGGGTTGAGCCGAACGGCCGTCATAGGCTCGCAACGCAGTGGTGGACTTCTGGAGAGTAGGGGATCCCAACTTCTGCCAAACAAATGTGGACATAATGCATGTAGAGGCACCTTCATCGATAATGCACCGATGGATGACAAGATTCCGAATGGAAATAGAAAATTGGAATGCTAAAGTGGAAGGAAGGCATGGTTCGAACTGGTTCAAATCGAATGCCATCAGTTGTGAATCATTTGGGTCAATAGCACCAATGGCGGAAAGCAAAGTCTTGCACTGTGAAGGACATTTTTTTAAGACTTCTAACACGGACATGGCGGCGGGAGATTGGGCTAAGTCATCTACAATGTTGTAATTTGACACAGCGCGAGCATTGGGGTTATTGTTGATACGACGAAGTGGGAAACGAGGTGCTTTGGAGGCGCCATCAAGTGGAGTCGGGGGTATACGTAACGTTTGATCAGTGGGATGAGCGTTAGTGTTTTTTTCGGTGGGAGGGGCTTCCGGGGTGGAGCCATATTGGTTCTGACAGGTTTGGAGGTTGACATCAGTAGATGACATCATCAACAAGTTGTGAGTACCTGAGTCGAACATGGGTTGATCAGGTGTGGCATAAGTGATCTGTTGTTGTGGTGGTGCGTTGCCTTGAGGGGGAGCCAACGGCTGAGTGTTCACTACGCCTTGGGTTGGTAAGGGATTTTGCAGCACCAAAGTTTGCTGCTGGGGGGGTGGGGGGTTGGGTGGCACTTGAGGAGCCACATGCCCTTGGTGATGGGCATCATCAACCCAAAGTTGTCGTGCTCACTCCAAATGTGGGAAATCATGTGTGTAGTGGCCATAGACCCCGCAAATAGAACAAGGATGGTTTGTTCGCAAATTAGGATTTTTGGCCTGCTTGGGCGGCCGATCAGGGTTTTGGTTGGCAGGTGCCGCATTATTGTTGTCTGGGGGATTAGGAGGTTGACCACCTTGGTCGGGAGGAGGGTGGTTCCCACGGTTACGGCCTTTAACATGGTTTTATTGGCCCTGTTGGCACTGGTTTTTTTGGTTCTGCTGCGGATTTTGTTGGGCGTAAACTTTCCCTTGGGAGGCAGGTGGGTTCTGGGGTTGTGCAGGTGCGGGAGCAGGCTGCGGTGGATAATAAGTAGCTGGAGGTTATGCAGGTGCTAAACCTTGTGGGGGTTGCTGATACGTCTGCTGAGCGGGCTGTGTGTTTGCCACAGGGGTTGCCTGTGGTGGGTAATAAGCAGGTTGGGCTTGAGAGGACACAGGAGCTAGTGCAGCCTGTGGATGGTAATAGGGCTGAGGTGCGACCAGAGGAGCATAAGCGGGGCATGCATGCCCAAAGCACTGAGGTGGACAAGAGGGTCCATGGGAATGGTGGTGATGTGTCATGGGAGCATACGAATTGGTTGCTCTGAACTATGATGCAGCCCGTGAAAGGTTGGGGCCAGGGCTAGAACGTGTTATGGAAAAGGGTTGGGGATGCGAGGCAAGACGGCCAATGATGCCGTCTGCGGCATGGGATGCCCCCGACGCATCGTATTGGGAGGAATCACCGTGAGGTCCGTCAGGTATAATGGTATAGAGATAACCCGACTGGGCGTATATGAGGTCAAATTGCTGGGCTTTGAGGATGGCCTCTTCTTCGGACTGAGGTTGTTCGGATGCCACATCCTTGGCAATGAGAGGAAGGAGGGATTTTAGAAACCAATCTAAGAAGATACGGTCGTCTAACTTGATTTTGCAGAGGCTGTGGCGTCGACGCCACTCATGAATGTGGTCAGTGATGTGGGTAGCCGTGTTCTGTCTACAAGACAGTAGGACAGGTAACTGAAAGAACTGCAGGAAGGTCGAGGCAAGGGAAGTAAAGATGGCATGGGTCCCATGGGGTTTCTCGATGTACCACTTAGCTGCAGAGCCAGTGAAGGTGCGCTGTAACAGATGGAGGTGGACAGAGTCGTCCACTATGGAGTTGGAGGAACACCATAGATGGAAGGACATAATATGGTTCTGGGGGTCCTCACTTGCCTTTCCCTCAAACTTAGGGATGTCAGAGGGGATCTTGGTGGGCATGTGAGGCCACGCAAGGTCATGTTTGATAGGATCGTTAGTCAGTCTAGCTAGGTCAGGAAGGTTGAGGCTAGCCATGAATGGCAAACTAGTAGAAGGATGTGACATACTAGTGGGTTGGACCATGTTGGGGCCAATGCCCCCAAGTGTAGGGACGAACGTGGTATGGGACGGTCCTGCACCGCCAAGAGTAGTGTGAGTCACTGATGGAGTGGGAATAGGTATTCCAGCTACGGGAATGGGTACAGTGATCGGAATGGTAGATGTGGGCCCCATCGAGGGCATACCCAAAGCAGGTGTGGTAGCTGGTGTGGTTGTGGATGCTCCACCAATCGTCCCTACAAAGAAAGGGGTGGAAGTCACGCAAGCCATGGGGCTAGTTGGTGCAGTGTATATGGGGTTCCCGGACTCTGCCTTAGAATCAGAGGTAAAATAGGGGGCGTCTAGATCGGGTGATGGAGTTCTATGCCATTGACGAGTGGAGTCAAGTGACAAAGCTCAAGATCTATGATGAGTGGTATCAAGTGATGAAGATCTATGTCTATGATGGGTGGTGTCAAGTGAACCGTGCTACGGGGGCTCACCCCGGAGGCGCCGAGAATGTCTCAGGGACTCAATGGTGACAAATGGTGTCAAATATCTGGGGGTTGTGTGGAGTGAAAAACAGCTCAAAAACCCTAATGCAACCGAGTGTATGGAAGGAGAGCTCAAAAAATATGGCACTCAATCCAACAACCAACTCAAAACACTTACTGTAACAGCTATGCTACAATAAGTGGAGTATCAAGAAAAATGGTCAGAATACCAACAAGCAACAGGTTTCCTAAAAAATAAAAATGGTGGACTCGCTAGACCAAAAGGAGGTAAGGGAGCATGCAAACACCTAGCTAAATAGTATTCTGACTCAACTAGACATATCCTCTGCAAGGTGATGAAATCCAAGTCAGACAATATGGATAGTAAAGCCAAGTGGCTAAAGATATCCCCCTACCAGGAGGGACACCGGGTAGTCAATCCTAGAAGAAAGGCAACTAAGATACCCCATTCATGACACCTCCAGAAAAGGTGAATTTTCCATTTGGTTCTTTTACCGTAGTACCCCCATACAGGCATACCCCGAGAACTATGAAAGGTAGCCTTCGGTTACTGAATGGATTGCGGTATTCCACTCAGGCCTCCGGAACCAGTCTGGCGACTTCAACCCTCCTAGGGGAGAGGTCCTCTAATAAACTGGTTATGACCGTGCCAAAACATACTAGGGGATTTTGGTTCCCTAATGGACAACAACTATGTCTCAAGTGTAAGCAACCGAGGGGTGTTATTTGGATGCCTATTCCCCCGATCCTACCTAACTACAAAAATTCTTATGTGTTCCCCAAGTGGGGTTAGAATGTTGGTTGTGTTAAGTCATTTTTTAAGGCTCACTTGAATTAGGTGACAAAATGTGTGCGTGTGAGGTGATGAACCCAAATAAAAGTGCCATAAGGGGGGCAACTTTCTAACTAAAAATAACAAGACAGAATGTAAACTTTGAAATGCAAAATTTTCTCCTTTTCAAGTAAAATGCTGAATTTAAAAAAAAAAAAAAAAGATTTTGTAAATGGAACAGAAATAAAACTATAGAAAAGGATGTAAGGAAGTATGGCTGTAGGTAGGACAAATGGCTTTGCAGGTGCAGAAAATAGTGCAGCAAAGTGATGGGTTCAAAACAGGGAAAAAAGTGCAGAAAGCTGACCGCGGGTATGTGGCAAATGTCGGCGGTCGGACCACGGGAAACAAAGCAACAGTTGCAGATAGGTTGCGGTTTATTGGCCGAAAGATGTAGTCAGACCCCAGGAAATAGGTAAAAAGCTGTAGACGGGTTGCAGAAAAAGAGCTGAAAGCCGCAGGCGGGACACAGGAAAAAGGCCGACAGATGCAATCGGGTTGCAGCAAAAGGGCTGAAAGCCACAATCGGGATGCGGGAAAAGGGCCGACAGATGCAGGTGGGTTGCAGCAGAAGGGATGAAAGCCGTAGTCAGGATGCGGGAAAAGGGTCGACAGACGTAGGAGAGTTGCAGAAAAAGGGTTGAAAGCTGCAGTCGAGATGCCGAAATTTTTTTTTAACAGCCGCAGTCGGATCGCAACAAACAAGCTAATTAGCCGCGGTCGAATCGCAGGTAACAGACTTGAATCCGCTGATAGGTCACCGGAAACGGTCTGAGAGCTACAGTCGGGTCGCAGGTAAATGCCTTAACGACGCGGTCATAATGCAACTGCGGGGGTAAAAGACGCGGTTTACAGTAGCCGAAAGGGACAGCCGAAAAGAAAAGACAGGAAAATATTTAAAAACTATAACCATAAATTCAAACCAAGGGGAGTCGCCAAAACTGTAGCTAGGGTTTTCACCCTAGCTTGTGCAAATGAGCACCTACTAAGGAGAATGGACTCCTCAACAGCAGTTCAATAAACAGTAAATAAAAGTAATAAAACAATACAAATTTTAAACTAGCATGAGCATTAATAAGCATAACAAAAACTTGAAATATGGTGAAGATCTTTCTTTTTTGTATTAAAATTTTACCTCAAGTGTAGAGGTTGGTGAATTTCTTGCAATGGTCCAAGAGGGTTGCTCCAAACTCCAACTTTGCTCCTTCTCTTTCTCCAAATGGTGGGAATGGGCCAAAAGGGGCACTCAATGGTGAAAGTAGCTCAAGGATGAGCTAGGGTTTCGAGAGTGATTTTGGCAGAGTAAGGGTGTATTTGACTATGGATATGAAATGAAGGGTCTCCATTACCTATTTATAGGTTTTTAGTGGTGGAGTGTTGGCCCATGGTTTTGGGAACCATATGGTTTAGGTCAGTTGTATAGGGTTTTTTCCTCCTTTTTCCTCTTTTTCCTCCTTTTTTTATATTTTTTATTCCCTTTTTAGAGGGTTTTTGCTATTTTGGAGGAATTTTGGATAATTTTGGGTGGAAAAGGGGTTTTTTAGCCTTTTGGAGGCTTTTTTGATGGTTTTGTGGCCTTTTGGAGGCTTTTTAATGGGATTTTAGGGTTCTGAAGGTAAATATGGTAGGAAATATGGAAAAATGAGTCATGTAATGGGGTAGATGAGGTAGTGAGCACTTTTTGGGTGTTAACACCACCCAAAAAAATTAATATCACTATGATCACTCTCACAACTCTCAAAACTAGAGAGGGAGATTCAAGAGATGGACTAATAGGTGCAACATATAGTGCAACTACTACAACAAGTATGGCCAATATTAATGAGACTGCAGAAAGAAGTAAGCAGATCATAATAGTGGGAGAGCCCTTATCTCCAATATTGAAGAAATCTCATAAGAAGTCATGTTTATCTCATGTCATGTGACCGAAGAAGAATATCATTAAGATATATGGTTGCTGGATAATGGCTGTAGAAATCATATGGAAGGTAACAAGTTGCTATTTTATGATCTATATTCCTCTCTCAATACAAAAATCAAGCTTGGTAATCATTATCTTGTTCCTGCTCAAGGGAAAGGCATTGTTCCTATTCTTACTAAACAAAATGAGAAGAAAATTATACATGATGTATTCTATGTTCCTAATATGAAAGTCAATATGATCAGTGAGGTTCAACTTATTCAGAACAAGTATGATGTCAGGTTTATTGATACTTATTGTGTTGTCTATGATAAAGCCCCTAGTAGAAGACTCTTTTCCAAAGTAAAAATGACAAAGAATAGGATATTTCCTCTCAATCCGAGAATTGCTATCTTGTCACAGTCATATGCACACAATGCTTTCAATCTAGATGAAGCCTAGTTGCATCATTGTAGGTATGGTCATCTACCCTTCCAGATTCTTAGTCTTATCCAAAAAAAATCCATGGTTAAGGGGCTACCAATCATGAATGAACAATCCAGTTCTTGTGAAAATTGTATCTTCGAGAAACATCAAAGGAAAAATTTCCCCACTTCCACATATCAAGCCAAAGAACACCTTGATTTACTTCACATAGACCTATGTAGATCCATTCAAAACCAATCCATGGGAAGTAGTCTTTATTTTCTGACCTTTATTGATGATTATAGCTGGAAAGTCTTAGTCTACTTTCTCAGACACAAATCATATGCTTTTTCCAAGTTTAAAGAATTCAAGGCATTGACTGAAAAGGAGTGAGGTAAATCCATCAAAGTGATCAATTCAGATGGCAGAGGTGAATATGATTCACTTGATTTTAAAAATTTATGTAAACAACATGGCATCCAACACCAGTTCACTACCAGATACACTCCACAACAGAATAGAGTTGTTGAACGAAAGAACCGGTCCATAAGTGGAGTGAAGGTGTCGAAGGTTGACATATGGTAGAAATATGACACTGACGGATGCGTCATAGGGCCAAGCATGGAGGATGGGGTGGACTAGAATCGATGTAGGATAAGTAAAGCTGACAAGCAAGGTCGAAGGTGATGAAGTGCAGTATGTTCGAGACAGGAGATGGGGCCGACAACTATCACAGAGTCAGGGAGGCGCAGGAGTCAAGGAGAAGTAATTAGCAGCCATTTTCGGTTGTTGAAGAAGTTAAAGGAAGTTATGAATGTGGTTGGGATCATGACAGATGTCACCATAGGAAGGGGTTTTGCAGCATGACCAGAGGGCACTGACAACTACAGGTCTTTAAGATCAGGGAGAATTCGGTGGATAGAGTAAACGACGTATAGGGAAATGGAGTGAGCCTTGGGAAGAGCAACAAAGCAGATTAGAAGTGTAGTGTGAAGGAACAGAGGAAGGGATTTCTCATCAGAGGATCAGAATATCATTCATCCATTGCTCAGCGAGTTCTTTCATTCAGTAGAGATCGTGAGACGAAGGAAGATCACACATAGTCAAGAAACACACCGAGAGACAGAGTCTTATTTCTTTATATTGTAACAGGATAGGGCCGACTAGTTTCATAGGTTGCTTTATAGTTAAACATTGTAATTTGATTCAAATTAATAGAAGAAGCCAACTTCTGACATTCAGTTCACATTTAGTCTTTGTGAGCATTTGCATGTTGTTGTGTGTTATTTTTAAGCAAGAGGTCCCTTCTCAAGAACACCTTTGCGCCAGTTGGTATTAGAGCTGGAGAGTATCTAGTGTTGAGCAATGAATCTAGAGAGTTGGAAGAACCTGCAAGTGTGTCAAAAACTCCAGCTGCAGTTGGGTAGAGTTGCGCACCGTTGTGAAGTCTGGTTGCGATTGGACGAGTGTAGTTTTCAGCTGTGGTTGAAAATGGCTCAAAGAGGCATTAATGTCTGAAGTATAGGACGAAGAGTGTGTGGTGTAGTAGTCATAGTTGATCCTGAAATGTTTTACGAGTGCATGCGAATGATGCGAAGGTTGACCAGTGAATTCACATCGATCAAAGAGAGATAGAGATGTGGATGCATTCTTGATGCCCTAGACCACAACGACTAGGAAGTTGAAGAGGTGGAAGCACGTGAAACTGTAAAGGAAGAACGAGAAGATAAATTAATAAACTTACTGTAAGATAAGAGGGGTAAGACAAAGATGGATTTACCTACCTACTCAGGAAGTATGGATCCGGAAGACTTGATAGAATGGTTCAGAGATATGGAGAAATACTTCAACATAGAGTAGATAGAGGATCCTAAACAGGTTAAAATTACATGTTTGAGGTTGAACGGTAATTCCTCATTGTGGGGGGACAATGTAGAGGGTGACAGAGTCAAGAAATGAAAGGAGAAAATGAAGTCTTGGGAGAGGATGGTTTCCAAGGTGAAGGGGAAGTTCTTGCCTCTGACTATGTGATTTCCTTGTTCAGGAAGTTGCAGAACTTCCAACAGAAAGAGATGACCATGTAGTCATACATGGAAGAGTTCTACAGACTATCAATTAGGTTGGGTCAAACTGACGAAGGCGAAGAAGCTGTCGTGAGATATGTAAATGTCTTGAAGTATGCCATACAAGATTATTTGAGATTGTCAAGGTTCAGAGCGGTCGGTGAAGCCTATTAGTTAACTCTGAACGTAGAAGATAAACTGTTCAGGAAAACCGCATTGGTTAGAGGGAGGATGAATAGGCAGGGTGCAAAGACTATTTACGTGAAAGGCCAAAGTAGAAGAACCATGAGAGAAGTTGTCGAAGACAAATGACGTGCGGAAGGGAAAACGACCATAGAGAAAGTGCAGGGAAGCTAATGGGACGGTCGAGAGACGTGTGGTCGGGGTGCGTATGGTCAAACTAATCCAACAGAAAAGAAAGGAGCTGACAGACCAACTATATTTTGTTATAAGTGTTGGTTTGTAGGACACAAAGCTTATGATTGCTCGAAGAATCTACATGTGGCAGACAAGTCGAAACTAAGAGGTTGACGATATGACCAGGATAAAAAGAAGACATATTCGACATCAGAAAGTAGTGACGATAGTCTAAGATGAGGTCCAAAGATGACGTCCAGAAGAAAACTGGTTCAAGATGACCGACATGACGAGAGGGAGCCAACATAGCAAAAGGCCATCTTTCTGATAGAGTGCTGATCGGCAACAGGTATTGCAAGACCATAGTCAATGGTGGAAATACAGGGAATTTAGTGTTGACAGATGTCATCGACAAGTTGGGTTTGAGATGTCAAGAACACCCAAATCCCTATAAGATATTCTAGTTACAGAAAGGTCACCATGTGAAGGTAACCAAAGAGTCCCTAATTAACTTCAAGGTTGGGAAGCTTGAAGACAGTGTACTGTGCGACGTAATCCCAATGGATGCATGTCATCTGTTGTTATGGATACCATCACTATATGATCGGAATATGATATACGATGGTTGAGACAACACGGTCACATGTGGAAAAATGGCACGTGAGGACACTGAATCCAAAGAAGGAGGAGCAAGCCGATTACAAGCATGATGAAAGGAACTATTGGGAGAACTGAGTGCTGATGTGCTCAACCAAGGAATTCCTCGCAGAGGATGAGAGACAATCAGGATGTTTTGCCATCATTCCGAAGGGACCATGTGTCGAGAGGTCGACAATGAAGAATATTACGATCGAGGTCGAAGAGATGCTCGATGCGTTTCAGAGTATAGTAGTCAACAAAGCACCCACGAGATTTCCACCAATGAGGAGAATATCCCATCAGATCGACTTGATTCTAGAATCGAGTTTTCCAAACAACACACCACATATAATGAGTAAGGAAGAGGGTCAAGAGATCAATCGACAAGTCCAGGATTTTTTGGATAGAGGATTGATAAGAGAGAGTTTGATCCCATGTGCGGTACCAGCTATACTAGAACCAAAGAAGGGTGGAGAATGGAGGATATGTATAGACTCTAGAGCCATCAACAAGATCATGATCAAGTATCGATTTCCATTGCCGAGAAGGGAAAACTTAATGGATTGCTTGAGTGAAGCGAGCTACTTCACCAAGATCGACCTGAAAAGTGGTTATCACCAGATCAGGGTCAAAAAGACGATGAATGGAAGACAACCTTCGAGACGAAGGAAGGACTATATGAGTGGTTAGTCATGCCATTCGGATTGACTAATGCACCTAGTATGTTCATGAGGTTGATGAATGAAGTACTGAAACCATTCTTTGGAAACTTCGTCGTACTATATCTAGATGAAATCCTGATATTTAGTCGAACCAAGGTCAAACACTTGGAGCACATTCGACAAGTATTGAAGAATCTACAGGAAGAGAAGCCGATGGTGAATATTCAGAATTGTGTCTTCATGAAGGAAGAACTTGTGTACTTGGGATTTGTAATCTTGGGTAAAGGGTTAGTGATGGAATCAGAGAAGGTGAAGGCTATATTGGAGTGTCCAGAACCAACAAGAACGATAGGAGTGTGAATTTTCCATGGACTTGCTAGTTTTTACACGAAGTTCGTTAGAGGATTCAGTTGGATTTGTGCACCATTGACAGAGTGAATGAAGAAAGAGGATTTCAAGTGGATGAAAGCTACCCAGAGAGATTTCAACAAGTTAAAGCAGAAGGTAACTGAGAGCTCAGTGTTAGCGCTCCCAGATTTCGATAGAGTTTTCCAAGTTGATTGCGACATGAGTAGAATGGAAATTGGAGCAGTGTTGAGCCATGAGGGCCAAGCAATTGAATTCTTCAACGATAAATTGGATGAAGTGAAGTGGATATATTCAGTCTACGACCAAGAATTTTATGTTATTGTCCAAGCGTTGAAGAATTGGAGGCATTATTTGTTTCCTAAGGAATTTGTGTTGTACATAGATCACCAAACACTGAGGTACTTGAACACTGAGTCGAAGTTGAACCAACGGAAAATGAAGTGGGTTGAATTCTTGCAGGGGTATACCTTCATGTTGAGACATAAGTCGGGAAAATCGAACAAGTTTGTTGATGCGCTGAGTTGAAGAGTTGCACTATTGAACACGACGTCAGTTTAGGAAACAAGAATAGAGTCGATGAACATGGAGTATGAGACCGACGAGGATTTTAGGAAAGCATGGAAGGCAAGTAGTGAACCGTGGAGTGTCCACATAAATCCATAGTTGGATTATTTCATCCAAGAGGGATATCTATTCAGGGGACAACAGTTGTGTATTCCCAGGGGATCCGTAAGAGAGAACCTAATTTGAGAACTGCATAGTGGCGAATTAGTAGGTCATTTTGGAGTCGACAAGACCAAGGCGTTGGTCAAAGAAATGTATTATTGGCCAGGAATGATGACATATGTCTGAAAGTGGGTACGACAATGTCAAATTTTTCAGTTGGAAAACAGAACAAGTCATAATACGGGGCTGTATACACCATTACCAGTGCCGAATACCCCATGGGAGCACCTGAGCATGGATTTTGTGCTAGGATTGTCGAAAATGTGGGAAGGAAACAACTCAATCATTGTTGTGGTCGACATATTTTTGAAGATAGCACACTTTATTCCATGTCGGAATACAAATGACACCACAAGCATTGCTATACTATTCTTCAAGGAGATAGTTAGATTGCACGGGTTTCCTAAGAGTATAATGTCGAACAAAGATATGAAGTTTATGGGGCATTTATGGATAACCCTATGGAAGAAACTGGCCACGAAGGTGCATTTTAGTTCGGCATATCATCCATAGATAGATGGACAGACTGAGGTGGTGAACATAAGTCTCAGAAACCTTCTTATCTGTTTGACGACCAATAGACCCAAGCAGTGGGAGAATGTATTGGCGTAGGAAGAATTCATGTAGAAAAACTCTGCAAATCGGTCGATAGGTATGAGCCCATTCTGGATTGTTCAAAGAGGAATCCCAAATGGAGTGGTGGATTTGGTCGAGATACCGACAAAAATCAGGAAGAATGCATATGGGGAATCATTTACAGAACATATGAAGGAAGTGCATGAAGATGTGCACAAGCGAATTGAAAAGAGAAACGTCGCATACAAATTAAGAGCCAACAGGAAGAAGAGGCTACAGTCATTCAGCGAAGGAGACTTAGTATATGCGAATTTGTAGAAAGAGAGGTTACCGATAGGAACGTATAACAATATGAAGCTGAAGAATATTGGACCATGTAATATCTTGAAGAATATTTCAAACAATGCTTATGTGTTGGAGCTGCCGAAAGACTTGAACATTTCTTCTACATTCAATGTCTCATATATGTACAAGTATGAGGAAGGTTCAACAAGAAACAATGCAGAAGTGTTGAATATCATCTGGATAGTAAAAATTCTAGGTCGACACGACAAGGCAGAAATCATCGAAGTCTTGGAGGAATGCAAAATCGGACACACACGAAGTTCACGAAAGAAAGAATATTTAGTTCGATGGAGAGATGATGAATTAAAGGAGGCAACATGGATTTCAGAAGAGGAATTTAGGATACTGATGGAGCAGTCGAGTTCTTTTTCACCTGGGGAGTCTAATGTAGGAGCATCAGGGCCTAGGAAAAACAATCGAGGTTGATCGACAGAAGGAGGCCGACCAGGGGGAGTTCCTACTACCATTGGTGTGAAGTAAATTGGTAGTCAAATCCAGGAAGTCAAGCAGAAGTAGTTGAAGTTTAGTCGACAGGAGTAAGAGGTCGAGGGTTGACAAGAACTTGAGCGAAGGTGTCAAAGGTCGACATATGGTCGAACGATGACACTGATGGAAGTAGAAAAGGGCCAAGCATGGAGGATGGGGTGGACTGGTAGACGTGGAAGTTAAGTAAAGCAAACAAGTAAGGTTGAAGGTGACGAAGTGCAGTATGGTTGAGATAGGACATGGGGTTGACAACTGTCACAAAGTCAGGGAAGCGTAGGAGTCAAGGCGACGTACTTAGTATCCGTTCATGGTTGTTGAGGAACTTAAAGGAAGTTATGAAGGTGGTTGATATCAGGACAGATGTCATCGCAGGAAGGGGCTGTGCAGCACGACCAAAGGGTGCTGAAAACTGTAGTTCTATGGGATCAGGGAGAATTCGACAGACAGAGGAAAGGACATCTCGGGGAATAGAGTGAGCCTCGGGAAGAGCAACAGAGCAGAGTAGAAGAGTAGTGCGAAGGCACAAATGAAGGGATTGCTCATCAGAGGATCAGTAGATCATTCATCCATTTCTTTGTGAGTTCTTCCATTCAACAGATACCTTAAGAGGGAGGAAGATCACACACAGTCGAGAAGCACACTGAGAGATAGAGTCTTATTTCTGTATATTGTAATTACATGCTAAGACCGACTAGTTTCGTAGATTGCTTTGTAGTTAAACATTGTAATTTGATTTAGTTTAATAGAAGAAGCTAAATTCTGTCATTCAGTTCACATCTAGTCTTTGTGAGCATCTATGTGTTGTTGTGTGTTATTGTTAAGCAAGAGGCCCCTTTTCGATACTTCCCTTCCGCCACAATGAAAACAAATTAACATGTTTTGCACAAAAGTTCCCTTACTCCAATTCCACTAGCCTTTGATCAAATTATCTGAAATGGTAATCTAAAAATTTGACCTCACCCATTATAACATCCTCTTAGAATTATCGTCTTTCATAAAATAGCAGATGAGAGCAATGTGGGGAAATACCACTATCAAGACCATCGGTTAGTATGTCCATGTATTTCTAGAGGGTTCATATGCTTCAGCCCAATCACCTATTTCTATATTGTACCCTCCAAACAAAAAAAAATCCATTGGCAGAGGCCACAAGGGCCGATCTCCTAGAAACCACGCTACAATTAGTATCAAACTAGTCATGCAAGGATTATCAAATAACTATACGTTGCTAGAAACAAATTGGCCTTGACCACCTATAGTATATAGATTATAATTCAAGACTGGAATCACATTGTGGCAGTAGGTATTCATACGATGATCAGAAGGGTGCACATGGGTTTTCTCTCTTATGTCAAAAATATAGGTTTTCTCTCGTATGTAAAAAACATAGAAGTATTTGTTAGAAGTAGTAATGTTGTTGGTTAGTTTTTATTAATTACATTAGGATTAGCCTATTTATTCTACGTTTTCAACTTTGCGGTGGGTTTTAATCGGCATCCAGTAATATTTTTTAGTAAAATCTAAATTTCTACATGTTTAGCTTGTTAGAGAGCATTGTATGCTACCTAATTTACTAGTTCAACATAGCCATTTCCAACTATATCCCATACATCTTGACCTATGAACAAATCCTTCATGTTAAGAGACCAATATTCATAATTCTTTTCTTTAAAAATTGGAGTTTGCAGACTTGAGATTTGTGCACCAAAAGTGGAGGCCATCTTTTAATTTTTAAAATCACCTCTTGGAAAATATTTTTGTTTCTCTTCTTAAAAAAAAATTTGGTAACTTCTTAAAATACCAGATCAAGGGAATACTACATAGACAAGGATTTCATTGCACAATTTTTACAATTTACAATTTACTGGGAATTACTACGTAGATTTGCTCTAAAGTGCACAGGTCGATGTTTCTTGGTTAGAATTTTTCAACAAATACCTTTTTGCGAAGTTATATTTCCTTGGGGACTCCGCACAATAACTTTAATTTAATTATGAATTTACTGCACTTTTGAGATAAATAATATTTACCTGCGTAGAAACAAAAGTAAATACTTTTTACTTTGTAATATTATGTAAAGCGAGAAGAATATCATAAATTTGTGTGTGGTGATTTTGCAATTGATCTTTTCATTCTTTTTAAGAAGAAAATTAAAACATTCATGCTCCAGGAAATATGTGCGGCATGTGAGATTTACTTTTGCGGAATAAAATGGAGTTTGAGAAAATATATATTACCAAACCAAAATAACTACAATGGGATTTTACACAAAGCTTGTGCTCCCAAGATTTAATGAACTGATTTTCACGAGCTTGAGCTCTTGGACTTCACAGAGTACTTATGAACTCCAAAAATTTACTTTTACTTCTCTCCTCTTCTTATTCGAGCATTATTCCATTGCATGCTTCTAAAATGACTCTAATTTTTATCTTAAATACAAAGACCACGAAATTGGCTTCTCTTGGAAGCTACCGAGTAACATTAAAGACTGTAATAAATTTATGAGTGACATCCACCTAAAATATTAACTTCTGAAATACACAACTAAATAAATAAAAGGAGATGTGCGTTGAATTGTTGACAGAGTGACTGACTAATTATATGACAAAATGACTGACTCAGACGGTGCAAAATAGATACGCATTAACTTCATAATTAATATTTCCAACACTTCTCCTTAATTATCACCAGTTGGAATTACATCAAAACCAGAATTGACCAAAAACAATATCAACAATTAAAAACTCCTAAACAACTATGCAGATACTGTAAGTTTTCTTTTGTCAAAGGTTTTGTAAATATGTCTGTGAGTTGATCTTTAGACCTGCAAAACTCTAAGAAAATTTCTTTTTTATTTACCAACTCTTTGATGAAATGATACCTGGTGTCAATATGCTTGGTTCTTTTGTGATACACATGGTTCTTTGACAATGTAATGGCTAAGTTGTTCTTGCAGTAAATTGTTGTGGGTTCTTTCTAGCATTGTGACACATCCTTTAACATTCTACACATCCAAACAACTTGACATCCAGTGCTTGTAGCTGCAACATAATCACTTTATGTTGATGACAGAGTTACAATGGGTTGTCTCTTTGATTCCCATGATACTACTCCTGTACCAGAGTGAAATGTATACCTTGATGTTCTTTACCTATCATCCATTCTACCTTTGCAATCACTATCAGTGTATCCAACAAGTCTAAAATATTTTGAAGTTGAGTACATAATGCCAAAATATTTTGTGCCACTTACATACCTCAAAATTCATTTGCTTGTCTCCTAGTGTGAGTCTTTTGGAGACTCCATGTCCTTCAGATCAGGATTCATCCATTCATTATATTAGGCCTTGTCGCAGTAAGATACATGAGGCTTCCAACTAGCCTTTTGAATAGAGTGGGATCAACATTTCGTCCATCATCATCCTTGCTCAATTCTAGGCATGTTATTACGATATTTGGGCCATATTTGCAATTTACCTGGGCCATATTTGCAATTTACCATATTGAATATTTTCAAGATTTCATCTGAGGATTTGGATTGAGAAATAAATATATCATCTTTGGATTGATGGAATTCAACGCCCAGAAAATGTCTCATAAGCCCCAAATCAGTCATTTGAAATTCATTCTCCATGACTGCTTTAAAATCTTCTATGCCAAAATCACCAATAAATATTAAATCATCAACATATAAGAACACAATTAACATGTTACCTTGTTTGTTGAATCTGGTGTACACTGTTGGTTCACATTCACTTATCTGAAATCCATTTTGAATGAGGTGGGAGTCAATGCGACTATAGCAAGATCTAGGATCTTACTTCAATCCATAAAGTTTCTTTTTCAGCCTATATACTTTTTCTTCTTGTCCTGGAACCTCATATCCTCGTGGTTGTTCCACATACACTTCCTCTTCTAAATAAACATTTAATAATGCATATTTAACATCCATCTGATAGAAAGACCATTTGTTATGCGCAACTATGGCAAAAAATGTTCTAATTGTATCCATGCGCACAACAAGTGCAAATGTTTCATTAATATCTATGACCCGTTGTTGTGTGAACCCTCTTGGAAATAATCTTGCCTTTTGGTTTTGCGAATTACCATCAACATCTTGCCTGGTTTTATAAATCTATTTCACACTTATCACATGATTATCTTTTGGTACTTCTACTAATTCCGATGTCTGACTCTTTTCAATGCATTCAATTTCTTCATCCATGTCTTGTGCCCATATATCATATTTGACTGCTTCTTCAAAATTTTGTGTGATCCAGATGGATATCGGTGTCCACCCACCTATTCCGCTAGCTCAAAACAGTTTCCCATTTCGACAATTTCCTAGTAATTTTTCTATGGTTTTTCAGGTCCTAATCTTCTGGGGCCACTTTGAGGCCCTAAATGATGTTTTTTTGAGATCCATTTTCTAAATGTTAGCTTAATGCTAACATTTAGTTTAATGTTAACATTTATTTGGAGCTTTCATCTTGTATTTATTGGATAGACCATTCCAACGAGCTATCGAGCACCCCAAACGGAGATCGTATGCAAAAGTTATGACCCTAGGAAGTTGACTGTTCAACTAACCACCTTGGGGCCGCAAAGTTTATGAAGATTCATCTTCTAGGGTTAGTTTTTTGGATGCTTGGGATTCTTTCCCTCATGCTTATGATAAATAGGCCCTTTCGACCTCTTTTTTTTTCATCTTAGCATGAATGATCTGAGCGGCCACATCTCTTCTTAGAGATAGCTACCACCATTCTATCTATTGTATTTTACAGTCTGTTCTATTTCTGCTATTTAATAGAATATGTGTTTACTATATCACTGTGTTCTTTGCAATATATCTATGTATACGATTCTGTATATGATATCTTATTTTGTTCTCACATAAATCCATATTAGTGGTATCAGAGCAATCTGCTCTTTGATTGTTTCTCAATGCATGTCCCCGACGAGGTCAGGATATAGAGAGTTGGGTCTTGAACTAGTTTCACTTGGGGAAGATCACTCTTTCTGTCCCAAACAACCTCCCATGGTGGAAGAAAAGAGAGACAGTGGAGAAGTATATCCTATCAAGTTGTTGCTCGAGAAAGCCCTAAAGCGACAGAGGAATGAGATGATGGATAATTTCTCCTAGATCCTTCGATGCATGCCAACAATGGAAAATACACCTTCAACGAGCAGCCATTTCGGAGATGCGACTCCCTTCAAGGTACAAGTTAATTTTGATATCCCTTTATTTGAAGGCCAGATTGATGCAGATGACCTAGATAAATGGTTAAATCTACCAGAAGGGTATTTCTCTATCCACAATTTTTCCAACAGGTAAAAGATCATCTTTGTGCTCCTCAAGGCTATCCCCGATATCAAAAATTGGTGGGAAACTTATTGTGAGCAAAACTCATCAGATGAGTCTGGATTGTTTGATGCCCATCCCACTTGGGCCTCTTTTATAGATGTTGTTAACAAAAAATATTACCTTGTGGGAAACTATGATGACCAGTACAAAAAATGGACCATTCTGCAGCAAGAGAGGGACCAAATGGTGTTAAAGTACACCAACAAATTTCATACGTTGCGCACAAATCTGGGTATCAAGGACTCTGAGCAGCACCTAGTACTGAAATATCACAGTGGCCTACACTGGTACATACAAATAGAGATGGATTTCCTAGAAATCTCTTCAGTTGGATCCGCCTATCGATATGTTGTCAAAATTGAGTAGAAATTTCAACAAAGGAACAAGCCTGACTTCAGACTTGCACAGAAGCAGGGCAAGGGAAACTATGGCTCGCAGAACATGGGGCAGGGAAAGGACAACCAGTCCCAACCAAAAGCGAAGAAGGGTAACGAAAAGACAAAAAAGGACACTGGGAAGTGGTGCGAGTAACACAAAAGCCCCTGGAACAACACTGATGAATGTTGCTCAAAACAGTCGTTGGAGGGTGAGATCAAAGCTTCAGAACTAGATCCCAGTTCTGATTCTAAATCAAAACCTAATTTCACAGCCGCGGACAAACGAAAACAGATCATTAATGAAGAACCCAGTGTCATTGCTACCATGTAGATTCAACCAGAGGAACCTGAAGAGTCAGAGGCAGAGGAGCTCCTTTTCCACACACAGATGTGGGTGAAGGGAACTCCGCTATACTTTGTTGTGGACAACGATAGCCAGAAGACCCTAATCTGAGTAGAAGTAATCAAGATATTTGAGCTACAAATAACACCACACCCACAACCATACACCATTGGGTGTCTAATCCAAGGACGAGGTATCCACGTCAGTCATCAATGCTGCCTACCATATGACATCAAGCCCTTAAGAGATGAGGTATTGTGTGATGTGGCCCCACTTGGATTATGTGATGTTCTTTTAGGACAACCATATATGTGGAAGCGTCATGCTATATATGAATCACAACCTCGTAGTGTCATTGTCACTTTGGGAGGACAACTCTATCGGATACCAGAGATAGTTGCACCTACCCCAAACAAGCATTGCAGGAAGATAATCTCCCACACTGGGAAATTTTTCCTATTCGTAATTTCCACTGAAGGAGAACATCAAATCGTAGAGACATACACAACCTCTACACATGATCCCTTTTCAGCAAAAACAAGAAGAACGCAAAGCCATTGTAGCATCGTCTATTCGGGTATCACTACAGTGCAAGGCCACGCATTCAAGGTGCTCCTCTAGAAAGAAACCATCTGCACCAATGCAGACCAAGGATAATATGAAAACCAAAACTGTTGAACAGATCCAATGCATCCATCAACAACAATTACAACTCTCTGAAGATGTCAAAGTAAGGCAACCTTTTCACTTTAGTAAATGTCACACCAGAAGCTCAACTCAACACACAGCTCGACATAAGCTAAGGGATTTGATGCAATGGAGACCATTTCTTCCTAAGGGGTGGAGGAATGATCCACATGGATATTGGTGGCCACCCACCTATTCTATTGGCTCAAAACAGTTTCCCATTTCAACAATTTTCTGGTAATTTTTCTATGGTTTTTCGAGTCCTAAACTTCTGGGGCCATTTTGAGGCCCTAAATGATGTTTTTTTAGATCCATTTTATAAATGTTAGCTTAATGCTAACATTTAGTCATAGAACTCATATTTTATTTCTCATATAGACCTTTCCAACGAGCTATCGAGCACCCCAAATGGATATCGTATGCAAGAGTTATGACCCCAAGAAGTTGACTATTCAACTAACCACCTTGGGGTCACAAACTTTATGATGGTTCATCTTCTAGGGTTAGAGTTATTGTTGTTCGGGAAATCTACCCTATAGCGAGGAGACGGACACTACCAACTTCTAGGGTGACAGGTAAATACATAGATCATATCACATAGGCTTCTACAAAAGGAAAGAGATCAAGGTTCTTGAAGGCATACCTTATTAACGAAGTTCGATCCTAGCTTTCGCTTGATCCTTCGATTTATCCTCCTATTGATCTTCCATTTGATGAACCTGCAATACAAATATACCTTCCTCAGCGTATCTTGACTAATATAACAATGATGAAAATGAAATACAATTTAGACATCAAATACAACCAAGCATTTAATCCAAACAAATATGTAATCCATTAGACATTTGATTGGGACGGGAAGGGCATTTCAACCTTTATTGTCAAAAGCAAATAATCAGTACAAGTATACCTGATCAGTCAGAGTGCTTATGCAACCGGACCTTGGGCTCCTACTCTTCACACTAACTTGGAATTCCTCCAGCGTAACAACCCTTAATGCATAGTTTCTTCTCCTCTCTCTCATCTACCCCCCTTGTATTTATGGGACAAGGTAGGCAGTTTGGATTGAGAGGTAGTTTGATTGGGAAGTTGGGGAAGTTGCAAAACCAACTTCAACTAATCACAATTCATCAAATTAATATATTTTTCATTACTTTTTAAGGTGTACGCTACTTTTCTTAAGTGGAGTAGCATTCAACATGCAACTTCCCTGCTTTACAACCAGGGTTTGCAAGATTTCTGAAGGTGTACGCTACTCTATTGAAGCAAAGTAGAGTATTTTTGAGGGAAAATGCTACTTTAATGAAGTGGAGTAGAGTAATTCTGGGGCCAAACGCTACTATCCTGCTTGTAAGGTAGCGTTCTTCCTTAAAAGTAGGTAAAAAGAGAGTTTTTTCATCTGTGAAGGGATAAGTCTAGGCCATTTATCATCTAGGGTCATCATGCTCTTCAATCCAAGTTGTCCTTTGGTGTGATCGACAGCTAAAGGTGATCACGGACGCAAAAGTGCAGATTTGACCTATAACAGATGCCCCCTAATGTGTGATGTCAAAGGGAAATGATGGCTGAAATAGATTATAATTCCAAGTCAGCGGAGGAGCAAGAAACCACAGAACCAATTCACAAAAGTACCTAAAAGAAATATCAAGGTCAGCGAGCAATTACACTCTTGACATCATATAGATGTGTAGCATGATACAATATGATCTCTGATACATAACTAGATGTATATATAGCATGGCCACTGAAATACAACCGTGGATCCATGTCAAAATGAGAGATCATAGCCATAACAACAAACTAGATCTATGTCTCATGGAGAGCCAAAAATGAGTGAGGCTTAGTCTTGTGTAGCTTGGGTGATAACATAATGAGGTAATGCTATCAAAATCCCAAGGTTTTCATCCAAAAAACCCAAGGTACAAACCCTATCCACGTGAATAAATGAGTTGAAGTCAAACATGGGGGGAATCATTTGACTACCGGTCATTGATTTTATACCGTTAACAAAGGCGAGGGATTCCATCGATAATGATAATGGGACCCAAGGTACCTAGTATGATCCAACAAGTGTGAATAAGTGGACTTGAAGTCGAACACCTGAGGAACCCGTCGAATAAGAGACATTGATGTATTCTCATTATTCAACGACGAGGGAAACTGCCATTGATGACTGCAATCCCTAAGGTACTAACCGAAACTCTAAACTTCATTCCCAGAGCAAAATGAGTTTAAGTCGATGGGAATAAGTCCATTGGAAGGGGGGAACACTCAAATGGTATGAGCTGATGTGGAGTAGTACAAGTAACAAGACTGACACTAGGAAGCCCGACACATGAGATCAAGGTAAACTACAGAATGGTCGACACAGGCTGTATCCTTGAATAGTGAACACGAGACAAAGGGACTTAGGCAGTTTTCAACATGATGGGGAAGTGATATAAGCCTTCAATGTAGGAGACATTAGAAAACCCTCCATATGGTTGGAAGAATAACCAACCAGCGGAGTAAACAACTCAGAGATCAGGTTCAACCTAAGGTCAAAAAATAAACCCAACTGAAATGATAGACTCAAATAGGTGTTGTGTTCAAGGATAGGACTGACTGAACTGCCTTTGAAACTGTAAAATGTGATATACCCTTCTTATCCCTTATTCTTTTTAGATAAATAATACCTTTCTTGTTGTTTTAATGAGTCCAAGAAAGAATGAAAACTCAATAGATCCAACCTTGTAAATATTTTAACGAGCCCATGGGAGGAAGACTCAGGACCTTCTTCATTGTTTACAGAGTTCGAAGAAGAGATAGAAGATTACTCTATAGTACTGATCTCTGGATTTTAATATCGAGCCGAGATCTGTTCTTGCTCGTCATAGTTTTAAATTTTAAGGAGTCTGAAAAACTTAAACAATAACTCCATACACCTACTCATGGATTTTAATATCGAGCTCAAGTAGGTAGGTTAATGCTCGCCAGCGTTTTCCTGTTTATAGATTTTGAAAAACTTAAACAATCCCCTATTTAACCTCTCGTGGATTTCACATCGAGCTCGAGTAGGTGAATGCTCGCTTGGTGTTTTCATGTTTCGAGAGCCTGAAAACCCTAAAGAAGGCTCCAAAATTTCCTTTTTTTGTAAAGTTAGTCTCCTCCCCGGAAAAAGTGTAAAACAATGGAAGAAGAACTCTTCTAGCCACGGATGACTAGAGTATTCCTTTTTCGTAAGTAATCCACAAAAGTCCGGAAAAGGGTTTAACTTATACTTAAGCGAATGGGCCTTCAGTTCCTTTAACGAGCTTGAAGATGAAAAGTTTGCTCGGAAATCTTGTCTAGGTTTCAATAGTTCAAACAAGGGTTTAAAATGACTTAAATGACAGCTTCTAGGGTCACAACTCATGACCTGCCAAAGACTAGGATCTCAAAAACCAAGTTAGTATTAACGACAAAAAATCTTCAATGTCATAAAATTTCGACCATAAAGTACTTAATGTGGTCCGTCAATAAAGAAATTAAGTCATAATAGATTGATGCTACAAAAGTCTACTAAAAATTTGAAAAACATGGGTTAAATTCAACTCATCAACATTTATAGGTATTAATGATTAAATAGAACCCTTTTTTATGAAATTTGAAACTATAGACTTTTCAAAAAGTGGGTAAAAAATTAAATTCAAATTCATATATGTAATTTCATTTTGAAAACTCAAATAACACATTTGGAATTTGTAGGGCAAATTTTGGAGCAAACCCTTGATCTTCAACCATTCATAGCGATCGAATCGGGCGACCATTCAACCTCAAACCTCTTCCAAGTAAGTTATTTTCATCCCTACTTGCAGTTTGATGGTTTATTTGTCAATTTTCATGCTAAAAAACACTTATCGAGCCATGCTCAACTCGTCATTTTTGTGTACACTACTATCTAGGAGGTAAAGTAGGGTATTTTTAAGGGTGAATGCTACTATCCTTCAAGGAGAGTAGCGTCCAAATGTTACTGTGTAGTTAGTAGAGTAGCGTTTTTTCCTGAATATGCTTAAAAATGGGCAAAAACTAAAAATTGACTCTTCTTTTGACAGGATGGCACTTATTTGGAGGGAGAGGGAGCATGAAGAGATGGATAGGGTGGCTATGCAAGATCCTACCACTCTTCATGCGCTTAGAAGGTGTGGTTTATTGAAATTCTACCGAACCATAAACATGAGGGCACTAAACCACTTACTTCAAAGACTCATCTAGTATTGGGATGCCGATGCAAATGTGTTTAATATCCGAGGAGAGAACTTGGAGCTCACTATTGATGACATATACTTCATTACAGGGCTCTCTAGGAGGGGAGATCCTGTAAACCTAAAAGGGACTTCACGTAATGTGCGTGCCATGTCTGTGCAAGATTATGTGAATGCCTACTGTGTGGAAGGTACTGAGAAATGTGGATTTCAGGTTCTCATTTATACTCTTACAAGCCTCCCTCTGAAAGTTATTATAAGTATGATGAACCAAATGGGATGGAGTGCCGCACAGCACTTAGCCTCAAAGCACTACATGCACATTGGTGTTGAATGCTTGCAAGGTTATGTATATGATTGGTGCACAAGTATCTTAGCAAACATGAAGCTTCAACTCTCGGGGTGTAAGACCGGGAGAATGAAGAACTTTGGATATGGCAGCATCCTCTGTACCTTCCTCTTCAAGAGGGTACCTACTCTTAGTTTGGGCATGCCTTTTCGCTCAGTCACTCCTCGTGAGCAAAGATTGGGCCGTTGGGGTGACATTTTTCTCCGCCAGGGTGGTGGTGAAAGCCACTTTTGCTATCACACCGATGATTTATGGGGATGGTGAGAGAGATAGGTGCCAGCATTTGAGCAGTTTTGGTATGCTGGTTTAGATTTCCATCATGATATAGAGTTGGTACTTCCTCCAGGTTGTGCCTAGGGAGAGATAGGTATGTTTATGTTTTGAAAAATATTTAATTTTTTCAAATTTTTTAAAGTATATAATTTTTATGATGAGTTTGAAAATACTAAAACAAAGTACCATGTGCAGATGTTGGACCAGTTCGTCCAGATGGAAATCCTACTATTTTCATGAGGCCCATATATGTGGGTGCAGCTGATGCTACGCTAGGGGCTATAGAGAGGAAGATGAGCCGGTTGACTCATGATATTCCCACATATCGCATTGAGCGGATTCCCATTGGCATGCAGGAGGATGTAGTCGGTGTGCCCCCAGCTTGGATTAGATTGTTGCGGAAAGTAGCCAGGCTATTCATATGTTACCGAGAGGCAGTGGATGCTGATGAGTCCCCACCTTCTCCATAGGAGAAGGATATTTTATGTATTTTGAGGCCATCGAGCCCAATTTTTGTATCTTATGACTTGACTTTGTGATAGACCTATGTTCCCAAATAAACTATTTTTTGATACTGTATCGGATATATATACAGTATTGACTTATATTTACATGTGTGTGTTTAACTTTATGTGCAAATGTTTATTTATGGACATTTATGATACAAATGCCAATCTAAAACATAATTTGCAAATGAATCAGCTAATGCATTCAAATTTCTTGGAATATGTTGATATATGATGGAATCAAACTGTCTTTCCAATAATTTAACTCGCAAAAAATGTCATAGCAAAACAACATCTCTGATCTGATAAACACCCATCAACTAAAATATGACTAGTTGTGAATCAACTCTTACCTCCAAATGTGAAATTCCCTGGACGAGAGCATCCCAGAGAAGTTCTATGACCGCACTGTATTCAGCTATGTTATTCATCGTGGGACCTAAACAACCCCCCCGAAGAAACCATTTGGCCAGTCGGAGAGTAAATGACCCAAGCTACTGAAGCCAACTATCGGGTTTGGCAACTAGCACCATCAGCAAATCCCAAAATGTGTTCAGTCGACATCTGAAACACGAAGTGAGAAAACACACATAAGGTCAACTAACAATCACAAGAAAAACTAGTTCTACAAAATGTACAACTATAATACATGAAAAAACACACATGCCTAAGCATAGTACTTCTTTAGGTAGAGCCCATTTCTAGGCTCGGGCAGCTTATTACCCTCGTAGTTCGTTAGCTCATAAGCTCCTTTCTTCAATACCTTCGAGATTATGTAAGGACCAAGCCACATGGACTTGAGCTTTCCAACCCCTAAAGGTTCCTTGTCCTGATCCCAAAGTAGAACAAGGTCTCCTTCGAGAAAAACCCTAGGTTTGACAGACTTATCATACTATCCTTTGACTCGTTTTTTATGGACTTTGTTTGCTGTGAGCGCATCACGACGCTGCTCGTCTAGATGTTCTAAATGTAGCAAACATTCTTCTAGTACTGAAGTTTCTGGTAACACTTGGATAGCCAGCTTTAATGAGGGAATCTCACATTCAATTGGAATGACTACTTCTATCCCATGCACAAGTTGGAAGGGAGAGAACCCGGTAGCAATCTTTACGTTTGCTTGGTAATCCCAAAGAGAAGGGTACAACATGATGTGCCAGTTATTTCTACTGACATTAATGGTTCTTTGTAGAATAGTCTTCAAATTTTTGTTAACTGCTTTGACCTAACCATTCGGCTATGGATAGAATGAAGATGAATGATCCTGACGAAAACCTAGCATAGTATAAAGCTCGGTCATCATGCTGTTCTGAAATTGACGACCATGATCTGTCACGATCACTTTGGGTATGTTGAACCTTGTGATAATCTGATTGAATACGAAATAAGGGGCGGTTTCTCCATCCTCCTTAATAGTACGCATTGCCTCATCCCACTTGGTGAAGTAGTCGACGGAAACAATAATATAATAATGGCCTCTAGCCGAAATTGGATTACAAGTCATATAATCAACCCCCCATTTGGTGAAGGGACCTGCTGTGATCACACAATGAAGAGGAGCTAGATGTGCTCTCATTTTTCTGGTGAAAAAATGACACGGACGATAGTGTTTCATAGCTTCCACACAATATTTAAAGATTGTAGGCCAAAAATATCCGGCACGCAGTATTTTCTGAGCTATTGCCAACCCATAAAGATGACCCCCACAAGCTCCACTATGAGCATCATTCAATACTGATTCTATTTCTTCTAATTTCAAACAACGTCGTAAGATGGAGTCTATCCCACGTCTGGACAAAGTATCAGAAATAATGAGATAGTTTTTCGCATGACTTTTCAGTTTGCGTCGTTCTTCTCTAGAAAAAGTGGTAGGACACCTCAAAGTCTGGAGATATATTAAAATATCCTTGTACCATGGGTCAGAGGAGGTAATGAGGAAGATATGTTCATCCTGGAATGATGACTCTTCTTCAATATGGACTAAGTCACTCGGAAACTCTGAAATTAATTCAGCGAACACTAGTGATTTCTTCGACTTGGCAGACTAAAAAAACAAATCAAACTATTGCAGGACTATAATCCATTTCTTATATTTCCCACCGATGATACGTCGAGTGAGAACATACTGGAAAGGATTGACCTCCGCAATCACAGTAGTGGTTCATAAAAGGATATAATGACGAAGCCTCTCCACCGCATTGACCGCAGCAAGTGCTAACTTCTCAACGTCAGAATACTTAATCTTAGGAGCTATTAATGTGCGCAAGAGATAATAAACGACATGTTCTTGGAGCGTTTCATCCTCCTGAACTAGTACTATGCCAATTGTGTATATGAATGCCGCCACATATAAGAGGAAATCCTTTGTATAATCACGTGGGATTAACAAGGGGGCTGATAGTAATTCCTTTTTCAAGGCCTTAAACGATGCTTGAGCAGCCTCATCCCACAAGAAGTAGGTATTTTGTTTAAGCAGTCTCATGAAACGCTTTGTGATTTTAGCATAGTTTATGATGAAACGTCGTACGAAGTTATACATGCCTTGAAGACTTTGGAGTTGTCTCAAGGTGCGAGGAGGAGGCATATTTACAATCGCCTCGACTTTTAACGGGTCAACCATTATGCCATGACTGGATACAATAAAACCCAGTAAACGTCCTGATTCGATGCAGAATACGCACTTATTAGGATTCAATCGAATCTTGTATTGTCTGGACCATTCAAACACAAGTCTCAAATGAGCTGGATGGTCCTGTCTCTTACGAGATTGCGTTGGGAGGTCATCCAAGAAGGGTTCAATTATGTGTTTGATATCGTGAAAAGAAAAATTCATTTCTCACTAGAACGTAGCTCCAGCGTTCTTTAAGCCAAATGGCATCTTCCGATAAGCAAAAGTTCCCCACGGAAAAATAAAAGACATTTTGTGTTGATCTTCGGGTTTGATTTGAATTTGATTATATCGCGAAAACCCGTCCATGAAAGAAAACATCACGTGTCCCATGCACACATCTATGATCTGGTCAATAAATGGTGTGGGGTAGTTATCTTTCGAACAAGCTTTGTTCAGATCCCAAAAGTCGGTACAGACTCAAATGGTACCTTGCTTTTTATCAACCGGAACAGGATTCGAAACCCATTCCGTCATGTCGATCGGATAGATAAATACGGCTTTAAGTAATTTTTCAATCTCCACCTTAATGGCAGCCACTTTTTGAGGATTCATAGGATGAAGCTTTTGTCTCATAGGTTTTGCGTTAGGGTACGTTGTGATGACATGATCAACGATGGATGGATCGATGCCTGGAATCTCCTCATAAGACCAAGCAAAAATATCGCAGAAATCTTTAAAACGTTTGTTATATAGAGCAATCTCTTCTAGAAAACAATCTGCTCCAATAAAAAAAATTTCCATGACCCCAGGTTTGGTGGAAATGTTAATCAAGATGGTTCTCAATATATTAGCCATATTCCCTTCAGTGTAAATAGTACTTGAAGTGGAAGAGGAAAAATCAACATTCCTACCAGGTCTCATTGAAAACTCTCCTCTCTCTATCCTGTCTAGTTCTGGAAGCAGATAGGACCTGTGGTGCATGTGTTCCGAAGGCTGGTCTAGGCCCATCATGGCTTCCAAAATGGCTTAGTTAGAAGGAAAAACCGTGTCTACACAGTCAAAAGAGTGGATCGAGTCTACTAACCATGCCAGAGCATAGTCCATATCTGACTCAGCAGAGACTGGCAGAGTCACGATATGTTTCGTTGTAGCATGCTGTGCTTCCATGTATGCTACTTCTGCAACAGTTAAACTCACTGATGGTTTTGATATAGTAGGAAGGATCCATGGATCAGTCCTTAAAATAGCCATGAAAATTTCAGTAGATGTACCTTCATCAAAATGCATGAAAAGAATGGGAGTAGGTATGTCAAAAGTGCCTATTAATGACCTGTAAAGCTCTGCTCCTAAACTCTCATTTACTGGGGCAGATTGATCAACTAAAGGAATTGTAGATTCTGATGAAGTTTGGTTGTTTTTCCGAGAGAACGAAAGTTGATCGACCATGACGATCTTGCCTTCGTGAGGGAACATAACACCTCGGAAAACTATCGATGCAATATCTCACATGGCATATATCCAGCTCCTGCCTAACATATTGTAATCAAGCGGAGCATCTAGAACTTCAATCTCTATAGCAACTATCTTACCAGCAAGTGTGACATCAAATGATGGAAACACTCCATGTGGATGGAAAGTTCGGCCATCAAATGCAGTAAGTAGTGTGTTAGAGGGGGCTAACTCGAGAGAACCCAAAGCTTTCCAACAAGAAATGGACATTACGCACATAGACGCACCCTCATCTACGATAGCTCGTCTCATGGTCATAGGACCATGAGCTACCTCTATTTGAAGGGCAACGTGGTACAGAAACCGGTATTTGATGTTAGACATATCAAAACGTGCAGTCATGTTGGATGATTCCATACTTCCAATCACTACCAGAAGTGCACTTCATTGTAATGGACAACTTTGAAAAACTTATAAGGTGGACATAGCACAAGGGGTCTAGGCTAGATCTTCAACCACACTATAGTTGGCGGCAACCCGTGCGTTGGGATTGTGCGAAGCCCATTTCAAGACACCTTTCGGGATCTTAGGCAGTGGGTCCACAGGAATGTGGAGAGGAGTGGAAGATTCAAGAACATATTTATCCTTGTTCTGCAAATCCGGGCTATAATTTCTTACCCACGTTTCTAAAAGAGCGTCCGAGTTAACCATATTAATAAAAGTTTGATCAACTGAAGCGTGGGTGGTGCCCCCAGTATTGGAGGTGCTAGAAGTTGATCCCTACCCTTTTGGAAATGGATCTTTAAGGACGACAGGTTTCTTTTCTTGAAGTAGCTTCTGGGCATCTTCAATTAGAGGGCATTGGTGAGTGAGGTGGTACTGCTTGCAAAGCTTGCAAGGGAACTTGACCTTCTTCTTTTCTCTATTACCCTCCTCGGCATTTTCTTATTTTTTGGGATTTTGTTGGTTCCCCTCTCCTTTCTTGCCCTTCTTTTTGTTGTTGGGCTGCTGAGGGACCTTTTGATTAGTATGAACCTGCTGTACAGATTCAGTAGTAGAAGGAGAGGTTGTGACGGGAGTCACTTCTACAGTCGATTGTTTGACGGATAAGGCATGAACCTGTTTAGTCAATGCTTCGAAGGCTACAGAATCAACTGAAACCACTATGCCGTCAGCATGTGGTCCAGGTTTTGGTCTACCTAGATCAATGTTTGATCGAGGTGCATCAAGTATAATTTCGTAAAGGAGCCAAGACTGAGCATAAACCAAGCCTAGTTGCTAGGTCCTTAAAATGGCTTCTTCTTCCGATGACACCCTAGAAGTAGCTACTTCCTTAGAAACATAAGGGAGGAGTGATTTTAGACACCACTCTAATAAGAATTCTGGGGGGATATTGGCCTTAATGAGCCTCTTCCGTCTTCGCCATTCCTGAATATGATCAGATAAATGGGTGGCTTTGTTTTGTTCAAAGGTAGACAATAGATCTGTCCAGGCATCGTACCAAACAGGAAGCTAGAAGTGGTTCAAAAATACTACAGCGAGATCCCAAAAGTTAAAAAAGTGGTTGCAAGTAACTCAATGTACCATTTGGCTGCAGCACCATTTAAGGTTCTTTGAAAAATCCTCAACCTAATAGAATCTTCATTCAACGAGTTCGAAGAACACCAAAGATGAAAAGTGGTAACATGATCACCAGGATCCTCACCAATTTTACCTTCGAATTTTGGAATGTCTGAAGGTAGCTTAGTGGGAACTAGTGGCCACGTAACGTTATGGCACACCGGATCGTTCGTTAACTTGGAAAGATATGGCAAATTCAGAGTTGCCAGAAACGGTAAACGAGGTCTACAAGATGGCATCTGATAAGCTGGAGTCATGAAGGGGGAACCTCCCATATTTTGACCCATAAACTGCTGGTTAGGGTTGCTTCCAGCCATTTGTTGGTAAAGGTTGCCCCCAACCATCTTCTAGAAGGGGTTGCCCCCAGCCATCCATTAGAAGGGGTTGCCCCCAGCCATCTATTGTTGTGTGAAAGTGTTCTTGAAATTCCCCCACCCAAATGAAAGTGGGTTGGTACCCTCTGTATTCATCCACTATGGCTGGGTGTTAGCCCTTCCATATTGTTGGTTAAAAATATTACTCCCTCCTCCAGAAAACAAAGAAAAAGGGATATTTCCTGTAGGTATATTACTTTGATTCATATTGTAACCTGCAAAGGTGTTAAAACAGGTCAGGGGTAGTCGAGGTGGACAACCCAGTCATGGTACTCATGACAGACATAGTTCCAGAGGCATTCGGCCCTACATTGGGTGTGGAAATCCAAGTACTAGGTATATGGTATGACTGTTGAGTTACATGAGGTGGGGTGACATTCACTGTATTATTGAGTCCAAAAGTAGGGGTAGAGGCGGATGTCAAAGCTGTTGAGATTGGCATGCCTAATGTACCAGCTTTAAAACTGAAGGATGGAGTTGAAGAAGAAGTTGTCTGCAATGAATTCGATGTAGTAGTGGAAGAAGGATTCACAATCCTTGTATTCATCCCCATTGTGGGTTGCTGGAAACCAACAGGTACCAGAAGCGGATCGTTAAGTCCGGTTAGAGGAGGGTTAAAAGGAGTGTTGAACTCACCATAAGTGATATCCTCAACCTCAACAGTATTAAAAACTTTTTGATCCGAGGTTCTAGGTTGTGGTTCACCAGGAACCTCTATTTCGCTAGTAGGTTCAAAAAGACCACTGCAATTAGTCCTCTGTCATCGTGGTGGCAGTAGTGGTTCCACACTAAGTGGGGGAAGGTTTTGCAATCTCCGATACCTACGAAGTTGTTGGTCTTCCACAATTATATAAGAATAACACTAAGTAAAAAACCTTAGTGGCCACTAAGAATAAGGGGTAAACAGCATACCACTAAAAAATCCTAAGTAATCAAACCAATCAAATGGATAAAAAATACTCTCGGAAGTAAGTCTGGGATGATTAGGGCCCGAAACAGACTAACAGAGTACTGATAGTCAGTTTCGTGGTGTCCACCGGAGGTCCACTGGGTGTAAGCGCTTGAATCACCAAACCGCTTTCCTGGGAGTACTGCCAGAGAGTTACCTTCCACGCCTGTCCGAGGTGAAGTGAGAATAACCGCCCACTCTACCTATGTAGGATCCTAAAGCTATGATACTAAGGCTACCATACATACAAAATATCCTATGGGGACAGTCATCAGCCTTGTCAAAATGCATGGGCATGGTAGCAAAGCTTGAAGTCCGAAAGGACCCCCATACGCGAATCAACTCTGGTTTATGGTCAAAAGGAAGGTGAGGGGTATCCTCAACAATTCCAATCTTCCACGGCCTCATGCTTAACTCTGGTTTGAGTAGAGCATCCCAGGGTTATTTGACATATATGGGTTTACCTAAATGAAAGTTGTACTACGATTGTTGCGTAATGAAACTAGTTCCGAGCAGTTTAAGGTGTTTTAAGCTCGAAACTCTAGCCTAAGCTAGTTGGTGTCGTGTATTCCTAAAAAAAAATGTTTCTAATTCTTTTTATTAAAATTCTTTTTAAGGCAAATTTTTACTCAACAGGGTAGTGCATTGTGTGGAAATGGTTTGAGAAAGCAAAGTGCAAAAAAAAAAAACTTTCAAAGCAACAAAAATACTCTTTTTTTTTTTTCGTTTATGCTCTTTCCAAAATGAAAACTTAAGCAAACCAAAAACAAATCTCTTTTTATTTTCTTTTCAAATTCAAAACAAGGTAAACTATGCTACTTCGAAATGATCATAAGCCTTACTACTTTAAACTACCAAACTCATTTTTTGTTTTTTCCAATATATGCAAAAGAAAAAGAACTCCAAAATGGAACAAGTAAGACCTAAAAGAGCAAATGGAAGTAAGGAAAAAAAACTCTAAGGTTCACAATAATCAACTTGATTACTTGACAAAGACTTGTCCTATGAAGTTTTTAAAGGGAAAAAACCTCGGGCTTGGAAGACAAAGTGGAAAGAAAAGAAGGATAAGAGACACTTTAAAATGGAAAGGCAAACTTCAAAAGTTGCTCCAAAGCATCAAGAACCCTAAAAAACACTAAGCGAAGCTAACGGTAGGCAAGCGAACGAAAGATGGCTTTACAATCACAAAGGCTCAAATAGAAGCAAACTAAAAGACTTCAACTTACTTGAAACTGAAACTGACAAAGCAATCAGGAAGTGCTTAGACTCAAAAACTTTTGAAAACACCCTAAAGACTCCAAGTTGGGGTCAAACCCTAAATCAAAGGTCAAGACACCGTCAAAGTATGCTTAGAGTTGCCACAAACAACAAATGTCATAAACAAAGGTTCGTATACCTGCAACGATGTGATGCACCTGCAACAATTAATTAATAAGAATATGCGAAATAGTAGAAATGATAGAACTCAGAATCACTTTTATATTGATCACAGGCCACTTCGAGGGGGAAACCTCCTATGAGCAAGCTCAATACAAATAACTTCACGGTACCTTCAATGACCTCAACACACACTTATATACTAAGTCTATGCCCAATACTATAAGTCAAAACCATGGGACATATAATACTACGGGACGACTTACAAAGCATATGCGTCCAATACTATTGGTCAATACTATGGGCTAATATAAACTACAGATCAACAAATACTACGGGACGACTTACAAAGCATATGCGTCCCACAACAATATACTAACATAGTAAAGAGAAGGGTTGACATAGGTTCCTAACAAACAAGCAACGACGGTACGAACATGCAGCTATGTTCAACTAGGGACAAGGCATGGTTTCCAAAAAGAGCCGCAAACAAACAAGACACCTCAAAGGTATTCAAGCAAGCAAAATATGACCTAAGGGACTAAGGAGAGGAAAACAAAGCTCAACCAAGGCATAAAGACCTCAAGGATCAGCTGAGAAAGCAAAAACAGAGGCTGGAAATCAAGCCAAACATGCAAAAATCAAATCCCAAAAACAAACAGAGATTTACAAGAAAATACTCTACTGTGCAGTAGAGAAACTTGCATTTTTCTGGAGGTGTACCCTATTGTGCAAAGGCAAACCAACATTTTTCAGGAGGTGTACCCTACTGTGTAAAGGAAGACTAGTTTTTTTCAGGGGATGAATGCTACTATATGCATAGAAAACCAGCGTTTTGCCAGAGAAGGTTCAAAATAGGCTTCAAAACTTGAAACTGAGGTAAGTCAAGCAATGGAGGCAGGATACAGTAACCTGCAGAGCCTCTCAAAGGATCAAAACGATCAAAAAGTACTAGAAGGAAAGCCAAATGAGTCTCTTAGAACAGAAGACAACTGGTCCCCAGCAGAGTCGTCGGTCTGTTGTTCGGTAAATCTACCCTATAGTGAGGAGAGGGACACTACCAACTTCTGGGGTGACAGGTAAATACATAGATCATATCACATAGGCTTCTACAAAAGGAAAGAGATCAAGGTTCTTGAAGGCATACCTTATTAACGAAGTTCGATCCTAGCTTTCGCTTGCTCCTTCGATCGATCCTCCCCTTGATCTTCCGTTCGATGAACCTGCAATACAATGATACCTCCTGAGCGTATCTGGACTAATATAACAGTGATGAAATTGAAATACAATTTAAACATCAAATACAATCAAGAATTTAATCCAAACAAATATGCCATCCATTAGACCTTTGATTGGGACAGGAAGGGCATTTCAACCTTTATTGTCAAAAGCAAATAATCAGTACAATTATACCTGATCATTCAGAGTGCTTACGCAACCGGACCCTGGGCTCCTGCTCTTCACACTAACTTGGAACTCCTCCAGCCTAACAACCCTTAATGCATAGTTTCTTCTCCTCTCTCTTATCTATCCCCCTTGTATTTATGGGACAAGGTAGGTAGTTTGGATCGAGAGGTAGTTTGATTGGGAAGTTGGGAAAGTTGCAAAGCCAACTTCAACTAATCCCAATTCGTCAAATTAATATATTTTTTATTACTTTTTAAGGTGTACGCTACTTTTATTAAGTGGAGTAGCGTTCAACATGCAACTTCCTTTCTTTGCAACCAGTGTTTGCAAGATTTATGAAGGTGTACGCTACTCTATTGAAGCAAAGTAGATTATTTATGAGGGAAAACACTACTTTAATGAAGTGGAGTAGAGTATTTCTGGAGGCAAACGCTACTATCATGCTTGTAGGGTAGCGTTTTTCTTTAAAAGTAGGTAAAAAGAGAGTTTTGTCATCTGTGAAGGGGTAAGTCTAGGCCATTCATCATCTAGGGTCATCATGCTCTTCAATCCAAGTTGTCCTTTTGTGTGATCGACAGCTAAAGGTGATCACGGACGGAGAGCAGATTTGACCTGTAACAGTTATTATGGCTCGCATTGATTTCAGCAATGCCAACCATAATAATAATTAGATTTTATAACTAAATATAACTCCAAGAAAAAAAGGTTTTGAACCTTGGTCTCTAGGTCAACACAAGCCCAATAACCTTACTGCTTACCAATAGACTACACACAAATGTTGTTAAATAACACAAGATGCATATTTATTTGATTCGTTGCATTGATTTTAGCAATGCAAATTTTGTTTTATTTTTTACATGTATGTATTGAATTTATCAATTTAATAAAAAGTAAAAAAATTGCATTGATTTAAACAATGCATTGTTTTTTGTTATTTACATTTATACATTGAATTTATCTATTTAATAGAAAAACTATTTGCAATGATTTCAACATATTAAAGTTTTTTTTTCTCTATTTTAGGGTATATTGTGGATCCTCGTGATAATATTGCAAATAATGAAGATATTGATGATAAAAAAAGAAAAGTATCACAAATGTATAGAAGAGAAAGAAAAAAAGAATCATCACAACATATAGAAGTACATAGAAAACATGACCATGAGCTAAAGAGATCATGAAGAAATGTTAATATATCTACATCAACAATGCAAAAAAAAATGGGGATTAACATTAGAGAAGGATACTATAAATATTGAAAACAAAGAACGACAGGGACTCCTATTTACAACAATATCATGAGTAAAAGGTCTGGATGGTCTTCCTCCTTTCACATATGATCGATACGAGAAGATGCCAAAGGGAGCAGAATTGGAATGAAGAAAAAAGGAAAAAGGAATATCAAAGTTGACCCCATTGTAATATAGTTGTATTTAAACATTATATAGGCTTATATTCTTTGATAACATCAACCAACATGTTGACATATATCATATTTAAGCATCATTTTATTTGATCTGTATTCATCTGCATTGTTAAAAAATTTGATGAAATAATCCTCATGATACTTACATTATGATAATCTTCATAATTATGTTTGTATTTTCAACTTAACCTATTCCTTACAATGCTGATCAAACTCCAATTTTGTGTCACCACCCATGACTAGAACCAACCTAGATCCAAATCCTAGGCTCTATCAAGCGTCGAGAGGGATCAAATCTCCCGAGGTCTAAACCTCAGCTCAGGTATTGCACTTAAGGAGCTTTTGCAATATGATCTGGAATATGCACATATGTGATACAACCAAAAAATTTTAAATGAGAAACACTATGTTTCATACCTGTCCATGCCTTTTGAGGAATTTTGTTCTTCACAATCTTCATTCAGAACCTATTCATGATGTAGACAACAATTGCAACTGCCTCAGCCCAATATTCATTTGAAAAATGTTTGGCTTCCATCATACTGCATACCATCTCCATAATGGTTATGTTCTTCCTTTCTGCAACACCATTTTGCTAAGGTGTTTACCGCTTAGTGAATTACTTGTGTATTCCATGAGATTTACAAAAAATTAGAATTTAAGTTTCACCATACTAAACCATGGTTGATTATTATTTCGACATGGTTGATTTTTATGAAACATGACTCACTTTAGTGCTCCCTAACTTACTCATGTTTATTTGGATAATGATGGTTGAATTTAGGGGGATTTGATTGTGTAGGGATGATTTTTGTCAGCAAACATTGACTTTGTTTGTCCATCATTGTCGAGTGTTGTTTTTCAATAATGATTTATGTTTGATAATGAATGATCATGGTTGACCATCATTGTTTGATTATATTTCACCATGTTTTATTACAATTGAATTTCACTAATTATGGTGAAATATGGTTGATCATGCTTAACTAAGCTTGATTATGGTTAACAATGCTTCACAATGTTTTAATATGATTGCGGATAATGAGACAATAATTAACCATAGTTGTCTATAACTACTACTTAAACATGGTTTTATATACTTAACAATGGGTAATTATTGTTTTACCATGGTCGACTGTGGTTGACAAAAGTTTACCATGGCTCACATTAGTAAGATTTGGTTAGCAAAAGTTGAATATGTCTAACCATTTTTTAGCATAGTAAGTGAAGGGTATCAAATGATGGTTGACTAAATTTGAACATACTAAACCATGGCTGATTATTGTTTGTATATGCATGATTTTTATGAAACATGGCTCATTTTAATGCTCCTTAATTTAGGGATATTTGTTTTGGTAATGATGGTTGAATTTAGTAGAATTTGGTTGTGCATGGAGGACTTTTCTTAGCTAAGATTGAGTTTGTTTGTTTTCAATCTTAGCTAATTGGGAAAAGTGGGCACGTTGAAGAAATGTTTTTTCTTATCACTTAAATTGTAAGGATTTATGTCTCTTCGTTTAATAGATCACAATATCCTCTCATTAGGCAATAATTGCAAATGATGAGTTTCAAGCAGTTGTCCTCATGCTTCGATGGCTGCATCTAGTCATCCTAATGTGCATTTACTCATCATATTGTTTCCATATATGGATACCATTCTTCTTCCCACTATGATGTCCCATTTGTGCTTCTCATATTATTATGCTGGAAAAATTAGAGACCAGCCATCATTCCTCAAGTACCTCAACATCTCTTATAATGTCTTGCAATTAACCAAATGCTTTACATATCTAAACTTTATATTTCAAAATTCCTATATTACCAAACAAACCTATTTATGGGGGAGATCTTGTGAGTCGAGTGTTTGTCCAGCAAAAAAATAATACAAAGTAAAAAGTAATAAATATTATGTCAGCCATAAACAAAAAAAATAATACAAAGTAAAAAGTAAATATGAGACTTAAACTAGAGACTTTATAGCTTAGGATTAAGTGGTAAATATTATGTCGGCCATAAACAAAAAAATAATAATACAAAGTAAAAAGTAAATATGAGATTTAAACTAGAGAGTTTACTTTTTACTTTTAATACAAAGTAAAAATTAAATATGAGACTTTAGAGTGTTTGTCAAGTAACAAAATAATACAAAGTAAACAAAAAATAATAATACAAAGTAAAAAGTAATAAATATTATGTGTGCCATAAACAAAAAAGAATAATACAAAGTAAAAGTAAATATAACACTTAAACTAGAGACTTTAGAGCTTAGGATTAGGTGGCTGAGGTATTACACTCGAGCTATTCAAGGAGAGGTTTGCACCTCGGGAGATTTGATCCCTCTCAAGGCTTGATAGAGCCTAGGATTTGGATCTATGCTGGTTTATTTAAATGGAAGCATTCATTTGCTTAATATTACTTTAAATGTTAATTTGTGCTGAACATTCATTTTTAATATGATTTGAAATGTTTTTAAGTTAATTCCATATTAAACATATACTCAACTACTGACTATACTAGTTAAAAACTAATACTACTAAGTAGCACTACTCAACTACTGAAACTCTCCACGACAGATGGGACAAAAAGTGCCCGATGTCATCCACCGGGAGATGCAATGCTGGTGGTATATGTGTCCGCAATGGAGCTGACCCACCTCCTCTCCCAGTGCAAAATCGTCATGGCAAATTGAGCAGGTTGAAGTATTGCTATTGGGATCTCTGATATGGTCGCCTGAAATAGAAATGGGTATGGTTTCGCGAGGCATTCGTGCTGCCTGTCTTTCTCCCAATGCTGCTGCTGTGAAAGTTCTTACTGCAGCCGAAACTCTTCCTAGTCGTTCCGAAAGTTCTTCTAATCTCCGTTCCAGCTCGACATTAATTAGACCCGGGATTTGACTCGCGGTTCTCCATCGTTGTCTTGTCCATTCTAATGTCCTAGCCACTATCTGATTTGCCTCAAAATCTAGGACTGTTAAGCTGGAACGATCAGTTCTAGCAACCAGCCATCGTTCCTCAAGTTCCTCAAATTCTCTTATAAACTCTTGCAATTCAGCTAATAATTGTTGTCTTTCTCTTTCTGCTTCCATATCTCCTTCTAATTTATATATTAAAATAATGGCTGCTGCCTCTACCGAGGCCACCAACTGAATCTGTTCGACGGCTGAAATGAAAACTGGGCCACCAACTGAATCTGGATCGACCGCTGAAATGAAAACTGTTACTTAAAAAGCCAATTCATTTGCCTTCTTTATATGAGAAGATGAAACTACAATCTGCAATTCAATGGATGTGTCCATAATTCAATGGGTTTGTCGGTCTGGGGTGTGGTGTAGTGGTGTGTCGGTCTGCAATTCAATGGATGTGTCTGTCTGTACGTAGTAGTGATGACTACACCCCAGTCGTTTAAATTTAATAGAAATTATATAATAATAATAGAGCTCTAATGTATTTTCGAATTTTTAATTGTTTATTACTATTAGTGATTATCGGAAGGGTGACCTGTAGGTTATTGTGATTCTTTTTTTCCATTAAACTTGATGTCTCTGCTATTTCTTATGGAATCCAGGGAAGCTCCAAGGCACCCAAGAATGGACCCCTGGACTTGTAAGCTTTGTGATTCATTTCTTTATTATTTGTGAAACCATTTCAGACATATTAAAAAAATTGATATACCTTTTAGAAAGAAGAATTATATACGAAAAACAATTATAAACCTTTGAAAATTGAATTTCTTATAACGATGTCAATCTACGGTGATCACCTGCTTAGCCCACCAGTTAAAGAAGTCGTTGCTGAATGAATTAAGCAAGTTTGCTCCTTCGACTTTATACGTGTCTTATGACTCCCTAATCTACAAGTAATCAACTAAGTCTTCATGACAAGCACAACTGTGACGCTCAAGCAGTCTATTGCATACTAGATGTCTTACACATAATTACACATAAATAACATCATAAGTAATGAATTTTTGATGATCTGAGGAAAAACGAAGTCGCTCTGCATCTAGGGTTTTGGTAGTCGGCATCTGAAGAAGTTTTTGGCGGCCATGGATCCTTCCATGGCTGCCGCCCTCCTCCTCCTTCGAGTTTGCTTCCTGTTCTAGCTGACTGAAGGATTTTTTTCTTTCCGTCTTGGATCGTTGACGGCGCCTTGGCTGGGCAATCCATTGGGTAGTGGGTTTCCTTTGCTTTTCAGTGGCCGGGGTTGTGCGACTATGGCCGGATGACGGCGGCAGCATCAGAAGACTGTAGAGCATCGGGTTCCAGTCCCTTCTCTGTTGACAGCAGATCCGCTGTGGATGATGTGCGTTGGGGTCTCCTTGCCCCTAGATCGTCGAGTGGTGGGCGTTTTGGCACTATTGGCAGAGGTGGCTGCGCGTGAAGGCGGTGCAGCATCGGTGGGTTGTCGGGGAGGGCTTGCTCCCCTTCTTGCTCCTCGATCGTTGAGGAGGGCAGGCGTTTGTTTTTGGCAGGTGGTAGTCCATGCTGGGGAGCAGCATCTGTTGGCTGTCGAGGAGGGCCTTCCATTCGGTGGTCTAGGGTTTTATCCATGCAGATTCTGTTACTTTCTCAAGGTTTCTGGAAATCATTTTTCTTTTCCTTGTTTTATTCTTCTTTTATCAACACTTTTTTATCAACGACTTTCTTCTGCAGGTTTTATTTCTTATTTGTGTGTCATTCATGGCTGTCAGGATTTAGGTTTTTAGCTGTATTTTTTTCTACGGTGCCTTAATATATGGTTATTTGATGTAAAAAGATGAAAAACTCGTAGCATACTTCCTGCTTTTTTTGGTACTGCTTAGCAGCATATATACTCTTCATGAGTGAAGAAGATCCAATGTAATTTTGTACTTGTAAGATGAAATAAAAATATTTTTTCAAGGAAAAAAAAAAAGTACATAATTTCAATGTGAATTCAAGGGTCTACTATCATATATAGAAAGCTTTTCCATTTCATCATACTATGTTTGCCTTTATAAAATCGCCATGGTGAATTTTATCAATTTACAGAAAAATATTCAAGTTAAAATTTCATTTATTTTATAACTTGATAGCTTGGGTGCACTTTTTTTCAATAAAAGCATCTGATCTTCACCTTTGCTTCCCGAAAATCATGGGGAGGGATGTTCGATCTTTGCAACTTTCCCATCATGGAATTTTACCAAAATAAAAGGTGGAACCATGAAAATGATAGAGAGACTCATAAATAAGGCTCATATGAAATAGAATTTGGATAGTCAAATATCCCCAAATTGGTAAAGTTTGGTGGTAAAATTTACTTTATATTATGCTTCATTCACCTTTTTATTTAATGTATTTTGATGTTTTTTACTAATAAAACTTTTCGTAAATGTTTCCACCCATTTTACAAGTTAAAGGACACTATAGAACATATGTTGTTGGCATTTGGAATAAATATTTCATTTTTATTTGGCTATTTAAGTTACATTATAATTTGATCAACATATTAACATAGGTATATATTTACTATTACATTGTGCATTATCAATGGCCTCTATAGGCTCGTTTTATGATCCACTTCCTCATGTTACACTACTTAGTAAATTCTATTACTTTTAATTGTCATAGTAATGGTTGTAGAGCCTATCTATCATGGGTTCCCTATTTAGCAACTTGTTGATGATTGGTGCACATGTTAAGTTTTTCATAAGCTTGGAATAATTATTAATCTTTGAGGACAATTAGTTTGAACCACATCATTATTTCTCTAGTTTTTGCCTTCCCTTCACACGATGCTAATTTATATTTTGTTATGAATTTATCTACTTCCACACTAACGAATAATGCATTGTTACAACCATCATACTAATATTTGCATTTTTTTGTTTCTATTCATTCACATCATTGGAATTTGTATTTTGAAATCAGTATCATTGGAAGAAATTGCTCGTGACTATCCACATCCTACCCAACACCTATTTTTATGTATATATAATTTTGCATAAGTCTATTTCATATGCTTGGGAGATAGTTGCATCCCTTGTGATGCACATCTACTCCATTGCATCATGGAATTATCATATTCTTTCTTACGCATCATCAATATGAAACGTACACAAAATTCAAATATTTATAAAAAGAGAGAGGATGGACGAAGTTAGATGTTGGATTTATTTAAAGAAGGATAAAAATTGTGCCTCATTGTAATAAAGAACTTGTGTTGTCTCTTCTATCACAAATTGGATTTATTATTGGTCTTAGAAATTGAACGAGCATTTTGAGCCTAGAACTCCTCAGGTTGGTTATTTTTATTGTCATTACAGAGCATCCTTGATTGCTTTCTGCATTGTTGTCATGTACCATTGGACTGGTATAAAATTAGAGATAAATGACGAGGCAACCAAAAAATTTGGTCACTACAGTTTTTTCAAAGCATAAATGACAAAACTTGAGTGAGCCAACTAAGAATGACTAGACGAATGACCAATTGGGTCACGCGATAAAATATATGACCAGATAACAAGTAACTATACTAAAAATGACCACATAACAATAGCATTAAGAATATGAATTGGTCATTTATTTGATCATTGTTTGTTGTGTCACTGTGACAATGGAAAATTGCAATTTTGACAATGAATTTGCACAATTTACTAAATTCTAGCACCTTCATGTGAATGAAGCATAATATAAAGTAAATCATGGAGAGTATGTTCCCCCATTATGTACGAAAGGAAAATGTGTAAGGATGCAATCCGAGATCTTTTCAACTTTCCCATCATGGAATTTTACCAAAATAAAAGGTGGAACCATGAAAATGATAGACACACTCATAAATAAATATCCCCAAATCCGTAGATGAATATCGGAGGGAAATTGGTTTATTGGTAAATTTTGGTGGTAAAATTTACTTTATATTATGCTTCATTCACCTTTTTATTTCATGTATTTTGATGTTTTTGACTCATAAAACTTTTCGTAAGTGTTTCTACCCATTTTACAAGCTAAGGGACATGATAGAACATATGTTGTTGGCATTTTGAATAAATATTTCATTTTCATTTGGCTATTTAGGTTACATCATAATTTGATCAACATATTAGCATAGGTATATATTTACTATTACATTGTGCATTATCAATGGCCTCTATAGTCTGGTTTTATGATCCACTTCCGCATGTTGCATCACTTAGTAAATTCTATTACGTTTAATTGTCATAGTGATGGTTGTAGAGCCTACCTATCATGGGTTCCCTATTTAGCAACTGGTTGATGATTGGTGCACATTTTAAGTTTTTCATAAGCTTGGAATAGTTATTAATCTTTTAGGATAATTAGTTTGAACCACATCATTCTTTCTCTAGTTTTTACCTTCCCTTCACAAAATGCGAATTTATATTTTGTTATGAATTTATCTACTTCCACACTAACGAATAATGCATTGTTACAACCATCATACTAATATTTGCATTTTTTTTGTTTCTATTCATTCACATCATTGGAATTTGTATTTTGAAATCAATATCATTGGAAGAAATTGCTAGTGACTATCCACATCCTACCCAACACCTATTTTTATGTATATTTAATTTTCCATAAGTCTATTTCATATGCTTGAGAGATAGTTGCATCCCTTGTGATGCACATCTACTCCATTGTATCATGGCATCATCCTATTCTTTCTTAGGCATCATCAATATGAAACATACTCAAAATTCAAATATTTATAAAAAGAGAGAGGAGGGACGAAGTTAGATGTCGGATTTATTTAAAGAAGAATAAAAATTGTGCCGCATTTTAATAAAGAACTTGTGTTGTCTCTTCTATCACAAATTGGATTTAGTATTGGTCTTAGAAATTCAATGAGCATTTTGAGCCTAGAACTCTTCAAGTTGGTTACTTTTCTTGTCATTATGGAGCATCCCTCATTGTTTTTTGCATTGTTGTCTTGTACCATTGCACTAGTATAAAATGAGAGATAAATGATGAGGCGACCAAAAAATTTGGTCACTACAGTTTTTTCAAAGCATAAATGACAAAACTTGAGTGAGCCAACTAAAAATGACTAGACGAATGACCAATTGGGTCACGTGATAAAATATATGACCAGATAACAAGGAACTAAACTAAAAATGACCACATAACAATAGCATTAAGAATATGAATTGGTCATTTATTTGGTCATCATTTGTTGTGTCACTATGACAATGGAAAATTGCAGTTTTGACAATGAATTTGTACAATTTACTAAATTCTAATACTGTGTATGGATTCAGAGACCCCATCTGCAGTGTTAGAATTTAGTAAATTCTAGACCCCTTCATGTGTTATAGCTTAGCATTAATGCATGAAGCAAATTTGCACCGCTTACATTAACGACCTTATATGTATTCTTATATTCTTTGAGGAGAAGCAACTTGCTTATAAGTTGTACATCCTTCCCAAGTTATCCTAAATAATTTTCAATACATCTATGGTACATGCATTAGTAAAAACCATCCTAAGGTGAGATATCGCAAATACTACAAACCTAAGCTAAAAATGACCACATAACAATTATTCATTTATTTGATCATTTTTAGTTGTGTAATTCCCTGAATGGAAAATTACAATTTTGGCAATAAATGTGTACAATTTACTAAATTTTAACACTTCATATGGATTCAGATACCCTTTTATGGGGGGTCTCTAGATCAATTTGCAAGAAAGGGGTCTCTGAATCCATTTGTAGGGTTGAAATTTAGTAAATTGTAACGTTGTAGATGGATTCAGGGACACGAGCTAGTGTCGAAACATGATGGCATAGGAGAACCTTTTGAATTTTTTTTCAAGATCATTTTATTTGTACTTTCACATCCAGATCAATGTGCTTATCATGTCCATATCTTATTTGACCATTTTTTCCTTCGTATTATCCCTTCAAGAGATCCGTCATGTTACATCATGTGCATAATCATAATGTGGTTGAGCCAAGTATTGAATATTTGTTTTATTTACCTATCGACATTGTCATGTCATGAAGTTGGATCCATTATGTTTGGCTCATCATACTCGTCACATTCATATTTTTTTTTAATAAAACCATCATTGTTTGACCCTTTCGGTAGTCTTTTAAAGTTTCGACAAGTTCATGTATTTTGCCTCATTATGATGTTAGCTAAAAGTTGTCAATTTCACAACCTCCATTAATTCCCCATATGCATCCATTCATCACGGTTCTCCCCGTGAATGAGTTTGGAAATTTATAAAGTTCCCCCCAGGTCTCTCCTCTCCAAAAAAATCCCCAATATCCTCCATTTTGAAAAAAAAAAAAATCCTCCATTTTTCTGAAATTCTTTTAACACGGTTGGATCTGTTAGGTGACCAACTAGATGGCGTTGATCGTCGAATACCACTTAACATGGAACTCATATCTCATATTGGGGATTAATTGAATCTTTAAATACCACTTAGCATGGAACTCATATCTCCCCACAACTACTATATAACCTTTGGGATTGAAAGCTCAAAACTATTGTGATTTCATTGCTCTCACTCACACTACTAATATATATGCATAGATTCATTTTGAAAAGAACAAACCCTAGAGCTAGCTTGGTTTTTGGTTATTGTCATCAAGTTGATCAATTCAATCTAGAAATAGAAAAACCTAGCAATGACCTTGGAAATAGATTATTATTATTATTATATGCTAACATATATATCATATAGTTATTAATATATATTTATTAATTATTTTTCAATAGAAAATATATATTAGTTAATATATTAATATATTATATAGATATTAACATAATATAATTAATATATTAATATGTTATATAGTTATTATATATTTATATAGTTAATGTATCTAATATATTTATATTAGTATTAACAAAATTTCAACACCAAAAAAGTAAATAAAAAAATATATAATAAAGAGTGGGAAATTAAATTAAAAAAAGAAAAAAAAAGGCAAAAGAGGAAAAAGTGAGGAAAAAGTGAATGAGCTCGATAAAATAAGTAAATTAGAAAAAAATAATGGGAGGGAAAATAGAGCAAACGAAATTAGGGCATTTTTGAAAACCAAACTTTAATTTATAATTAACTACATAATGAGTGTGGCACACGAGGTAGGTTTTTGATTATTTCTTCATTGTCATGGTTGGATCTCAATTTGTTTGGGGAAGAGATTACTAATTTTCTTAAGGAGGGTGCATTTGAGAATGAGGTTGCACCGATTGGGAGCATGATCAAAGTTACATACATTTATCATTGTGTTTCTGTTGCATTTTCCCACTGAAGACACAAGTTGATCACTTCACAGTTCTTATGGCTGAAGCGTGAGGGCACATTCCTATCTTCACTACCATTACATAAAATAATAGGTCACACTTTAAGTGAGATTCATTTTTTGCATGAATGGGAGTCGATTCATCCATTGCAAGGGAGGTCACATCACTGTGAGGGAACATGTATCAATACGTAGGATTTTGCTAAGAAGAAGGGGGTTATACAATGACCATATCTCTTGATACCATTGCTTATTTTATTTGTGGTCCCAAGCATCTCTCATATCACAAGGGAGGAGGATTAATCACTAGTTTGAAGATTCAATCCATTGGTAGAGAGGGCACATTGATGTTTCCAATAGTATCTACTATATTCTCTATTATTTCATGTTGTTGTTATATTCAGTCTAGGCATGGTCCTCAGGAGTTGTTTCATATCCAAAGAGGGGACTGTATTCTTCAGCTGTGATTCTATGGTTATTGTTCCAAGCTTCCAACACATCAGTCTAGTCAAACGTAGTATTTAAGGTCTATTCTGTTGGGCCCCAAAATAGCCCCTTTTTGCCTATACTTATCAACACCTTTTCCCCTGTTTTTCCTCACTTTTCCATAATCCAAGCTCGTACTTTCCCAAGTCAAGCATGGATCTCAACAGGTATAATATATTATTGCTTTATCCTATTAATGCCTAATATTGTTTATGGTTATGAACTCTATCTTTTAATTTGTGCTAACATGTATTGATCCGATAAAGATAGTTCAGAGCCTTGAAGAGCCACAGGTGTAGCAGCTCGCTGAACCTATGGAGGAAAATAATATGTGGTGCCAGTTGTCCCTGCCTGAATTTGGTCCCATATATTGCTGAGACAACTCGAGCATCCTTCCACAAGGCCAACTACGACTGGGTCATGATAAAACTTCCAAGCATCTTATCTTCCAATCAGTTGGAATCTATTTGGTCTGCTAACAACACAGAGTAATAGCTCCGGCCTGAACGCAACAAATTCATTCAATTTCATTCATGGCTGTAATTGTTTCTGTTTCAATACGACATCCTGAAGATCGTAGATCTTCATGGGTACCCGATATTTGTGGAACAGAATTATGTAATCTGGTTATAAATGTAAGAACGCATTCTGAGCCTGGGGTTGGTTTGTTAATTGGAATTTGATTGTAAGAAATGTAATAGAGTACTGTAACTGTGGATCTATCTTTCTAATATAAGGAGCAACAATTCTTCATATTCTTGTATCCTAATTTGTGTTAGTTCCACGGCATCTCTGTTACAAGGCGAGGGCCCACCTTCTCACAGATATCGCCGAGTTAGATAGATCCTTTAGTTTTTATTTTATTATTTTGGTGTGGAATGACAATAGATATATTTCCAGTGTGATTCTTGACAGTAGTGTTTATGATTGTAGTTTCCTTTGGTGTGATGCTACAGTGTGTTGCAACAATGTGGTGTGACAGTCAACTATGTAGGATAGTTTTCCTTTGATGCAAGTGCGTTAATTTTTTGTTACAGTCAAGTTCAGCTATAATTCATTTCTATTATTTATCTTTCTTAGAGTTTGTGAATTTATTCAGATTACAGTTCAAGCTTAGTTCGAATTCAATTCCTGTTATTTTACATTCTTAGAATTTATTGGATTAGGTAGGTTATGGTTTAAGTTAATTGTAGTTTGATATTTTTAGGATTTAACTTCTTGCAAAAACAAGTCTAGTATATTTATTCTTAGATCGGTAACTAGTGGATTGATGTTGTAGGAAAGTAGAAGTAGTTTGAAATTCTTAGATGGATAATTTAGATTAGCTTTAGAAATGAGTTGATATTGACTCAGCAGATAGGAAGGATAATTGATCTTCAATTTATTCAATCAGGCACTTGAATGTTTATGTATAGATTTTGTTAATTTCCTTTGAAATAAAAAGACTTCCCTAGGTTGACAATTTATATTGAGCATTCTTTTTGTTAATTAAAATTGATTAGCATATAGAGTGACCAACATATTCTACCATCAAGCACCACTCAAATACAACACTTCCCAGGTATGCAAAATATACACCAAATCTGATTTATACACTTTATTTCATCACTGTTATAGCCTTTAAAATCAATGGCATACCTTTCCTTGAGTGCTATAACGATTTCTTGGTATTTAATGCATTTTAAAGACAAATTTTGTGTGTCTAGTCATGTTTAATATGGACTCGAATGAGATATCAACTTATTAAGTCAATAAGTAGTCAAGTGCTGATATAAGAAGGTTGTAGCATAACTGTTTGATGAAAACACTGAACCACATACCATTAAATAAATAACAGTTATCTAGTTAAGGGTGTTACTGAACTATTTGACAAAAACCCTGAATCAATTTACACACAGTTAGCAAAACATAGCTCAGAATTGTATTGGGTACATTACAGTGGGTGTAACGAAAGTGTTTGATGAAAATAGCATGAATGACTGACCTAAAGCAAGGATAAAATCAATGATGTCTCAGGTTCAAAACGTGTTGAAAACATGTGGAACAAACATTTCATCGCATATTAACATAAAAAACCATACTCAGAATAATATTCCAAACACAGAATTTGGGATACTATATCACAATATGATTGAAACCTGGTACAAAGAATAAAAGCTGCACTTCAGATTACGCGGCCGAAAATGAAATAAATAGAGCATATGTCTTCATGCTTTCAATACATAGCTCTCGATCCTTATACAAAAATCTCAGCCTCTCAGTTGGAACCTCCTCTACACTATATAGAGTCATATTTTATAGCTATTACATTACATCATATCCTAATCCTAAAATTACAACTCTATATTTTCACATAATGGTAAAAATCCCTCAAAACTGGAAGAGGTTATAAAACTGTTTTCAGATCGACTAATCTAAGGATTCCAATCTAGGTGAGAATTCGACTTGGAATACTTTGATTATACATAAATATTATGAATACAACTCATCAAATCTAGAAGTTGTAAGGTTGTATGGAATAGCTCAATTGATTTGGTGAATGAGTATAACGCTTAATTGGAGCAAACATAGGAACATATTATTCTTCAACATATTTTAAGAATTCTTCAGCTCAGTGCTTTATTTTTGTAATAGAAATAATAGTATTTGATCTCAAGATGAGGATTTGAACAATTTCAATACCTCCATGAGAAAACTGTGAATATATTTCTTGCAACTTTAAGCATTTAGATATTCTTCTTGGGATATTTTCTGAGTGCATCTAGAACTTGTGTACTCTGACTTGGGCACTCTTTGATGGTGACTCAGCAATTACATCAGCGCTTGGTTAAACTTTAGCATTAGCATGAGAGATCAACTTAACATTCAAATGGATCTACACAATAAGATAATTTGATCAGGAACAAGAAAGTCAAACAATCACATTTGATGTGTTGATCCTCAAGCTGATACGAATACACATAATTTACCAAAAATAGGCTTGTAGTTTATTGTATTCATAGTAAATCATTTCCAACATATGCATTTTATTTAGGACTCGGTTCTTTGAAATAAAACCATGAAGGTAGATTGCATTTTTTTTTAGCACCTGTCTGTTCGATAATTATAGCCATATCCAAATTTGGACGCAAAAAAAATATCCAATATTTATCCAAATGGAATCGCTATAGATAGGTATGCCACAATAAGAAGCACCATTAATGCTAAACGAAGGAGAATAAAAAGACTTATTTCAGAAGCAGAGAAGCAAACGAACGTAGGTGCTCATGACCCATGCAATGCAGTAACTATTATATTTTCCAAGCTTAGATGTCTGAGCACCACTTGAAAAACTGACCATAATGAGTCTGTAACCTATGCAACCAATGTATGTTGATGCATTGAGCGAGATATAGACATTGGACTAGACCATTGCCACTTGGTCTAAAAGTTGGAAGAGTTGACGGTTAGGTTGGAACTTAGAACTGAATAGTCCACTTGGAGGTTTGGTTCTTTGGTCAAATAACTTTTGCAAGCATAACCAGTGGTTTCTCGAATTGGAACTAGAGAGTACACACATGTGACCTGGTTTCCATGAAAACGTTGAGCTTTCCATTCGACTCAAATATTAGGCTTAAAGCGTAATACTTTTTTTTTATATAACAATATAATAAGACATTGTTATGTATTTAAACCCATTTAAAATCATAAAATTACTTGCAAAGCAATTTTTCATTCAAAATCTTGGGTAAAAGACAAACTATAAAACATTGTTATATATTAAAACCCATTTAAAATTATAAAATGACCTTTTAAACAATTTTTTCATTCAAAATTTTGTGAAAATATAAAACAATTAGGACAATTTTAGCATTTAAATAAGAAGATGGACAAAATTATTGGCTTATGAAGATAAAGAATTGATGATGGGAAATGGGCAATTTTTGAGGCAAAGTCTCAAGATAACAAGATTGATGAAATTGGCAAGGGGCTAGCAAAGTTGATGCAAATAAGAAAAAAGGCTAAAAAATTTTGACAATGCAAATTTAGGTACTAACAACTTCTCAACTTTGAAAATCCAAATTGGAACTAAGGTCAAGAAGTCAACACTCTTTCCCTCATTGGATAGTCTAACTATACATTGATTGACATAGGATGCCCATAGGTTTAGAAATGCTTATGAGGGTTATGATCTTGTTTCACTATATATATATATATATATTGTAAGTTTTGCATATAATATATTTTTATTTAAAGGGGTCAAAACCCTATTGTTTTTCCATATTGGAATTTTCAACTTTTCAATAGAATTCATTATAATCTTGGTATTTGTTATGGCCTTGCTAACTTGTTATTTATGTTATTTCCAATTCATTTTATTCTTCAAAGGTCATCATTCATTGATTTTTTACATTTATTTGTTCTTTCAGGGAATGCGCCAAGATGACGCAGGTGCATTATCATCAACAGAAGGTAGGGGAAGACATAAGTATTTAGAGTAGTTTTTAACAAAATGACACCCAAATGGCGGTATGATGTAGGAAGTCAATTGAATAGCTAAAATAGTCTAGCTCTTTTATGGGTTTTGTATACTAACAGATGTGTATTTGTGTAAGAGACATACTTTGTAGTGTCCTCAAACTCATAAAATCCAGTAAACAACAAAAAGACCATCATGCAAAGGAGATCTGAATATTAAACAGTGGATCTAATCAACATGCTTAATAAAATAGTCTGTGAATATTTAAAGAGCCTTACCTAATTAGATGACCTGGTAGTTACCTTGACAACTCCAATGCCAGCAACTGAAGGTGGGGGGATGAATCACCACCCAACCAATCCCCAACCAATGGCTAAGGCCCCCAAGACCCCAATGCCAGCAACTGAAGGTGGGGGGATGAATCACCACCCAACCAACCCCCAACCAATGGCTGAGGCCCCCAAGAGCCCAACAATTAACCCTATGCTAGACCGTTCTTTCTTGATCTCCTCTTTTTGTCAGCCTCTTTCTTCTTCCTTGGTGTTAACACTAGAATTGTCTCTAGTTTTTGTGTGTTTGTATTTAATATTTTTACTTTATTTTCTCTTTTTCTCTTATTTCATTTTGATTGTTTTCTAATTTCTATTTTGTAATTATGATTTTGATTGCTTTACCTATAGTTGCTTATGTAGGATAGTTGCTTATGTAGGTTATATTTCATTTCAAAATCTTTTAAAATACTTACCTAAGTATTTTCTAAATCTTTTGTCCAAATTCTAATCTAGACATTTGAGTTTATTTGTCAAAATTGTGCATTAAGTGATTCCCGCAGTGCAACCCAAAAATTCTATACACTGGCGCACTGTAGGAATCCAAAAATTATGAAGATTAGTGGATCTATGATGGCAGTACATAGACGATACATTTGATGATGGAAGAGGAGCTTCTAGACACTTGTTCTCTTCATTATGACACATCTATGAACTTATTGTGATTACCATTAGTAATTTCAGGGTTTAAGATGCCATGATCTCAAATTTGGGGATTTCAAATTCCATAGTTGAGAACATTGCAGATATGGGAAAGAGTGGAAAAATCAATAGGTTTGAAGCCACAGACACCAGTTGGGCCACAAAATTTATAGAGTGTGCAGAGTTGTTTAGGGGAGTAGGTTGTTTTATTTTCTTTGAAAGGATCACAGGTTTTGATGTCAAAGTGTCTCATTCCTCCGCTCAGAACCTTATTAATAATGTTGTCAAGTTCAACACCCTTAAATTTGGAGCCAGAGTGGAGATAAGTGAATGGGATCCTATTCTGGTCATGGTTTACCAGCAAACAGACTGAGCATGTGAAGAAAATCTTGCCCAATAAACAATCTTGTTTTATTAAAAAAATTCAAAAGGGATGTGGCTAAAGATTTAGAACAAGGTAGTTCTCTGAAAGAAAATCTACAAGAAGAATCCAAAAACACTGATGATGAAGAGCAGGAGAACTCGATTGGAGATGAACATGAGCAAATTTCTGAAGATGAAATAATGGAAAGGTTGTTGGTTCAAATCCTAAAGCAGCGAGAACTAAACTACCCTATTTTTCCCTGTTTTAGTCATTGCAGTTGAGCACAGATTACGAGGCTATGGAGATGACATTTAGAAATCCCAAAGAGGTTTTTTTCCACAATAGATTCATTCACAAAAACCTATCTCAGTTTTGCAACAGGTGTCATCGTTTGAAAGATTCAAATTCATCTTTGTGGCCTTTTTTTCAGGGTTTAAAATGTTTAATATTTTACTTCTTTAGTCACAAATTTTCAGCACGTCTTCCAATCAATTGGAAAGGGATTTTCAAAAACCAAGAGATTTTTTTGTTCACAATGGGCTTAGTTAAAAAAACCTCTCTCAGTTTCTCACGGGTGTCATGGATTAAGAGATATGAAGGCGTTTGTGAGACCCATTTTTCAGAAAATTTTCCAAATTTCTCAGTGTCCGATTTGTTATTTTTTAGTTCACTGTCTTTAAAGATTCTAGTTAGCATGTAACTAATTGATGTAACTGCTTCAAATATCAACCTAGAAGGTAGTTAGGGAACTACTCTACCTTTGTAAAAGGATAAAAGGAAGAAACTTCTCTCATAAGTGGTTTGATTTTTCGGTCAAGAAAGACTATACAGTGAAAGCTTTGATACATTTTCAGACTCATATACATATCTCTCATGTATGTTTTTGAAAGATCGAGATTGTAATATATATCTATAAGCCATTATTATCTTGTTTACTGTTTTTTATGATCAGTGCGATCCCACAGTTAGTGATTTCATTCTTTGTTTAATGTTTTAATCATGGAATGCTCATGTATTGTGGAAAAACCAGTACTGTGTTTATGAATGGATTGGCTTATACTTAATATTTGAAGTTTTAAATATCTCCTTTTTTTAATGTCTTGCATGATTTATTTTCTGTATGAGTTTGTACTTGTTTTGAATGAATGATTACTTTCTTGATTATGAAACATTCAGACCGATAAACTACAAAAATAAAACCCTATTTCATGTTTCTTATGTTGAGATTGTGCTAGCTTGCCCCTATGTAGTCTAGGGACAATTTCTAGCACAAACACTTGGTTTTCCCATAGCTCTCCTTCCAAAATGCCAAAATACCAAAAAAGGCCCTTCTCTCTTCTTCTCCTCCTCCTTTTATGTCCTCCTTCTCCCCTTTTTCTCAATTTCTTTTAATGCAAATTGGTTTTCCTTTATTTTTATTTCATATTCCTTTTTATTATTTACCCTCTCTTTTTTGTTTTACATTTCATTATAAATATTCCATAAATATGCATACATGAGGGTTGTTACATACTTCCCCCCTTCAGGAAACTTCATCCTGAAGTTATAATCTTCAAGCAATAAATACAATACTTATTCAATCAAACAATCAAGTAAATACTATAATATATAGGTAGCTAGTACGATTATGAAGCTAAGAGATTTATATGTGTGGCCACCACATAGAAGTCTCCAAACCACACTAATAAAATCAAACACCCTAAGTTACAACATGCTCTTAAGTAATTCCCTATGAGTCTAGTATGCAACCCTAGAAATCAATTATGCATCATACACACAAAAGCATTAGACAATTAATTAATAATTATAAATGTTTATTTATTTACTTATTCTTTCCTTACTCACCCTCTCTCTGAGAATCGTACCATCCACCACCTCCATAAACCTCCCCTTCAGCTCTGGATGGTCCCGCTCTCCATGGCATGGGCCCCCTACTGTAACCTATCTATGAATTATACCAATGGAATCAAAAGTTCCCTAGGAGCTTACCGCGGCATTGCCACCCTCCCAACTTCTGGTAATAGTGCGGATTCATCAAAATTTAACAAGAATCAGGGCCTCATTGGTACTAGCTGACATATGTTTCTCGGTACCCCCGATCCTAATATCAGGATCATTATAACCTAGAAATATCAAAAGGATATCGTAAACATCCTCTACAACCAACCTCAAGGCACTAGCCCCAGGCATCAAAAGTTCTTCTACATAAACCTCCCTCCGGGTGAATATGTCTCCAACTGTGGACTCTAGTCACATCATAAGTTCTTTGGGAAGTAACTGTGGCATTGCCACCTTCCCAACTTATGATACTAAAGTCAAGAGATGCTGGCATAGAATTAATTCTTGGGCTTGTCCCCAAGCCCATAATATATTTATAGTAGTCATTTGCATTCGTGGTTATGGGCTCACATGAAATCATAGAATGATTACCCTCACCAAGCTATTTGAATGGATCACCTGGAACAACTTGCCCTTACCATAATGGATAATCATTAGTAACCATTCCTAAATATAATAATATATCAGGGATCAACCTTGAATCATGTGCTAACAAGAATTTCTAGCTACCAGTTCATATTGCATTACATTACATCATAATCCATTGTCACGATAAGCCATGTCAAGTTTAACATCTAATGCATTTAGGTGCTCTGTGCTACCATTATAACATAACTGGTCATGATACTTTTATAATTTCACTAAGCATCTCATTAATATGTCATGATAGGCTGCCATATTTCAACATTAGTACTATAAACATGGAGTAACAACTCATCCATCACTAGTAACAACTTACATAATCCATCATCATATCAAATATGCATTCTACTAGGAGCAATAAGGATTAGAATGAAATGATAACATTTCATATACTAATGTCTTATATAATCTCTTATTGCTCACTAATACACTATAGAGCTGTAAAATACCATAATAAACCACAACATGATTTCATACCATTTATGTGTCATGCATCCTACTTAAGCATTTACCAATTAATTCAATGGACAGTGAAGAGAGGCAATGCCTAGTAACAAGCATAGATCAATTCTGTTTACTAATCATAGATATGAAATGCACAGTAATTACCATTTCAATCTAAATATGCAATGCATTGTACTGTAAACATCTATTTATCCATGCATATGCAATAACAATAATGAAATTATCATTAAATTCTCAATCCTTGGTACCTAGATATGCAATACCATGCACTAATAAATTTCTACTAAATTTCCTACCTATGATATTTATGTGCAAATAGTATCTATTCATGATTACTAAATGTTAAAATTTAGGTTTTCATTTATCAATCTGTATAAATTTTATTATCAAAATCAATGCACAACACTTATCCGCCAATCCAACCTTAGAAAAAACTATGCGACTATCAATGCATACTATCATTTGTCATGATATAATTGATGCTTACTAATAATGCATTTACCCATTATTTCAATGCATGATGCTTTAATGCATATAGTATTTAGTATTTATGGTGACCTTAATCTTTGTCACACATAGTAATTACTCAATAACCTGTATCATGCCTTCCAAAAGATAAATCTATTTCGATACTAAATCAATATAATGTTCAACAAAAGAAATCAATTTAACACACAGTATGTATACAATGCATAGTAAATACATATTAATTCAATACAAGCTTTTCATGAAAACATCCTAGTGTATGAATGCAACTAGGTAGAGGAATTAGGGATCCACCCCTAATTGCCCAGATCACAACCCATATATGCACCATTAATGTATTCACATCCAATGCATTTCAATCTCATAGTGTGTAAGTATTTATCAAGACAAATCTTAGTAAACATGAAATGCACAAAAATAGGCATTTACTAATAAATTCACTAAGCATCAAACAATAACAATTCATTGCACAACAAATGTGCATTTACCAAACAATTCGCAAAAAACAATGAACAATGATTAAGCACACTTAGTAAGTTATAGTAGGTCTATGCAATATAAAATAACATAGATTCTACTAACCGTTATCAATCACAATGCATAATAAATCCAACAAACAAATGCATTATCAATCAAACAAACAAATGCATTATCATACAAACAAATGCCAGTCTGACAAACAAAACATACACATTATGAGTCTAAGAAACAAAAACATAAGCATTATGAGTCCAACAAACAAATACATTATCAAAATTCTCAAACTTTTTGAAAAAACACTCCAACCCTTGTATATTATGCAATAATTTCATGCATAATGTATAATGCAATATTTCCCTTGATATTTCCCTTGTACAATTGATTACATAGAAAAATAATAATTCAACCGATGACATAGAAAACAAAAATTCGTACTTAATTCAATGAGAAAATATATAAATAATGACTTCAAAGTTAAACTTGTTGAGTCGCATTACACAAAACATATCCATCGATAACCATACCACACCTTCACACATACTTCAACAATAACCATGGTTTTCCTTGACTTTTCATAGAGGCTCGAGTGAAGTAAAATCCAACATTCCCTCACCATATAAATTCAATTTTTACTCATGATGCAATGAAGGCACCGTATTTTACTGCCAGATGCAAACCGACTAACAGTTCGCAAATGAGTTAAAGATCAGATGACCTATCCTCCCACCATTATTTTATAATATGACTTGAATTTTCTTTATTTATATTAATAAGCGATGAATTCTCACAATCTACTTATTGATCTAGTATTCTTAAACTTTGCTTAACCATTTATAGATTAATTTGTAGTATACCAATTTCAAATCTGCTAGATTAATAATGTAACTGTCATCTGATTTCAAGCAGGATATATTAGTCTAAATACCCAGTTTGACTGACGAGCTCGCATTTTTGTACCGAGTGGATATATCAGTGTTCCTTTACAAAGCCCTCTTAAGTTTGGAACCAATACCACAGATTGTGATGATAGTGTAAATTCCAACAAAGCTCTTACACGGATTGTACATCACATCTTAAAAAAAATTATATATTTGTAAGACAAAACCTATAAACCTATGATTAACATTTACTAAAAAATAATCTAAATTATCTATAGAGTAATTACAATTTATTAAACTAAAATTTAACACTAATTTTCGTCTTCTTTAGAAATCTACATTACATCTCTAATTTTTTTGTGTGTTTGTAATACAAAACCTGTAATTAAGATTTAATAAACAATAATCTAAATTATTGTACAATAATTAAAATTTATCAAACAATGATCTAAATTACATGTAGATTAATTAAAATTTATTAAACTAAAATTTAACTTATTTGTACAACTTGGTTTTATCTATAATCCTTTTCTGAGTCTTTCTTTATAATATGAAAATGTAGGTGGTAGTCTTGTAAACCAAAACCTATAGTTTCAAACAATTAAATATAAACTTTGTGAATGTGAACATATGGGGGCTCTAATATCATTCCAAAATTAATATATTTATTTTTAAATAGTTCTCAAAGAAAAAGGTAAGCAAATTCAGAAAGTAAATATTGCTTTACTATGGAATCAAGTATTGGGATCTTTATGAAGACATATTTTAATGCTTCTATGTGAAATCAACTCTATGGATTGCAATGTGTGAAACATACCTGCATTGTCAAGTATATCATCTTTCTATGGAGAATGATTGGGAACTGTAGCTTCTACCTATTGTTTCCAAACCAACTCCAGGATTTCTTCCTAGGTTCTCCATTGTTTCTGAAATTTTGGTTTATATATATATATATATATATATTTCAGAAACAAGTTCTCCTTTGCACAGTGAGGTTGCAAAGATGATATGTGTTGTACCTTTCTTTTCCAGGCCGTGGTTGTTTTCCTTGTCTTTTCAGCAAGTTCTCCTTTGAATCCTCAATGAAAGCCTTCCACTCTTTCTCCGGAACCATGGGAGGGCGCTCATGCTTGAGTTCAAGTTGCAATTTATCCCTATATTGGGCCCATGCTATATTTTAAGTTCTCCCCGGCTAACTTTGCAACCACTTTCTTGTTGAATATATTGTCGAACAAGTTTACCATGTGCTCTATCAATTCGTCTCTCTTTAAGATATCTTGGCTATTCCACCATGTGCGAATGGTGGGTCCAAACAGCTCCAATGCTTTGTCATTCAAATTCATGTAGAAAACATTGTTTCATGCAGAAACGTGTAATCCATTAATTTATAACAATTTAAATGTATGTCCATTTTATTTTCATGATTAAAATGAATAAATTAATTAATAAATATCTGCAATCTTTTGAATCTTGAGTGGAACATAAGCATCATCCACCAAAAAGGTGAGATCTAGTGATATGGTGCTTTTAACTCATGCTACTCCAGGAAACGTTTCTTGGTCATCTACAGTACGTTCATCTCCGGATTCATGTGGAATCCTAGGCTCCGTCTCATCATGCTCCGTCATGTCATGCTGATCAAAATCAGAGCCCTCATCAATGGATTCAAGTCCAACCGCATGAGTGTCAAAGAGCCTCATTGGTACATTGCTTTGTTGACATTTTTGCTGCATTGGAGCATCACTACTACCTATACCTGTCTCGATAGTTTCTCTAGTCATGGGTTGTAAAAATCCTACAAACGAAAAAATTTACTTTATCAAATCACTTGGAAAAATAGAAAACATAATATCAGATATGAAATCATGTCATAGCTTAAAAAAATATGTGAATATGCCACTTACCCCATAAGATTTTATTTGTTCTTTCAGCTCTTCAATCCTTTCCATGTTCTCTTATGTCATGGGCCTTATGCGAGCCAAAGCAAGCATTTCTATGTTTTCCTTTTTGAGGGCCTTCCTTATAGTTTCCATTGGTCCCATGGAATAGTAAATTTCATCCTCAAGCGCCTCATCACCCAGAAAAAGTGCACTGGAATAAATTCATCAAACAATAAAATTAAGCAAAATAATTTTAACATCATCCAAACATTGTTATTGTAGTGAAATTTAGTTACTATTAAGAACTAACACTTACCTGATGCGGTGTTGTGGCCGGTGACTTCCCATGGTCACCCCGTCCTGATCTACTTCTAGTGGGTGACTGGCCACAGTCACCCTGGACCATGGAAGCAGTAGGTGCCTTTCCACGGTCCTTACACTGACACAATAAATCAATCAATAATTCATCATAAGCACAGAAGAATGTGAATGCCAATAGTGGAAATCGAATGTTAACATAAAAAATCTAAACATTTAGTTATTATATTTAACACTTACTTGATGGGGCATAGAGTGTGACCTTCCATGGTCACCCTGTACCATGGAAGCAGCAGGTGCCTTTCGACTGGCGCCACCCTGACACAATAAATCAATAAATAAACATTATGAAAATAATTGTAACATAATAAAAAATGAGATATTGGAATAATATTTATTTTTACCTCGGAAGTAGAGGGAACGCGTTATGTTCCATGACGAACATGGGCAGACCCCTGCCATAGTGTAATAAGCATGTTTTCACATGGAAATATTCTGGGGTTGGAGTTTCGAGTTATTTTAGTCATATTTAGTTACTATATTTAGTTGAGTCAATAATTGTAACATAAAAAAATGAGATACTGCAATAATATTTACTTTTACCTCCGAAGGAGAAGATACATATTCTGCTCCATGGCGATGAGCAGACCCCCACCACAGTGTAATAAGCATGTTATCATATGGAAATATTCACAATAAGCATGAAAAAAGCGAATGGTAACAATGAAAATCGAATGTTAATCGAAAAAATATAAATATTTAGTTATTGTAGTCATATTTATTTACAATATTTAACATTTACCTTACGAGGCATAGCTTGTGACCTTCCATGGTCACCCTGGACCATGGAAGCAGCATGCGGCTTTCCACTGTCACCACCCTGACACAACAAATCAATCAATCAAAGTTGAGTAACATAAACACAAATGAGATAAGCATAATAGTGTAATAAGCATGTTATCACATGGAAATATTCATAATAAGCATGAAAAAAGCGAATGTCAACCGTGGAAATCGAATGTTAACAGAAAAAATCGAAACATTTAGTTATTATATTTAACACTTACCTGAAGGGGCACAGAGTGTGACCTTCCACGATCACCCTGGACCATGGAAGTAGGAGATTGCTTTCCACTGGCGCCACCCTGACACAATAAATCAATAAATAAATGTTATGAAAAGAATTGTAACATAATAAAAAAGAGATATTGCAATAATATTTATTTTTACCTCGGAAGTAGAGGACACACGTTTTGTTCCATGACGATCATGGGAAGATCTCTTCCATAGTGTAATAATGATGTTGTCACATGGAAATCTTCTGGGGTTGGAGTTTCTAGTTATTGTAGTCATATTTAGTTAGTATATTTAGTCGAGTCAATAATTCTAACATAAACAAAAATGAGATATTGCAATAATATTTACTTTTACCTTCGAAGGAGAAGATACATGTTCTTCTCCATGGCGATGAGAAGACCCATCCCACAGTGTAGTAAGAATGTTATCATATGGAAATATTCACAATAAGCACGAAAAAAGCGAATGGTAACATTGAAAATCGAATGTTAACAGAAAAAATCGAAACATTTTGTTATTGTAGTCATATTTATTTAGTATATTTAACATTTACATGACGAGGCATAGATTGTGACCTTCCACGGTCACCCTAGACCGTGGAAGAAGTATGTGGCTTTCCATTTCTGCCACCCTGATAAAATTAATCAATCAATAAAATTTGAGTCAATAATTGTAACATAAACAAAAATGTGATAAACATAACAGTTTAATAAGCATGTTATCACATGGAAATATTCATAATAAGCACGAAAAAAACGAATGTCAACAGTGGAAATCGAATGTTAACAAAAAAAATTGAAACATTTAGTTATTGTAGTCATTTTTAGTTACTATATTTAGCATTTACCTGATGAGGCATAGCATGTGACCTTCCACGGTTACCCTGTACTGTGGAAGCCACATCTGTTTGATTTAAGTTGTAATTGATCAACAACTCTTCACCTGGAAGTATTGTTTTTTTTGCACATACAAATATACGATGTTCTTCACGTCTCTCAAATTCGCATTTCGGTTGCTTAGTTGTTGCCACTGGTAGTGTACTATTTATAAAGCTAGCAATGTTTCCAGACCCTTTTGGTCTCCCATCAATATACATAGTCACCCCTTTGTTTTTATTGTTTTCTTCTAGTTGTATATAATTTGTGGCAACTCCGTATCTCCGCATACTTTGAGTATAGTGCATAAAGATCAAGCAGTTATTGTATCTGTATAATGGTCCAACATACTCCATCAATTCAGTTACAGTGCCATAGCCGACCTTTATGCCATCCATGGAAAATAGCCTCAATCCATGTAAGGACGAAGGAGCAATGCGATACATCCTCCCATTGATGAAGAAATATGTGTCCACTTGAGGTAGCTTATTAGGTACTCATCGTTGCACTAGGTGTCTATATCTCAAGGGAAACTCAATGTCACTTATGCTCTCAGCATCATAATTACATGACCCTCTATTGGCAATAAAATATTGCATGAGTCTACGGAATCTTTTCCTTACATTTTTAGATCTAGTTGATATAGAACTGGTAGATCTAGTACAACATGTCTCACTTTCAACCTCTCTGAGTATATCTTCATCATCACTCGAGGAAGATAGATCTAACAGATACCTACTTGGTGGTACCTACACTCGATAAAACAAGAATATAAGTTACCAAGCGGATATAATTTATCGTGCAAATATATTTACTTGTAATGTTTTAATATCAAAAGTTATTTCTTCCCAAAAAATTTATCAAAAGCTATTTTTATCTCAAAGGTGTAATTTATTTTAGAGTTATTTATATTTGAATTATTTTTAAGTATAAGACATGATTTGATTTGATTTGGAATTTGTTCACAACACAAATATAGAAGTGTGTTTCTTGAGCCACTTGACAATGAATAAAATTATGCATGCTACTTCTATCAATTAAGACTATGGCCTTGCAATGTTTGATATAAACAATGAATTTGAGGGTTTTGAGGAGCATAAACACTAGTTAATGCATGCAAAGAGGTATGGAGTTCCCCCTCATATAGATCATGTTAGGGATTCAATTTGGAATGGGTGATGTTCATATTGCTTATTCATGGATTTCCGACTGAAACTCAGCGACGTTAGTCTAACACTCCCTCTTCCACAGTGGTTTGATATGTAAGTTTCCAAATGCAAGATACTCCTTCTCTAACTATGTGCTACATGTGTGCAATGGTACTCTATTGTATGATAATGTGGTCACAAAGTTCCAACTCTCTTCCTCAACATAGGTCCTTGGTTCCATCACCAACCTCCATGAATTATCCTCCTCAACCCAAGCATCATCAAATCAAGTGTCCAATCTCAAAGGTGTGTAGGTTCCAAGCTCTAAGGGTTAAGTGCCCAATGCTCCTCCTCCTAGGTAAGTACCTCCCTTGATCAAGCAATTGAATCACCCATTGTGTGGATTTAATGAGTTTATCAACATGTCGATTGGGTAACAATCTCCTAAGGGTACCATGTCAACACACTAATAAGGGCCAAGCATCCACCCAAACCGAGACATTTATATGACCATGAAGCGTCACAAGCGGCTAGGTGACCTATTGCTTGTCTGCCAAGGTGAGAACACTTTTGGAGTAATCCCAAAATCTAACACATAGTTTTCTCTAAAATGAATAATTATATCTAAAAACTAGGTGGCCATGTGTATTACTCATTCATTATCCTTTCCAAAAAAATTTGGTTCGTGCATTTAATACACATGAAATTTATAACATCATGTCCATAAAAGAGAAATGACTATGGAGTAACAAAACTTAATTTTGCTTCAAAGTGAAATTCTCAATGTAGATATGAGTTTCAATTGCTTGAAGTTGAATAAAAAAAAAACTTTACAAATTTAATGATCAACAAGCAAATGTATTGCCCATTTTCGTGTTTGCACCCTTATATGAACGGAAACAACCAAATGAAAGTGGTGTCTTCCAATAACATAGTGGTTGATTGGTTGGGGGGTCAGTATGATTTCTTGGTATACAATGTTAAACAGTTAGAAACCCCTATAATATGGCACCTTAGAATAGCTTAGAACACTTTAACTTACACCAAATTTGGCCATCTTTTGCCCATTTTTTTTCCAAATTTCATGCAATTTCATACATGGAGGGAAAGTGGGGCCATGCAAAAAATTGTCCAAAATTGAGCTAGATTTGGTTAATTTTGCAAAAAAAACACCATTTTTTTTTTTTAATTTCAAGTATGAAATGAGGTGGAATAGCATTTGGTATCACTCCCGCTCCCTACCATGCATGTTTGAAATTGTAAAGGATTTGGACAAATTTGGAACATTTTGTTAGCGATTTTAGCTATGGGGAGAGGGTTTAAATGATAAGAATCAACCTTGGTGGAGGGGGAGGATTCTAGACATCATTTCCCTCTCTTCATGCAAGAAAACTCACAAAATTGGCGAATTTTTCCCTCCCTCCATGCCTGATTTTTTTAAAATAGGATAACATGGTGAAATGTCACCAAAGTTAGACCAATTTTAGGTAGTTTTGAGTGTTTTTGTGCATGGATGCAGATAGGGTGATATTGGATCCTGAATCATCTTATCACAACCCTGAATTGTCTTACACTACCCAAGACCATTTTCTTACCATTGCTATAGTGTTCTGCAACACGAAAATCCCGAATTTGTTTGCTCATTATGGTAGGGTTCAGGCCCGTTCTCTATCAAATGGGAGATGGATGGGCTTAGGGCTGGCATGTGACGGTAAAAATGCCTGTCATGGGTCAGTTTGCCTCTCAAATACGACCTATATTTCATATAAACCCTTAGAAAAAATGAAGTAAACAATGAAATGTCTGTATTTAGTGTGGAAACAATCAAAATCATGGGATTTTCCCAAATTCCTACACTGCTAGGGTTAATGGGCTTATCGAATTCATTAGGCCCTTTTTTATCCCCTAGACTGCCGCCAGATTACCACACCTAGGAATGTCGGTATCCTTTGGACTAGTATCCCCTGCTCCTCGATTTACCACTTCTCTGCTCATCAAATTACCAATGCTCTGGATGTTGCTAATGAACTAGTGCACGTGAGTGAACTTTTTCTTTGTTGTTTTTCTCTAGATGCTGCTAATGAGCTAGTGCACGACAGTCTTTTCCTTCTATGTTTTTTTTTTTTTATTTGCATAATTTATGATTTGTGTTTTGTTTTATTTTTTTATTTGCAGATTTATTTTTTGTTTAGTTTATTTTGGGTTTTTTTTTATTTGCATATTTTATATTTTTTTGCATTTTAAATTAATTTTAGTTAAACAACTCTATGTGTTTAATTTAATTTAACTAGGATTTTGTCATAATTTGTATTGGTTGCATTGCTTATAGTGAGATCCTATACATAATTCCCTTCAAGGACGACGATGATGATGATGATGTTGAAGACCAAGAATATGATGGTGATGACGACAACAACGATGATGGTCATCATCATCATCATCATCGTTGTCGTCATCATCACCAACGTCCTCATCATCATCATCATCATATTCATAATCATCATCAGCACCATCATGATATTCTTCATCATCATCATATTCCTTATCATCATCATCATAATCATCATCTTCATCATCAACATCTTCGTTATCATCATCATCATATTTGTCATCACCTTAATCAACATCATCATCATATTTGTCATCACCTTAATCAACATCATCATCATCATCATCATCATCATCATCATCATCATCATCATCATCATCATCTTCCTCATCTTCCTCATCGTCAACTTCATCATCATCTTCATTATCATGAGTAGAAGTTTTTTTGGATTTCTCTATTTTTGCATGAGTAGAAGTTGTTTACATTTTTTTAAGCCTTATCTCTTTGGAAATATAATCAATATTTCCATGGGTTTCCACGATCTTTAAAATCTAGGGGCTTTCTCTATTTTGGCATGAGTAGAAGGTATTCACATTTTTTTAAGCCTTATCTCCTTTTAAATATAATCAATAAAGTTTCTTTGTATGGGTTTTGTATGGGTTTTGTAGGGGTTTCAATGGTATCAGGAAGACCTATTGTTATGAAAATAAGGGTTACTCCTATGGATTTTCATGGTTTTTTTTGTTTCAAATAAGGGTTTTTCATATTGTATTCATGGTACCATGGATACCTCATTTTGTATAAATAAAGGTCTCTATGGTTACCATACATACCTCTTTTGTATAAATAGGGGTTTCCATGGCACCTTGGATACATTTTCTTATGGTTCCTTTTTTCGGTATAAATAGGTGTTTCTCACTTTTCTTGGTAATTATATCACTTCGTAAATATAATTAGAAAATTTAATCTTGAGGGATTTCCATGGTACCATGTTCATAGGTCTTCATATACTATAAGTTAGGTGATCTCTCTGATTTTTGTATAGATATGAGTTATTAACTTTATTTCGTAATTTTATCACTTCAAAATATAATTAATAAAGTCTCTTTCAATTAGTGTTCATCCATTAAAATCACAATCACCAATCTTAGGTGTTGATATGGACTAGATATTTTGTTCATTTTTCTTTTCTTTAAAGAGTTATTTTTAGTTACTTTTGTTGTTGTAGTGGAAATTCCACTTTCAAATAGAGGCACATCGAGAATGGGATCTTCAAAATATATGATAATTATATGTGTAAGAAACAATATTTTCTCATCTCTTTTGGTGGTAGAATGTCATGTTAAGGATGTGATGCCTTGTATTTGATCATTTAGGTTTTGTAAATGTTGTGTGTTTGTTAGCAGTTAAGAGAGCATCTAAAGTCTAGAGGCTCAAATATTACTAAAATTAAAATAGAAGAAACACTAAGTTAAGGCGACTTGTAATGTTTCCCATAACAAAACTAAGTATATTGGTAGTGAATAAATAATATAAACGAAGCATTGATATGGAATTTTTAAGTGGCAATTTATAAGAGCATAAACAAGAACATAAATGTAACAAATGAATGATGAGTTAAAGGTTTATTGATCCACCTCCTTGACCTAATGTTTGTAACAAAATGTTAGCATCCAAATATGCCAAAACACCCTACGAACACCAACAATTCGTTATAAAGTTGGCCATGACAATTATATAGTTTTCCATAACAAATCTAAGCATATTGATAGTGAATACATAATATAAATGAAGCATTGATTTGTAATCTTTAAGCGGCAAAGTGGCCAATTTATAAGAGCATAAACAGAACATAAATGTAAAAAATGAATGATGTGTTAAAGGTTTATTGAGCCACCTCCTTGCCCTAATGTTTGTAACAAAATGTTAGCATCTAGATATCAGCCAAAACACCCTATGAACACCAACAATTAGGGTTAATGCTGATGTGTTGGCACTCTTCATGTATATGGATAGGGGATTATATATTCACTACCTAGATTATAGACTTGTACTCCTTTTTGTTAACATGGATATTCGATTGCAATAAAGCTATGTGAGATGCATGTTTAAAAAAATTGAGTTCATTAGAACAATCAATATTCAATATGAGCCATTTCTTAGAATCTCCAAGTAGAGAAGACACATTGAAAGGGCATAGATGCAAGAAATAAGATAAATTTTATATAGATTGAGGTAAGTTTCTTAGTAAAAAAATGTGGAGATCATGTTTCTCTAGGTTAAGATGATTTTTGAGAAACACATGTTGTGGAGGAAGATTAAACATCAAAGAGGGAATGCTTTGAAAGTAGTGAGCATGGAATTTTCAAAATGAAAATGTTGGCCACACGAAAAACTTTGGAGTATGAAAGTTTGAGAAATATTATGATGATTTAGAGAAGTTATTTATAAATTTATTGTTGAGATAAAGCTTTTGCAACTCACTCGATGCAATGAGTGCTATGTGGACTACTCAATATCATAAAAAAATTTTCATCCTGAATAATACTTATGGGATATGGGTCATGCCCTAATGACATACTCTATGAAAATAATTCAAAAAATGTTATCTCAACTTTATAAGGTTCAAATTCTTAAAGAGAGATACTCACATGGTTTTGTGGTAATGCCTTGATTATAATTTATATGTAATTGTAGTAGAGACTTGGACACCTATTGGAAGTAGTGCACATTGAAGACTAGACTAGGGGCATATCCTTTGAAGGTTATTTCATTAATGTTCATTTTGTAAATGATCCAACCTTGACCCTATATTTCTCACATAAATTAATGGAATGAACTCTTCCATGTTTCAATACTTTTGTTGAACTAATATGGGGCTTTGGTTTGCAAGGAATAATTAGAAGTAATTATAATCTATCAAGAAGTCTACCTAGAAGTGCATATGGCATAATGAAAAATCACCCAACAAGGGAAATCTATTAGATACCTAAGTGTCCTTGTGGGCATCATTGTCTCATTAGTTCAACAAAGATTATTGAGTAAGATTGAAAGTAAATTACAAAAGGAATCTTGTGGAGATATATCTCTATAAAGTAAACTTAGCATATTGGATGGGAACTATTATATGTACTCTTTATGAAGACAAAGGCGACCTATGTTTCATTGATATACATTTTGGAGGAAAATCTTGGCATTGGATTGGATTGTAAGAGCCACATATGGAGATGCTCCCCAATGGGTTCTTAGGCTTAATATAGAGAAAACTATGCTTTTTCATGGGACTAAAGGGGTACTTCATACTTTGCCATCTAGAGGGGCTAATTTCAAGATAACATGTTTGTTAATTCTCAAGAGAAATCGGATTTCCTTTTAGGTTATTTGGAAGGAGTTGAGGTGGTATTTTGATGACCAAATAACACTTATAGGACCCAAGGGCCTTGTGCTTCATTTAATCCACATAAGTTTTCATAAAGGACTTGAACAAATTAATAATCCATAGCATGAAACATAATTCAAAATACAATTGAGGTTCTCACAAGGGTCTGCTTATTCTCATTACCTATCAAAGTATTACAAGATACCAATTCTCATCAACTACAACTTGGACTTAGGTTCTTCTTATTATCTCTCTACCTCTACATGGTCTCTATCCTCGCTCTCCATATATTTGTATTTAAGAAAACCTCCATGAGCTACCTTGCAACTCTTGTAACCCATTCTGACCCAATATTGATTGTCAGAAACCAATATTTGCTTCTCAGAAGCCAACTCTTTACTCGACCAAACAATCAAAGGTCGTCTCAAGAAGCATATATGGTATCCTCTTGGAAATATATGATCTATATTGTTTTTGGCTTATTTGGAAAACTATCATTCTAAAATATTACAAATCTACAAATTTAAAAGACTATGTGGGCATCGTTCAATGATTTGTTTTTATAATTGATGATCTCTTCTATGAGATGTTGAAGCTGTGAAGCATCCTTGTTGTTTAAGCTAAGCGTTTGTTGTCAAATATGTTGGGTGTAATCCTAAGGAACTCAAATCGCTTTGAAATTTGCAGTGAGGGTTTGTTCTAGATATAACTCGTTAGAGCGTGGCAAGTAGAAGAACCCTCTGAAATTTTGAACACAAGTTTGAATGACCAAATTTTCCATGTCAAATATGATTTACAAGAGCTGTATCTAGGTATGTAGATTGCACCCATGAAGCTCCACGAAATAATTTTTATCACTCCTAAAACAATTGCAACCTCTACATCAAGAGGCTAATCATGGATCTATAGCTTGTTGGATTGGACCCTGATCTTTCCATACATGGATTTGTAAAGAATAATCATCCTGCACATCCACAGTGGACAATGAGGATACAACCATTGTTTTTTATTGAGAGAATTAAGGGGCCTTCATACCCATTGGGAAAACCCACAGATCTTGTCGATTTAGTAGTGATACGCTCTTCCAACACTTGCAATTTGCACCAAAATCGACACCAAATCAATACTGCCTCTATCTTTTATCTGTGCATGGGAACTCACAGAAGAAGGAGATAGAATGAGTATCCTGAATTCAAAAGCATTCCTCCTGTGGTCTCTGTTGTACATTATTTGAATACAATAAGATATAAATCCTAAAATATGTAGCAAGCATGGCATGAGGTTTTGAACATCAACAACATTAAATAACGATGGAGTAAATCACCAACAAACAAACAATGCATCAACGCAGATATGTGATGGTGCTTGTGATCATGCAAGAGAAATGGAGAAGACTCAATAACCATTCAATCAAAGGATTGAAGGTAGCGATTGATTTTTTTATTGGGATTTATACCACATTGCCAGTGCAGTCATGTTTGCATGATTTTATATGGGCCGACCTATCTAGTTGTATTTGACGCATAATGCAAAGGTATGGTGGGGTCTCTAGGTGCTTGGACTTCACATGTAGTCACCAGCCTGGAGCCCGAGACAACCTGCCGGGCCCCCTACCTTTTGGAAGAGGTGACAATGACCATTGATTAACAACAAATTAGAAAATAATATGTTTTGATGGCTACGAAAAACATTTTTTTAATGTTCTTATTGTTTAAAATGAAATTTTTTTAATGCGCATGCTTGTTTATAAGTGCTAAATATTTTTTTAATGTTCTTATTGTTTAAAATGAAAGATATTTTTTTAATTCTCATGCTTGTTTATAAGTGCTTGTGAAACATGGATGGAGCTCAATGTAAGCTTTGGATGACTTTAAGATAACAAATAACCCAGTCACAACTTCTTACACAATGCGTAAGATGCATTTCTCTCATGACAGATTTCTACAAGTTTCTACACAATGTGTAAGATGCATCTATCACATAATATATCTCATGTCAAAAGGTCACCCTTTGCTTGGCCATGCCTTTCTTGTATGCATTTCAAACACAATAAACAAATAATCAATATGTGCTGCAAACTAAAAATAGCTGTAAAAGATCAAGAAAACTAACTTACAATAACTTTCACAAATTTTTTACATTATCAATTATACAATTATTTATACAACTTAAATACCTCTCTATATTCTTAGTGTCTTCATGAATTATTAAGGAAACAAAAATAATGTGCAAGCTAATTGGAAAAAGTAAGTATATATGTTATATGCATAAATTATTTTATGGTTCTAGAGTATAACTTAAAATTGTTTATGAATAATGTTAACACTAAAATTGTCGTCAGTTTTTGTGTGTTTTCTTAAATATTTATTCATCTTTTTCATTTTCATTCTATTTTTATTTTAGATTTTAAATGCTTTTAATAAATGATTTTGATTTTCTCTTTTGTATTATGTTGTAGTTTTCTTTTGGTTTTAATTAGTTTACCCCTAATGGCACCTTTAATGGCTTATCAAGTATTATATATCTTTCAAAGTCCTTAAAATGCTTATTAAAATTATACATTTATATGAAATCTAAAGTTTAACCTTTGTGTATGAGTTTATGTGCCAAAATTGCATGTGGAGTATTCCCGCAGAGCAAGGCCCAAATCAAATACTCTTGCGCGTTGCAGGAATCAGGCATCATGAGGGTCTGTGGTTTCTTGATAGCAGAACGTTGCCATTGCATTTAATGATGAAGGACGAGCTTCTAGAAACCTGTTTACTTCATTATGACTTCTGTATAAACCATTTGTAGCTATCATTAACGAATTGGGGTTGTTAATGTCACAATTTCATATTTGGGATCTCGGATTCTAGAATATGAGGAGGCTAATAGATCCCAAGCTAAAGGAAGAGAAGGTCACTATTATTGAAGACTCTTTAGGTGAAGAGGATGGGAATGGTAGAGTTGAGTTAGATTTAGTTGAATGAAATGATAGCTCAAATTGTTAAGGAATGTGAAATAGTTGCAGAACAAGAAATGGTGATAGAGCGGGGAATTATCCCGAGTATTGAACAACCATCTACTTCAACTTTTCCCCTCTCAGGTGCAGCAACCAAAAATCAATAGGAAGAAGAGTTAATCTTTAACAAGTTGAATATTCCATTTGGGGTAGAACTGCATAGTTTTGCTCTATTTTTTTCTGGGTTTGTCATTTAAATTGAGCACAGATTACGAGGTGGTGGAAATAATTTTGAGAAAAACAAGAGATGTTTTTGTCCACAACAGAATGATTTAAGAAAACCTCTCTTAGTTTTGCAACAACTGCCATAGTTTGGAAGATTCGAATTCATCTTTGTGGCCTATTGTTCAGGGTTTAAAAGATTTAATAATTTATTGTTTTACTCACAAACATTCGGCACGTCTTCCGATCAACTTGAGATTAATTTTTAAAAACAAAGAGAGTTTTTGGTTCTTCATGGACTCATTTAAATCTAACAAGTGTTGTGAATCAAGAGATATGGAGGCGTTTTTGAGAACCAATTTTCCAGAAATTCGCCTAATTTCCCAAAGTCCGATTTGCTATTTTTAGTTAATTGTCTTTAAAAGAGTCAAGTTAGAATGTAACTAATTGATGTAACTACTTCAAAATTCAACCTAGAAGGTAGTGATGGAACTACTCTACTTTTGTAATGATAAAAGGAAGATAAGCATACAATTCATGGGTTGGATTTATGTTTCAAGAAACACTATAAAGTGAAAAATTTTGAAAAATTTTGGAGACATTTTCAGACTGATACACATATCTCTCCTGTAAGTTTTTAAAGATTGAGATTGGAATATATACTTATAATCCATTTTATCTGATTTTACTGTTTTATCTCTGATCAGTTTGATTACTCAACTAGTGATTTCATTCCTTGCTTAAAGTTTTATTCATGGAGTGCTCATGTGTTGTTGATAAACCAATATTGTGTTTATGAATGTGTTGGCTTATATTTAATCTTTGAAGTATAAAATGTCTCATTTTTTTGATGTGTTACATGATTTACTTTCTGTATGAGTTTGTATTTGTTTGAATAAAATATTATTTTCTTGGATACGAAACTCTCCAACCAATAAACTATAAAAACAAAACCCTATTTCATGCTTGTTATGTTGAGATTGTTGAGATTTTAGTAGCTTGCCCCTCCATAGTCTAGGGACAATTTCTAGCACAAACAGATTTGGAATCGTTGCCGGGGATGGAAGTGAAGATCATCTTCCCCGGGAAGAACCATAATGACACAGATCTGACTCTTGATGGAAGACAAGAGAAGGACATAGAGATAGACTGTAATCATCTTCCTAGAGATTCCATGATTAAAGACTCTACTAGAAGAAGAATTCTACTGATAAGAAATGAACAAGCCAAATGGAAAGACCGAGTATCAACTTGTTAGTTTTCTCCATGAAATCTTGTTCTTATTCATCAACTATTTTTTGTCTTTCCCATTACATGTCAAAAGAATCATTCTTTGCTTTGCTTACTATGAACCTTCAATTACATATCCCTATTTCGAAGAAAAAAGTTTGCATTCCTCTTGCATTGTAGATGTTGAGCATGTCCCTTCACTTCAATCTATTGAGAAGAATGATGTATGTATTCAAGTCCTTCCCGAATCTGATCATCCATGTAACCTCGAGGAGTCCACTATTAGTGAGCCTTTCCATCATCCTGTTAATCCTCATTTTTAGCCTACTACTTTTCAAACTAAAATCAGAAGTAGGTTGTTTAAACCTCTTAGGCTGCCATCTCACTTACATCCTTACCCTTCCTACTTTGTTGACTATCTTCCTCGATTTACTGGAGAACACCATATCACAGCAGAGAATCATTTGGGATCTTTTCATAATTTCATTAACAATTTTTAAATCATGCATGAGGATGTTGTGATGACGTTATTTTCAAAATGTTTAGTTGGAGATGACGGGTCTTGGTTTCAAAGTTTAAAAGCCATTTCAATTGGATCGTGGGAAAAGTTACATGATGAGATTTTGAGGTATTGGGGTGAGAACAAATCTTTGGAGCAATATCTTTTTGAGTTCTTTTCCATGAAAAGGGAAGAGGATGAACATATTACTAAATTCAATCAAAGGTTTTATAGTTTTTTAATCTGAGCATGCCCAGGGAGATCATCCCTTTAGAAAAAGTTGCTATGATATATTATGCAGCAGCTCATCAACAATCAGATTTAGTTCTTTATCTCAGAGAAAGAAAGTCACCATCCTTGCAGCATATTTTTGTTGATGCTAAGGAAGTGGAGAACAATCTATGGGCTTGTGGTAAGCTTCATGATCAAATTCTTGATAAAGATTCTAATGTGCAGGATATGGAAGAAGTGTACGAACAGCAGGGATCAACCTTGATGTTTTATTCTTGACGAAATGAATATATGTCATCTTCATGTTTATACTTAACTCCAACTATTACAATTAGTGAACTAGATGTGTTAGCTATTAGTGATGTGAAAGATGCATCTACTTCTCAATTGCATCAACAAAATGATTTCATATATGCAATAAGAAATTCTTTTGGTTTAGAATATAAGAGTTATTTTATTATGAATTCTTTGACTAATTTTCATAAGGATGATAATGCTTATCAGCAGGATGATAAGTTTGCAGCGAATAAGGATAATTTCCTTTCAAATCAAGCTACTTATTTTCAGTGTCTTGCCATCGATATTAAATATCAACTGCCATTCTTGACTTATGATGAATTTCAAGATTTTATTTTCTCAAGTTTTAGACACGGATTTTATTTGCAGCAAAAGAATGAAGCTGAGGATGTTAGTACCGATCAGATGCATGAAGAAACATTCCAGTAAAGACGAGATCCTATTGCACATGATGTTCCTACTTTTGAAATTGATTCAAGTAATTTGCAGCCATCTGTTTCTCATGACTGCCATGATATTTTAAGTGTTGTTCAAATAGTTTATGTTCAGAAAAATTATGAAAGTATTCAAGATAAAATATAGTGGAAGCTATGTCTTTTTTATCATCCAAGAATGTTTTGTCAAGAGTTTCAAGATCCCATAGTTGAACGGTTGGAGTCTTTAGTTTCAAAATCTTTACATGCTGACAATTTCACTATGGTGTTTCATTACAGCTATGAATATAAGCCGTCCAAGAACTTTTTGTTGCATACATTAATTTTTTGTTATGTTTTCTCAGACAATTGCAAGCATAAAGCCATGCAACGAAATCAGTTGCTTGATTGGTTATTTTGGAAATTTGTATATACACGAGCAAATCAGTTTTCAATTGGTTAACATAGGGATTTGTAAATAAATAAGCTCATCCCTTGAGCATGGTTTCAGTTTGTAGAGTGCAAGTATGGTTTGGAATGAGCAGTTTCAGTTTGTTTTTAACAGTCAAAAGAACAGGGTTGCAAGTTTTGGAATAGGTTTGGAATGAGATACAGCTAACTCCATCGCCCAATGAATAAGGCACAAGGTCTATAGGTTCTTCAAACCTCACAAGGAGGCTTTCATCCCTCAGCAGGAGCCAGATGTTAACACTGAAATTGTCTTCAGTTTTTGTGTGTTTTCTTAAATATTTATTCCTCTTTTTCATTTTCATTCTATTTTTGTTTTAGATTTTAAATGCTTTTAATAAATGATTTTGATTTTCTCTTTTGCATTATTTTGTAGTTTTCTTTTGGTTTTAATTAGTTTACCCCTAATGGAACCTTTAATGGCTTATCAAGTATTATTTATCTTTCAAAGTCCTTAAAATGATTATTAAAATTATACACTTATATGAAATCTAAAGTTTAACCTTTTTGTATGTGTTTATGTGCCAAAATTGCATGTGGAGTATTCTTGCAGCGCAAGGCCCATATCAAATAATCTTGTGCACTGAGGAATTAGGCATCATGAGGGTTCATGGTTTCTTGATAGCAGAATGTGGCCATTGCGTTTGATGATGAAGGATGAGCTTCCAGACACCTGTTTACTTCATTATGACATCTGTATAAACCATTTGTAGCTATCCTTAATGAATTGGGGTTGTTAATGTCACAATTTCATATTTGGGATCTCGGATTCTAAAATATGAGGAGGCTAATAGATCCCAAGCTCTAGGAAGAGAAGGTCACTATTATTGAAGACTCTTCAGGTGAAGAGGATGGGAATGGTAGAGTTGAGTTAGATTTAATTGAATGAAATGATAGCTCAAATTGTTAAGGAATGTGAAATAGTTGTAGAATAGGAAATGGTGATAGAGCAGGGAATTATCCCGAGTATTGAATAGCCATCTACTTCATCTTTTCCCCTCTCAGGTGAAGCAGCCAGAAATTAGCAGGAAGAAGAGTTAATCTTTAACAAGTTGAATATTCCATTTGGGGCAGAACTGCATAGTTTTGCTCTATTTTTGTTATGTTTTTGTCATTTAAATTGAGCATGGATTACGAGGTGGTGGAAATAAGTTTGAGAAAACCAAGAGAGTTTTTTGTCCACAACAGACTCATTTAAAAAAACCTCTCTCATTTTTGCAACAACTGTCATAGTTTGGAAGATTCGAATTCATCTTTGTGGCCTATTTTTCAGGGTTTAAAAGATTTAGTAATTTATTGTTTTACTCACAAACGTTCGGCACATCTTTCGATCAATTGGAGATTAATTTTTAAAAACAAAGAGAGGTTTTGGTTCTTCATGGAATCATTAAAAAAAACCTCTCTTGTTTTTCTAAAAGGTGTTGTGACTCAAGCGATATGGAGGCGTCTTTGACACCAAATTTTCCATAAATTCGCCTAATTTCCCAAAGTCCGATTTGCTTTTTTTAGTTAATTGTCTTTAAAAGATTCAAGTTAGAATGTAACTAATTGATCTAACTAATTCAAAATTCGACCTAGAAGGTAGTTATGGAACTAATCTACTTTTCTAATGATAAAAGGAAGATAAACATATAGTTCAGGGGTTGGATTTATGTTTCAAGAAACACTATACAGTGAAAAGTTTTGGAGACATTTTAATACTGATACACATATCTCTCCTGTAAGTTTTAAAAGATTGAGATTGGAATATATACTTATAAGCCATTTTATCTGATTTTACTGTTTTATCTCTGATCAGTTTGATTACTCAACTAGTGATTTCATTCCTTGCTTAAAGTTTTATTCATGGAGTGCTCATGTGTTGTGGATAAACCATGATTTTGTTTATGAATGTGTTGGCTTATATTTAATCTTTGAAGTATCAAATGTCTCATTTCTTTGATGTGTTACATGATTTACTTTCTGTATGAGTTTGTATTTGTTTGAAAGAATGATTATTTTCTTGGATATGAAACTCTCAAACCAATAAACTATAAAAACAAAACCCTATTTCATGCTTGTTATGTTTAGATTGTTGACATTGTACTAGCTTGCCCCTCCATAGTCTAGGAACAATTTCTAGCACAAGCATCTTTGGCACTGTTGCCGGGGATGGAAGTGAAGATCATCTTCCCCAGGAAGAACCATAATGACACAAATCTGACCCTTGATGGCAGACACGAGAAGGACATAGAGATAGACTGCAATCATCTGCCTGGCGAATCCATGATTAAAGACTCTACTGGAAGAAGAATTATGCTGATAAGAAATGAAGAATCCAAATGGAAAGACCAGGTATCAGCTTGTTAGTTTTCTCTATGAAATTGTGTTCTTATTCATCAGTTCTTTTTTGTCTTTCCCATTACATGTCAAAAGGTTCTATTTTTTCTTTCCCATTACATGTCAAAAGAATCATTCTTTGCTTTGTCTGCTCTGAACCTTCAGTTACATATCCCTATTTCGAAGGAAAAAGCATGTATTCCTATTGCATTGTAGATGTTGAGCATGTACCTTCACTTTAATATGTTGAGAAGAATGATGTATGTATTCAAGTCCTTCCCGAATCTGATCAACCATGTAACCTCAAGGAGTCCATTATTAGTGAGCCTTGCCATCAGCTTGTTAATCCTCATTTTCAGCCTACTACTTTTCAAACTAAAATCAGAAATATGTTGTTTAAACCTCTTAGGATTCCATCTCACTTACATCCTTACACTTCCTACTTTGTTGAGTGTCTTCCTCGGTTTACTAGAGAAGACCATATCACAGCAGAGAAGCATTTGAGATCTTTTCATAATTTCATTGACAATTTTGAAATCATGCATGAGGATGTTGTCATGAGGTTATTTTCGAAATCTTTAGTTGGAGATGCCGGGTCTTGGTTTCGAAGTTTGAAAGCCATTTCAATTGGATCATGGGAAGAGTTACATGATTATTTTTTAAGGTATTGGGGTGAGAAAAAATCTTTGGAGCAATATCTTTCTGAGTTCTTTTCCATAAAAAGGGAAGAGGATGAACATATTACTAAATTCAATCGAAGGTTTTATAGTTTTTATCTCAGTATGCCCAGGGAGATCAGACCTTTAGAAAAAGTTGCTATGATATATTATGCGGCAGCTCATCAACAATTAGAGTTAGTTCTTTATCTTAGAGAAATGAAGTCATCATCCTTGCAGCAAATGTTTGTTGATACTAAGGAAGTGGAGAATAATCTATGGGCTTGTGGTAAGCTTCATGGTCAAATTCTTGATAAAGATTCTAATGTGCAGGAGATGGAAGAAGTGTATGAACAGCTGGGATCAACCTTGAGGTTTTATTCTTGTCGAAATGCTGATATGTCATCTTCAGATTTATCCTTAACTTCAACTATTACAATTAGTGAATTAGATGTGTCAATTATTAGTGATGTGAAAGATGCATCTAGTTCTCAATTGCATCAACAAAATGATTTCAGATATGCAACATAAAATTATTTTGGTTCAGAATATAAGAATTATTTTATTATGAATTCTTTGACTGATTTTCATAAGGATGATCATGCTTATCAGCAAGAGGATAAGTTTGCAGCGAATAAGGATAATTTCCTTTCAAATCAAGCCACTTCTCCTCAGTGTCTTGCGATCGATATTAAAGATCAACTGCCATTCTTGACTTATGATGAATTTCAAGATTTTATTTTCTCAAGTTTTGGTCAAGGATTTTATTTGTAGCAAAAGATTGAAGCTGAGGATGTTAGTACTGATCATATGCATGAAGAAACATTCCAGCAAAGATGAGATCCTATTGCACATGATGTTCATAGTTTTGAAATTGATGCAAGTAATTTGCAGCCATCTGTTTCTCATGACTGCCGTGATATTTTAAGTGATGTTCAAATATTTTATGTTCAGAAAAATTATGAAAGTGTTCAAGATAAAATACAATGGAAGCTATGTCTTTTTTATTAGCCGAGAATGTTTTGTCAAGAGTTTCAAGATCCCATAGTTGAATGGTTGGAGTCTTCATTTTGAAAAGCTTTACATACTCACAATTTCAGTATGGTGTTTCATTACAGCTGTGAGTATAAGCTGTCCAAGAACTTTTTGTTGCATGTACATTAATTTTTTGTTATGTTTTCTCAGACAATTGCAAGCATAAATCCATGCAATGAAATCAGTTGATTGATTCATAATTTTGGAAATTTGTATATATATGAGCAAAGTAGTTTTCAATTGGTTAATATAGGGATTTGTAAATAAATAAGCTCATCTCTTGAGCATGGTTTCAGTTTGTAGTGTGCAAGTATGGTTTGGAATGAGCAGTTTCAGTTTGTTTTTAATAGTCAAAAGAGCAGGGTTGCAAGTTTTGGAACAGGTTTGGAATGAGATACAGTTGACTCCATCACCAAATGAATAAGGCACAAGGTCTACAGGTTCTTGAAACCTCACAAGGAGGCTTTCATCCCTCAAAAGGAGACAGATGTTAACACTGAAATTATCCTCAAGTTTTGTGTGTTTTCTTAAATATTTATTCCTCTTTTTCATTTTCATTCTCTTTTTATTTTAGATTTTAAATGCTTTTAATAAATGATTTTGATTTTCTCTTTTGTAATATGTTGTAGTTTTCTTCTAGTTTTAATTAGTTTACCCCTAATGGCACCTATAATGGCTTATCAAGTATTATATATCTTTTAAATTCCTTAAAATGATTATTAAAATTATACACTTATATGAAATCTAAAGTTTAACCTTTGTGTATGAGTTTATGTGCCAAAATTGCATGTGGAGTCTTCCCGTAGCGCAAGGCCCAGATCAAATACTCTTGCGCGTTGCAGGAATCAGGCATCATGAGGGTTCATGGTTTCTTGATAGCAGAACGTGGCCATTGTGTTTGATGATGAAGGACAAGCTTCCAAACACATGTTTACTTCATTATGACATATGTATAAACCATTTGTAGCTATCATTAATGAATTGGGATTGTTAATGTCACAATTTCATATTTAGGATCTTGGATTCTAGAATATGAGGAGGCTAATAGATCCCAAGCTGAAGGAGGAGATGTTAAATTTTCAGAATTTACTTCAATCTGATCTAGGATCTTAACTGAGAGAACAACATGTACAACATATCTACAGCATATCAATCATGGACACAATAATGCAAGCACATAAGAGACACACAGTTTACTTAGGGAAAACCAGAAAGGTGAAAAACCCCAATAACTTCCTCAGAGATAGATAGAGCAATGATACAACAAGAATACAAGAGATAGTCTTCTCCTAGCAGCAGCGCCTCCTCCTCCACAAGTGCGCCACTCTCCCAAGTGTGAGTGAGAGAATAGAATGTGTAAAATGAGAGAGACACACTCTCTATTTATACACTAACTTGACTTGACCTTTACTCAACTAGGTCGGCCTCAACTTAACCACTTAACATAATGCTGACTAGGCCGACCCCCACTAGGGTGGTCTAATAACCCTTTGACCCACATGGCCGACCCCCAATAGGGTGTTCTAATAACCCTTTGACCCACATGACTTATACAGGGCCGACCCCAACAAGGTGGTCTAATAACCCATCAAGTATAAGTTACGACACTTACAATATAAATGACCACACTTCCATATAGAGGAATAATAACATCTCTATAGGAATACAATATACATATATGTGAAATACATTCCGAAGTTACATATACATCAACACTCCCTCTTAACTAGGAAGGTATTTCTTGACACAGGTCTTCTAGCACAAGTCTTCTTCTCTGGATCATCGTCACTGGATAATCATCATCGAGTCATCATCATCGTCACTAGTGTTGCTATCTCAATCAATCTTTGAATCTACTTGTCATAGGAAGTTCTACAGAGCCAATCCTTTTTCATACTGGATGTAGGCCCACCCCTTGTAGGTCTTCATCATCACTGTCCATACTATGGAATCCTCGGGACTTATTACGTGCATCACAAAACCTAGCTACAGCATCCCAGGCTATTACGAGCACACAGCTCTACCTGTCGGATCTCCCAGGAGCACATTACATGTGACCCATCACAAAACCTGGCTGAAGCATCCCAGGCTATTATGAGCACATAGCTCTACCTATCGGATCTCCCAGGAGCACATTACATGTGATCTCACTACAAAACCTAGCTGAAGCATCCCAGGCTATTACGCGCACACAGCTCTACCTGTCGGATCTCCCTGGAGCACATTACATGTGGTCCACCACAAAACCTAGCTGAAGCATCTGAGGCATTTTTCATCCTGTCCAGATCTCCCAGGAGCAAATTACATGTGGTCATGACAAAACTTGGCTGAAGCATCTGAGGCCTTTTTCATCCTATCCAGATCTTCCGGGAACAAATTACATGCCATAGGACAAAACCTCGCAAGAGAATCTCAGGATGTTACGGGTACACAACTCCGACCTGAAGATATCCCAGGGCACAAATTACATGTCCTCCCAGAGCAATGTCTCAAAAGAGCATCCCAGGTTGTTACGGGTACACAACTCCGACCTATAGGATCTCCTAGACATGCTCATCTGCACAACCTATTCCACAGCCACAAAGTATCAACCTGATACTCACCATACATCATCTGATGTACACATGATCATCCTGATCATCATCACTGCAACATCCTGTTGCATGTCATCTAGAGAAACATCCTGAAGCTCGTCATCCATGATCATCCTGATCATATAATGCATCTACTTGATGCATACCAAGTATCTACCTGATACATATCATCATACATGATCCACCTGATCATACCTGATACATATCAACATACATGATCTACCTGATCATACAATGTATCCACCTGATACATATACAGATACATGGTCCAAGCATCCAACATGATGCATATACAAAATACATACAAATGATCCAACTGGTCATATCCATCATCCAACATGATGCATATATACATAAATGATCCAACTTATCATAACAAGCATCCAACATGATGCAATGATCCAACTGATCATAACAAGCATCCAACATGATGCATACACAGAGCAATAACTGGAGCATCGTCCTGATGCTCATCATCCATGATCCTCCTGATCATCATAGCATTGTCCTCTTCAAATCATCTCATCGTCCACGAAGCACAACCCAGATGCACATCATCCAACACTTACACCAATGACATGGGAGAACACATCTACCACCATTCGGGGAAGGCTCCAGCCCTTACTTTTTCACCATGGGAGAACACATCTACCACCATGAAAAAAATGGCTCAGCAATTACATCATGACCAAGGGAGAACACATCAACCATGTCAGAAAAGCTCATGTGCATCTGCATCTTCCAGACTCATCACTTCCTTTTGGAAGGAACCTCGATCTGAAGTGCATCAAGCCTCTCTCTGAAGTACTCAAACTGCACTCTAGCCAATGGCTTGGTCAATACATCTGCAACCTGCTCATCTGTCGCAACATATAGGAGCTTCGGTTGTACTCAGTGCTATGCAGGACTGCTTCCTGCTAAACCAAGAGATCACACCTGATCCCTATCTGCAGTGCTGCCTGCCCAATCTGAATCAACATAACCCTACAGGTTAAAATTTTGATTTGCATCATACTTGAGCCCATAAACAACTATAACCTTCAGGTACCTCAGAATATGCTTTACAACAACCAGGTGAACACTCCTTAGATCCATCAGGAACTGGCTCAATGTGTTCACCGCAAAGCAAATATATGGTCTCATGTTCATTAGGTACATCAAGGACCCAATCATCTAATGATACATAGTGATATCAACCAGCTTAGATGAAGCATCACACAGAAGCTTCAGGTTCGATGCCATAGGTGTGGCCATAGCCTTGCAATCCATCATCCTGAACCTCTTCAGGATATCTACTGCATACTTCCCTTGTCCAAGGAAGATTCCATCTGCACTCTGCCACACCTCCATGCCAAAAACAAATAGTGCATCATCCCCAAGTTCTTCAACTCGAACTCGGCAGCAAGCTTTCGCTACATGTCGGCAATCAATCTATCCTCACCTATTACAAACAGGTCATCCACATAGTAGTATCACTGGATTGCCTTCCTCATCCTTGTAGTAAAGGTTGGAATCCGCTTTACTCTTGGTAAAGCCGAAACTAGATAGAAATCTGTCTATCCTACCATACCAAGTTCTGCACATATATGAGTCCCTGTCATGTGTCTTAGAACCAAGTAGCTGCACCACATACACTTCTTCTTCAACTACACCATTCAAGAAAGTGTATCTTCCTCTTCATCATTGCAGCCAGAGCAAGTACTGATTTAATGGAAGTGTATTTGGCTACAAGAGCAAAAGTCTCTATGCTACCACCTGCAACATGCTTGATCTTGTAGATCCTCTTGGAAGTCACTACAAACTCCCCTTCAGGTCTTGGGACTGCATCCCAAACATCTTCATGATCGAATGGTACTCCTCGATTATGGCATTCTTCCCAAATCCTAGGAACTTCAATATCTTCAATATTTTCAATAGATAACTTTGTTGTTGAACAAATGTTGTAGTCCTTCTTTTGTAGGTGATGGTATACGATCTTTCCTACACAACAAGTTAAATTGCATGATTAGAAAACATCTCATAGTTTTCAGAACAAATTCTTACACATAAAGAAATATGTCATACAATCATGCAATTATCTTAGCCAATGCTTCAATACAACATTTATCCATATTCTGTAACTTTCTATATGCCTTCCAATCTCTACCAGAACATTGTTAAGAGTGTGCACAACTCCTAACATGTCAGCAAAGAGGTTTCATTCTAGATAAGTAGCAATGGAATGTTGTACTGTGCAATAGGCCACTTACCCATGTATATTAGTAGTATAATGTTCATCAATGCAACTATTCTAATATGCATAATACACAACCTAATTCTAGGAACATAAGCATATACATCATTGAATAACATTATGTAAGAAATGACAATTCAAATACTTATCTTTGTTTGGTTGCTGGGTGGACTTCCTCTGAATCTTTGCAACTCCATTCTGATGTGGATTGTGAGAAGTGGTCAACTCCCTCTAAATATCTGCATCCTTGCAAAAACTACTGAAGTGTGCTCCTTTGCTTTCTTGCAGGCACAACTGGAGTGCGCTCCCTCTTGATCTTTGCTTCCGGGATTACCTGTCCTTGAACTTATATCCATCCTTATGCATGCTTATTAGTACCATCATTGTGTTATGCTTGAGGAATCATACATAATCACACATTTATTAGTATAATCTTAATACTATCAAAACACAATAATCTTAAGCATGTATAGTCATGATCATTTCAAACAGAAATAATAAGCATTAGTATTCAAGGTTTCAGGGAAGTCTTCTTTTACTTGATCATAGGACTCTTCTGGTTAGTTAAATCATCAATCACGATAAGAGATATAATATGCATAAAACCCATGATTACTCAAACCCATACCTTCATGATTCTTCTGGTTAGTCATATCATCAATTATGGTAAGAAACATAATATGCATACAGCCATGACTATTCAAACCTATGACTTCATGAATAATCATTATCAACAACACAATAGTATGAGATCTTAACACAAGGTAGGATTCTAGCTTGATATAGGAAAAACATACCTACATTAGTATGCTAGCTAGTTATGTCTAACATACCCACATAATGTCTTTTGGTTCTCTTCATTGACTTGTGCTAGTAACCTGCATGTCTCATAAGTTAACCATTGTAGAACCAAGTTATACATACCTTGTAAGTAGATCTTCTATGTGATCCATGACAATGGATGAATCTTTGTCTTCATGTCATCATGATCATATGTTCTTGAAGTAGAACATGATTTGTCTTTCTTGGTGTACCTTTTATGTTAGCGAACAACATAAACCTCATAGAACATCAAAATGCATTAGTACAATCATAAGTGTCAAAACCTTAATCAATGAATATCTTCTATTAAGGTAATACGACAAGTCTAGTAATTAATCAAGATTGTACTGTAATGATATGAAAACAAACATATCATAAACTTAACCATGAATAGAATTCAAAATATACCTGTAAGCCATACCTGTCAAGATTTCTTGTAATCTTCTTATGGAAGGCCTTAGCCTCATCTCCCTTTGAAATAGGAAATTCTTCACTTATGCAGGTGACTAATCCATCCTCTTCTAGGATTAACCCAATCCACTTGATTTGCAGGAATTGGATCTGGAGATGTAATAGGGTTTGTTAGAGAAACCCCAAAATTCATACTTTGAATTTCAAACTTTCGAAAGGATAGAAATATGCACCTTGATGAGCTAATCAAGTTGGTATATTCAGAATTTGAAAACTGCAAAGTTTCACTCCTCAATTTTGCCTTTGAAACTTCCAGATTCATTGGACATGACCCTGAACTGGGGTTTGATGAAGCCCACTCTTCTTCCCAATCAAAAGGTCTGATACAAAGCTCTAAGCTTCTATTTTTCTGAGGAGCTTCTAGTCGTGGTCACAGATTTCAAAAATTCCCATTTTTATAGAAGCCCTATTTTTCCACTTTTCTTATCAAAATCCTGAACTAGGGTCTGATCAAGCACGGCCTTATGCCCAACCAAAAATTATGATCTTGGTCTATAAATTTCGATTTTTATGAGTAGCATTCAGCCGTGGTCTCCAATTACAAAAATTCCAACTTTATCCGAAACCCTAAGTTCCGGAAGACATGAATGAAGGTGTTCAAAAATAATTATGTTATGACAGAAATATGTACCTGATTGTTTCTAGTGTAAATCTAAACTTTTCGATCCACAGGGTCTGAAAAATTTTCTTTAGATAGCCCAACCTATCATATTTCCATCCCAATAGGTCTGACCTCAATTGGATTCTCTGAGAGAGAGTTATGCCAAGTGTCTCAATGTGACCTGTTTATGGGATAAAACAGGAGAGGAAACTTGTACGGTGTGCCACATGTCACTAGTTCAACTTCAGCCACTAAAAACTGTTCTTGATATAGTACAGTCTGTGTACTACCTGTCACTTTTTACGAAATTGAATTTGGAGCTTCCTAGCCCGATTTATGACCTTTTTTCCAAGGTCACATGTTTATGACTGAGATCTAGAAGAGGCAGAAACCCTATATTGCACAAATCATAAATCACAAAGTGCAAGGAATTAGACATTTTCCTTTGGACACAAGGTACATGGGGATCTGATCTTCGACCTGTAAATGTTTCAGATCCGAAAAATTTGCCAAAATGGATGTATAGAGAAAGTGATACGATGACTGGTTTTTGCTATATCAAGCCCTAGCATCGTAAGTGCAACAAGTGTCATACATGCCATATCATGCCTTCTTTCAAGCTAGCTCTGATACCATGTTAAATTTTCAGAATTTACTTCAATCTGATCTAGGATCTTAATTGAGAGAACAACATGTATAGCAAATCTAAAGCATATCAATCATGGACACAATAATGCAAGCACACAAAAGACACAGAGTTTACTTGGGGAAAACCATAAAGGTGAAAAACCCCAATAACTTCCTCAGAGATAGATAGAGCAATGATACAACCAAAATACAAGAGATAGTCTTCTCCTAGAAGCATAGCCTCCTCCTCCACAAGTGCGCCACTCTCCCAAGTGTGAGTGAGAGAATAGAATGTGTAAAATGAGAGAGACACACTCTCTATTTATAAACTAACTTGACTTGACCTTTACTCAACTAGGTCGGCCTCAACTTAACCACTTAACATAATGCTGACTGGGCCGACCCCCACTAGGGTGGTCTAATAACCCTTTGACCCACATGGTCGACCCCCAATAGGGTGGTCTAATAACCCTTTGACCCACATGACTTATACAGGGCCGACCCCAACAAGGTGGTCTAATAACCCATCAAGTATAAGTTACGACACTTACAATATAAATGACGACACTTCCGTATAGAGGAATAATAACATCTCTATAGGAATACAACCACTTCCGTATAGAGGAGTAATAACATCTATATAGGAATACAATATACATATATGTGAAATACATTCCGAAGTTACATATACATCAATAGGAGAAGGTCACTGTTATTGAAGACTCTTCAGGTGAAGAGGATGGGAATGGTAGAGTTGAATGAAATGATAGCTCAAATTGTTAAGAAATGTGAAATAGTTGCAGAATAGGAAATGGTGATAGAGCAAGGAATTAGCCCGAGTATTGAACATCCATTTACTTCAGCTTTTCCCCTCTCAGGTGCAGTAGCCAGAAATGAGCAGGAAGAAGAGTTAATCTTTAAGAAGTTGAATATTCCATTTGGGGCAGAAATGCATAGTTTTGCTTTGTTTTTTTTCTGTTTTTGTTATTTAAATTGAGCACGGATTATGAGGTGGTGGAAAGGCATTTGATAAAAACAAGAGAGGTTTTTTTCCACAATAGACTCATTTAAAAAAACCTCTCTTAGTTTTGCAACAGCTATCATAGTTTGGAAGATTCAAATTCATCTTTCTAGCACAAACAAATAATATGACGAAAAACAATCAATATGAATATAAATGACATTCTTCATACATTCAAAAGAATCACATTTATGAATAGAGTGGTGATGAAATCAACATATTACTTAAAATTTAGATGACAAGTTCCGTCCAAACAATTAATGCCCAACTAAATGTTCCAGTAAAGATATCCTTAAGATGGATCATTCCATAGACAATGCCATTGATGTCCCCAATGTTTCAAACTATCATAATCATTTTATTTCTTCAACCTTTCATAATGAAATTTTGTCTCATCATATTCCTTATCATCATCATCATAATCGTCATCTTCATCATCAACATCTCCGTTATCATCATCATCATCATCTTGATCATTATCATCATATTCGTCATCATCATCATCAACATCATCATCTTCAACATCATATTCATCATCATCATCATCATCATCATCATCATCATCTTCCTTATCATGATCATCATATTCATCATCATCATCATCATCATCATCATTTTCATTATCATCATCATCATCTTCATCATCATCATCGTATTCATCATCATCATCATCATCATCGTCATCTTCCTCATCTTCATTATCGTCAACTTCATCATCATCTTCATTATCATCATCATTATCATCATCATCATCATCATCATCATCATTATCATGATGATAAATATGATGATGATGATGATGGAGATGATGATGATGATGATCATCTTCATCAAGATCAACATGAGGATGATCATCATCATCATCATAAACATGATTGTCATCATCATCATCGTCATCATCATAATCCTCATCATCATCTTCCTTATCATCATCATTATGATGAAGATGATGATGAGTATGATGATGATGACGATGATGATGATGACGATCAAGATGATGATGATGATGGATATGAAGAAGAAGAAGAAGATGATGATGATGATGATGATGACGATGACGAAGATGATGATGGTGATGATGATGATGACGAAGAAGAAGATGATGATAATGATGATGATGATGACAAATATGATGATGATGATGATGATGATGATTAAGACAATGATCATCATCATCTTCATCATCATCGTCATCTTCATCATCATCATCATCATCATCATCTTCCTTATCATCATGATCATCATCAACTACATGATTATCAACTTCATCATCCTCATCATCATTATCTTCATCACCATCATCATCATCAACATGATCGTCATCATCATCATCATCGTCATCTTCCTTATCATCATCATCATTGTCATGATGATGATGATGACAACAACGATGATTATGAAGATGATGAAGATGATAATGATGGTAGAGATGACGAATATGATGATGATGATGATGAAGATGATGATGAAGATGATGATGGTGATGATGATGGTGATGACGAAGAAGAAGATGATGATGATGACGAATATGATGATGATGATGATGATGATGATGATGATGAAGAATATGATGATGATGATGATGATGATGAGAATGATGATGGCGATGAAGAAGATGATGATGATGGTGATGTCGAAGATGATGATGATGATAACAATGAAAAAGAAGAAGAAGATGATGATAATGATGATGATGATGATGAATATGATGATGATGAGGATGATGATGAGGATGATGAGGATGATGATGAAGATGATGAAGATGAAGATGATGATGGAGATGAAGAAGATGATGATGATGATGATGAACATGATAATGATGATGATGATGAAGAAGAAGATGATAATAATGATGATGATGATGACGAATATGAGGATGAGGATGATGACGATCATGAGGATGACGGTGATGACAATGATCATGAAGATGATGAAGATGATGATGATGATGGAGATGAAGAAAATTATGATGATGATGACGAAGATTGTGATGTCCCCTTCCATCAATCCAGTGCAAGGGAGGAAACATTACCAAACATACCAGGCTTATTTGACAATCTCAGCCCATGTATTACTAAGAAATTCATAATAAATAAATACTTATGTGTGCAAGTTCATACTCAATATAAACACAATGAAATTAAATCATATTTACACACACACAAACAATAATGCATCAGTGTATCTATAACAGGCATATGATGGTTCCACATGCATAGAATTCAATCTCGTTCTCATGCTATGCACATAATTCATGTCAATTTCATTAAGTTAATAATTTTGTTTCATTAACATGGACAATTAACATTTAGAACAGAACACATAATGATCATATAATTTAAACACATAGAACACTTATCTTTGAGATGAAGCTGTCCAAAAAACTGGCTATGTGAGAGCAACGTTCCACCCAACCATAGATCTTTGTCTAGCCTATATTCTTTCAGCTAAGAGATCACCCCCGAGATGGGTTGTGCATCCATTAAGGAGGAACTAGATGGGCTCACTCACAGCCATGGTTTCACTCAATAACTATTCTAAGCCAACACAAAGTTGGGTTTATCAAGCATACAAAAGACAAGGGAGATCAATGCTAAGCAAGTGAGCTCAACCACCAAGCTACAAGCATCTCAAGATAACTCAAACAGTCAAGGCACCCACAGTACCTACCACACCCAACACAAGGAAGGTCCCCTTCTCTGCTGCACAGTCCCTCAGGCGTCCCTTCCCTCCAGTGCTCTTCAGGATGGGCATAGAAAGGTCCAAGCTGCTAAATCCTTGAGATTCCATCCTTCGCTTAGTTTATCAAGCATTCCCAACCTTTGTTCTAGAATTCACACTTGGAATTTCTAAATTCGGTAATCAAATAACTCAATCCCGTCACTGGACTTTTGGGCTATAAAAAATGGGTTTTTCTATGGATTTTAGGGTATCTAATACTCTCAAATTCTCCCCAAGGTTCATATCTATGGATCTCCAATTGGATTTTACTATCAATACCAAATTCTAGGCGTTTATGGCTCTTCAAAACATAGGTTCTTGCAAAGTTAAGATTTTTGGTTTTGCTCACTGCTGGGAATTTGTAATGGATGAAAACTGATGCTGGCCCCTTCCACAATGGAATGGGAATGATGAAGAATCTATTCCCATGAGGTAGAGTGACTTATGGTACAAGAAAAACATAGCCCATACCTGCCATACAAATTTATGGGCTTCCCATTCTCCATTGAAGCCATGAACTGAATTCTTCAACAACTTCGTTACAACTAAATTAAATGTCAGCAAGGAAAGTCAAATGGGTTCACAAGATGACATATGGAATCCTATGGTTCAATCCCACATCCCCCTCACCACTCCCTAGTGGATACACATGGCCCCTTCTCATTAGTTGCTTCCATAGCCAGTTTTGGTATTTTATTCAATATTTATATTTACATCATTTACAATATTCCATGGCTTAATAGCTCATGGGTAATAAAATATCAATTACTTGTCCATTTTAAATAAAATCCAAAAATACACTAGCGGGGACTTGGCCCTGATCTCCAGCCTAGGGAAACATACATCGCATGTATATAATATTTACATTAAAAGTCAATATTTCATAACGGTCAAAATTGGGGTATTACAGTCCTCTTCCCCTTAGAAGAACACCATCCTCGGTGTTCTCAAAACTGAACAAAAATGGAAATGCCTCTCTCATGGCATCCTCCATCTCTCATGTAGCCTCATCGTGACTAAGGTGCTCCCATTAGACCTTTACTTGCACAATGGCTCTGTTCCAGAGCAAAGTGACCTTCTTGTCGAGGATGCGCATAGGCTCTACTTGGAACTGTCCCCCGAGTTCCACCTGTATCACATTCCAATCAATCATATGATTAGGATTATGTACATACTTCTTAAGCAAAGATACATGGAAAACATTATGAGCTCTTATGTTAGCAGGCAATGCAACTCTATATGCAACTGGCCCTATCCTATCTAGGACTTCAAATGGACCACAATACCTTGGTGACAACTTGGCAAAACTCCCCAACTTGAGAGAACTCTTCCTTGGTTTCACTCTCAAATAAACATGATCCCCAATCTGAAATTCCTTATGCACTCTTTTCAAATCTGCATAAATTTTTTTTCTATCCTGAGTTTCCTTTAAATTCTGCCTGATCTTAACAACTTCCTGTTCCATTTCCTTGATCATCTCTAGCCCAAGTACTACCCTGTTCACCGGGCTGTCCCAGTTCGCTGAAGTCCTGCATTCCTTGCCATACAATGCCTCAAATGGACTCATCCCCAATGATGCATGATGTCCATTATTGTATGCAAATTCTACCAAGTGTAGGTAATCTTCCCACTTGGATGGTTTATCAATCACATACATTCTCAGCATGTCTTCAAGAACCTGATTCACCCTCTCAGTTTGGCCATCTGTTTGAGGATGGTATGCTGCACTGAAATTCAATCTAGTTCCCAACTCCTGAAATAATCCTTTCTAGAAATTGGAAGTGAACTTTGTATCATGATCATAAATTATTGCATTGGGCAATCCATGCAATCTTAATATCTCTCTCATGAAGATATTTGCAATTTCATTAGCCTTGTGAGTGGACTTGACTGGAATAAAGTGAGATACCTTTGATAGATTTTCCACCACAACCATGATTGAATCATGCTTCTTGACTGTCACGGGAATACCTATTATAAAATCCATAGAGATCACTTCCCACTTCCACTCTGGAATGGGTAAGGGCTGCAACAATCCTGCTGGATGTTGGTGCTTTTCCTTGACTTATTGGCACTTTTGACACCTAGCATGTACTCAGCTATGTCTTTCTTCATACCATGCCAAAAGTATTGCTTTCTTGCTACTGTTATAGTCTTTTGATATCCTGGATGTCCAGAGTATGGCATTTGATGTATTTCATCACACACTAGCTTCTTCAAATCTGCATATTTGGAATGTACAGTCTACCTTTGTAGATGAGGATATCGTCTTCACCAAGCTGATATCCCACACATTTTTCATCTATATTACCCTGCTGCAACTTTTCTTTAATTTGAAGGCAAGTTTCATCATTGTTTTGGGCTTCAAGAACTCTTGTCTTCAAATCTGATTTACACACACTTAATGTTGCAACATGAAATTTTATGCTAAGAGCATCTGCAACCTTATTCTCTTTCCCTTTCACATGCTTAATTTCAAAATCAAATTCACAAAGAAACTCCATCCATCTAGCTTGCTTAGCATTCAAGTTTGGCTGGTCAAGCAAATACTTCAAGCTCATGTGGTCTGTTCTAAGCTCGAATCTTCTTCCCATCAAATAATGTCTCTACATTTTGAGAGCATGTACTATGGCTGCTAATTCTAAGTCATGTGTGGCATAATTATTTTCATGCTCTTTTAATTTCCTTGATTCATGAAAATCACAAATCCTTATTGCATGAGCACTCCACCTAGCCCTTCAATGCAAGCATCTGTGCACACTACAAAATCTTTCTTTGGATCTGCTATCTTCAAAACAGGAGCGCTGGTAAGTAACTACTTTAAATTCTGAAAACTTTTCTCACATTTTTCAGACCATACAAACTTGATATTCTTCCTTTGCAATGAAGTGATTGGATGGGCTATCTTGGAGAAGCCTTCAATAAACCTTATGTAGTAACCAACAAGGTCCATAAAAGATCTAACATCCGAAACATTCTTTGGAGTAGACCAATCCATGATGGCAATAATCTTCTCTGAATCAACTACAATTCCTTCTTCTGAAATGACATGACCCAAATACTGAACCCTCTTTTGATAGAATTCACACTTGATTAACTTGGCATACAACTGATGTTCTCTAAGGACTTGCAACACCATCCTTAGATGTTCCTCATGTTCTTCTTCATTCCTTTAATAGACAAGAATGTCATCCAAGAACACAATCACAAACTTATCCAAATATTTGTTGAAGACACTAGTCATGAGACACATGAATGTAGCAGGTGCATTGGTAAGACCAAATGGCACCACAATGAACTCATAATGACCATATCTAGTTCTGAAAGTTGTCTTGTGAATGTATTCCTCTTTTATCCTCACTTGATGATAACCAAACTTTAAGTCAATCTTGGAAAACACTTAGGTTCCTTCATTTGATCAAATAAGTCATCAATTATTTGCAATGGATACTTGTTCTTGACTGTCACTTTATTGAGCTACCTATAATCAATACACAACCTTAAGGTCCCATCCTTATTCTTAAAAAATAGCATGGGTGCTCCCCAAGGAGATACACTTGGCCTGATATACCTTTGTCCATTAACTCTTGTAGCTACATCTTCAACTCTACCAATTCTGGTGTACTCATTCTATAAGGAGCTTTGGAATTCGGCACTGCCCCTGGAACAAGATCGATGGTAAAATCAATATCTCTCTTTGGTGGTAGCCCCGACACTTCATACCGAAACACATCTTGGAATTCTTGCAACAATGGGAAATCTTCTATCATTGGACCTTTTTCCTTTGACGAATCCGATATATGGACTGCATATAATTGACAATCGTTCTTATAAAACTTTTTCAACTATAAGGCTGAAATTTGTCTTACTGAAACTTGTTTGGGAATTCCCTTTACCAACCTTGGTCTTCCCTCTTTATCAATGCATTCCAGTGCTTTCTCATAACAGTCCAACTTGGCTCTATTCTTTTCCAACCAATCCATGCCAATTAAGGCATCATAAGATCTTAATGGTAGTACATTTAAATCAGCATGTGTGTGGAGTCCATTCAATTCTATGGGGCACTCCACCACTACATCACTAACTTTTCTCTTGGTCCCTGTGGCTAATTGAACTAACCAAGACTTATTATGCTTCACTTTTCTAAGAGAACAACCTTCAACCAATTTTGGAGAAACATAAGTATGAGTAGATCCTGGATCAATCAAAAGTGAAATAGATTGCTTAGAAATCTTACCTTCAACTTCCACCACTGACGATTGATGGTCTTCCTAATGATTATCCAACATTGCATAAATTCGAGGCATTTCCCTTGCCATGTCCTTCACTGTAGCTGCTCCATTTAAGTTGTGTAAGCTTCGAGGATTCCCTTTCCGATGTGGACAATCTTTAAGCATGTGATTTTCTCCACATCCCCAACACTGAAGTGGCCCTTTTGATGTCTTTTCTACTGCTAGTGCTAGCTTGAATCCACTCCTTGCTTGTTGCCCCTGTGGAAAGGTTCTGGGCTGATTTTTAAATGGTGGTTTGAATCCAATTTTCTATTGGTCAAACCTCCCTCTTGGCTTTCCTTTCCATGTTGGGTTAAACTCTGATTTTTCTTTATTCTGCTCATAGCAATGCATTTCCATTCTAATGGATTCATCAAGACTTGGTGGATTAACAAACTCAATCTTATCTCTGAAACTTTGAGGTAGACTCCTAAAGAAGCATTGGATTTTTACTCTCTCATATTTAATGTAATTCACACACCTCAATAATTCCAAAAATTTATGGACATGTTCTTCCATAGATTTTTTTCCCAACCTGAGTTCATTGAAATATTTTCTCTTATTGTCATAATACCTAGCAGAGAGGTATTTTTCCTTGAAGTGCTTCTTAAGTCTCTCCCAGCTGACCTTCCTTTCACTGATCCCTTTTACTTGCAAGAGGTTATCCCACCAAATTGAAGCTCTGCCATTTATATTGTAAATGGCAATTCTGGATTTTTCATTTCCTGAGTAGTCCCGAATTCTGAAATATTTCTTCATTCCAAAAAGCCATGCTTCTGCCTCTTGGCTAGTCTTTTCATCTCCATCAATTGTGGAAGGCCTTGCCTTCCCGAATTCTCCCGGTGGGATGCCTTTGAACTTCTTCCTTTCATTAAAACTCCTTGTTAACAACAAAATTAACACCCTTAATCAAGTGAAGGAAGAAGCACATTTTTACCATGCACCTGCAGCAGGGAGACATGACACAAGTTCATGCAGAGATGAATCCGCTCTAAGAAATGCATTAAAATGCATTAATTGTGCTTAAAATCATTCTAAATGGTGAAAAAATCCTAAAAACTATGAAAAGTGGGTTTTCAAGCTAAAATAATATAAAATGTATTATCCCACACTCAAAAGAGAAACCTAAGGCACATTTCCCAATGTTATATAAGAAAGGCTTTGGGGCATGGTAAAGACACACAAAGGAAGAGCAAAGGAATGCTGAAAAGATTCTGAAGGAGGAGAAATAGCTCAAATTCTTCAAAAGCAAGGGTGAAGAAAGGGAAGCTCATGTCAATGGAGTGTTGATGTATTTGTAACTTCAGAATGTATTTCATATATGTATATTGTATTCCTATAGAGATGATATTATTCCTCTATACGGAAGTGTCGTCATTTATATTGTAAGTGTCATAACTTATACTTGATGGGTTATTAGACCACCCTATTAGGGGTCGGCCCTATCAGCATTATGTTATGTGGTTAAGTTAAGGCCGACCTAGTAAAGGTTATTAGGAAAGTCAAGTCAAGTATAAATAGAGTACGGGAGGCACTCTATTTGATCATTCACTTTCTCACTCTCACATTCAGTGGAGAGTGGCGCACTAGTGGAGGAGGAGAAGATACTACTAGGAGGACTATCTCTTGTACTTGGGTTGTATCATTTCTCTATCTATCTTTGAGGAAGTTGCAGGGTTTTTCACCTTCTTGGTTTTCCCTAGTGAAACTTTGTGTCTCTCGTGTGCTTGCATTATTGTGTGCATGATTGATATGATGTAGATATGCTGTAGATATGCTGTACATGTTATTCTATCAGTTAAGATCCTAGATCAGATTGAAATTTCTGAAAAGCTAACATGGTATAAGAGCTAGCCTGAAAGAAGGCATGGTATGGCATTTATGACACTTGTTGCACTTGTAAAGCTAGGGCTTGATATAGAAAAAACCAATCATTGTATCACTTTCGCTATAAATTCATTTAGGCGAGGTTTCATGATTTGAAAATCTTATAGGTCGAAGATAAGATCCCCATGTACCTCGTGTCCAAATGAGAGCCTCTAACTCGTTGCACTTTCAAATTTATGATCTATACAATATAGGGCTTCTGGCTCTTCCAGATCTCAATCATAAATAGGTGACATGGGAAACAAGGTCACAACTTGGGCTAGGAAGCTCCAAATTCAATTTTGTAAAAAGTGGCAGGTAGGGCACAAAATTTATTTTCACAGGTATGATTTGCAGAGGCCGAAATTGAACCAGCGACATGTGGAACTTTGTACAAGTTCGCTCTCATGTTTTATCCCATAAACAGGTCACGTTGCGACACTTGGCATAACTCTCTCTCTCTTAGAATCCATTTGAGGTTAGACCTATGGGGTTAGAAAGAAAATAGATCAGGCTACCACATGCATAATTTTCAGACTCTGTAGATCAAAAATTTTGGAGTTACACTAGAAACAATCAGGTGCATATTTCTGTCAAAACATAATTGGATTTTGAGCACCTTCATTCATGGCTCTGGGAATTTAGGGTTTCAGAGAATGTTGGAATTTTTTGTATCAGATACCACGGCTAGATGCTCCTCATCAAAATCAAAATTTAGAGACCAAGATCTAATTTTTTGGTGGGGAGGAAGGTCAGTCTTAATCAAACGCTAGTTTGGGGTCCTCTCCAGTGAAGCCAAAAATTAGGGCTTCTGCAAAAGTTTGAATTTTTGAAAGTTGTGACCATAGTTGGAAACTCTTTGGAAAAATTGAATTTTAGAGCTTTGGATCAAACTATTTGGTTGGGTGAAGCTCTGGGAAACTCAAACCCTAATTCAGGGTCCTCCCTAGTGAATCCGAAAGATTGAAAAGCAAATTTGAGGGGGTGAAACTTTGCAGTTTTCAAATTATGAGTATACCAGGTTGATTAGCTCATTAAGGCGCATCTTTCTATCCTTTCAGAAGTTTGAAATTCAAAGTTTGAATTTTTAGGGTTTCCCTGACAAACCCTAATCCAGCTCCAGATCCAGTTTCTGCAAATCAAGTGGATTGGGTTAATCCTAGAAGAGAATGGATTGGTCACATGCATAAGTGAAGAAGTTCCTGTTTCAAAGGGAGATGAGGCTAAGGCCTTACATAAGAATATTACAAGCAATCTCGACAGGTATGACTTATCCAGGTATGTTTTGAGATTATTAAGTTTATGGTATGTTTGTCTTCATTAAGGTTAGTACAATCTTGATTAACTTTAGATTTATTGTATCACCTTAATAAAATTATGAATGCACATATTCATTAATTAGGGGTTTGACACTTATGATTGTACTAATGCATTGTGGTGTTGTATGAGGTTGATGTTGTCCGCTAACATGAAAGGCACATCAAGAAAGACAAATCATGTTCTAGTTCAAGAATATATGACCATGTTGACATGAAGACAAAGATTCATCCATTGTCATGGATCACATAGAATTTCTACTGATGAGGTATGTATAACTTGGTTCTATAATGATTAACCTATGAGATATGCAAGTTACTAGCACAAGTCATTGAAGAGAACAAGAAGACATTGCTAGACATAACTAGCAAATATGATAACCAAGTATGTTTTTCCTATATCAAGTTAGAATCCTACCTTGTGTTAGGATCTTATACTTTTGTATGATTGATAATGATTATTCATGAAGTTAGAAATGTAAGTAATCAAGGGTTTATGCATATTATGTCTCTTACCTTCATTGATGATATGACTAACTAGAAAACTCGTTTGGTCAAATAAGAATATGCATGAGTAAAAGAAGTATCCCTGAAACCTTGAATACTAATGTTTATTATCTGTGTTTGAAATGATCATGACTATACATGTTTAATATTATTGTGTTTTGATAATATTGAGATTATACTAATGAATGTATGTATGAGACCTCGAGGATAACACAATGATGATACTAGTAACTATGCATAAGTGATCGAGGATGGATATAAGTTCAAGGACAGGTAATCGAGGAAGCAAAGATCATGGGGGAGCACACTCCAGTAGTTCCTGCAAGGAAGCAAATATTGAGAACGAGTCCACCCTACAACAAAATAAAGATAAGTATTTGAATTGTCATTTCTTGCATATTTGTTTATTTAAATAAATGATGTATATGCTTATGTTCCTAGACTTAGGGTGTGTATTATGCATATTAGAATAATTGCATTAATGAACAGTATATTACTAATATGCATGTGATGACTAAGTGGCCTATGGCACTATACAACATTCCATTGCTACTTATCTAGAATGAAACCTCTTTGCTGACATATTGGGAGTTCTGCACACTCTTAACAATGTTCTGGTAGAGATTGGAAGGAATCTAGAAAGTTATGGGATATGGATAAATATTGTATTGAAGCATTGGCTAAGATAATTGCCTGACTGTATGACATATTTATTTATGTGTAAGAATTTGTTCTGAAAACTATGAGATGTTTTATAATCATGCAATTTAACTTGTTTTGTAGGAAAGATCGTATACCATCACCTACAAAAGAAGGACTACAAAATTTGTTCAACAACAAAGTTATCTATTGAAGATATTGAAGTTCCCAGGATTTGGGAAGAATGCCATAATCGAGGAGTACCATTCGATCATGAAGAATGATGTTTGGTATGCAGTCCCAAGACCTAAAGAGAAGTCTGTTGTGACTTCCAAGTGGATCTATAAGATCAAGCATGCTGCAGATGGTAGCATAGAAAAATACAAAGCAAGGATTGTAGCTCGTGGCTTCTCTCAGAAATATGGGATAGACTATGAAGAGACTTTTGCTCCTGTAGCCAGATACACTTCCATTAGATTAGTACTTTCTCTGGCTATAGTGATGAAATGGAAGATACACCAAATGGATGTCAAGATAACTTTCTTGAATGGTGTAGTCGAGGATGAAGTGTATGTGGATAAGCAAATAGGTTTTGAGACACATGACAGGGAGTCATATGTGTGTAAGTTGAAGACATCCTTGTATGGCTTGACGCAAGCTCCTAGGACTTGGTATGGTAGGATAGACAGCTTTCTATCTAGTTTGGGCTTTACCAAGAGTAAAGCAGATTCCAACCTTTACTACAAGGTTGAGGAAGGAAATCCCGTGATACTACTCTTGTATGTGGCTGACCTATTTTTTATAGGTGAGGATGGTTTGATTGCTGATACCAAGAGGAAGCTTGCAGCCAAGTTCGAGATGAAGGACTTGGGGATGATGCACTATTTTCTAGGCATGGAGGTGTGGCAGAGTGCATATGAGATCTTCCTTGGACAAGGGAAGTATGCAGTAGAGATCCTAAAGAGGTTAGGGATGATGGACTACAAGGCCATGTCCACACCTATGGCATTGAACCTAAAGCTTCTGTGTGATGCTTCATCTAATCCAGTTGATGTCATTGTGTATCGTCAGATGATTGGGTCCTTGATGTACCTGATGAACACTATACCAGATATTTTCTTTGTAGTGAACACATTGAGCCAGTTCCTCACGGATCTTAGAGGTGTTCACCTCGTTGCTGTAAAGCATATTCTGAGCTACCTGAAGGGTACAATTGACCTTGGGATCAAGTATGATGAGAATCAAAAGTTTAACCTATAGGGTTATGTTGCTTCGGACTTGGTAGGTAGTGCTGTAGATAGGAAGAGCACTTCTAGGTGCTGTTTCAGTATGGGATTAGGTGTGATCCCTTGGTTTAGTAGGAAGCAGTCTTGCATAGCATTGAGTACATCCGAAGTAGAGTATGTTGTAGCTTGTTCAACTAATTGTGAGGTAGTATGGCTTAGAAAGCTACTTTCTGAGTTATTTGATCTCACGTTGGATGCTACTGATATCTTTTGTGATAACCAGAGTTGTGTGAAGCTGTCTTAGAATCCATTCTTCCACGATAGGTCAAAGAACATTGAGATCAAATATCACTATATCAGGGATATGGTGCAAAGAGGAGCAGTGAAGCTCATGTATGTTGCGATGGAAGAGAAGGTTGCATATGTGTTCACAAAACCACTAGCTAGAGTGAAGTTTGAATACTTCAGAGAGAGTCTTGGTGTTATTCAGATTGACGACACTTTGAGGAATAAGTGGTGGACACATTTGCAGGAGCCATTCCAAGCATGGTGAGAGGAGGATCCTTCCCATGGATGTGGATGTAAGCACTGGATGATGCTCCAGCTACTGCTCTGTATATGCATCATGTTGGATGTTGGATATGATCAATTGGATCATGTATTTGTATATGCATCATGTTGGATGCTGGATATGATCAGTTGGATCATGCATTTGTATATGCATCATGTTGGATGCTTGATATGATCAGGTGGATCATGTATTTATGTATGTATCAGGTGGATATATTGTATGATTAGGTGGATCATGCATTTGTGTATGTATCAGGTAGATACATTGTATGATCAGGTGGATCATGTATTTGTGTATGTATCAGGTGGATACATTGTATGATCAGGTGGATCATGTATGATATGTATTGGGTAGATACTTGGTATGCATCAGATGGATACATTGTATGATCAGGATGATCATGGATGACAAGCTTCAGGATGTTGCTCTAGATGATATGCATCAGGATGATGCTATGATGATGATCAAGTTGATCATGTGATGATGTACATCAGGATGATGCATGTTGAGTATCTGGTTGATACTCCGTATCCATGGACAAGTTGTGCAAGCGTAGCATGTAATATGTCCTAGATATCTGGACAGGTTGTGCTAGTCATGTAAAAGGCCTCAGATTCTCTTTAGAGATCTTGCTTGGAAAGACACTCTTTTAAGGTTTTGCTAGACCACATGTAATACGTCTTGGTGATCTGGATAGGTTGTGCTAGTCACGTAAAAGGCCTTAGATGCTCTTTAGAGATCTTGCTTGGCAGGGACATGTCCACACTAGCTTGACTATTTTTCTAAGAGATGGTGAGCCTCTATGTAAGCATTATGAAAAGATTATCACAAGTTTCCAAAGATCTAGATTCATTAATCAAAACTCATTAAGATCTAAAGACTATTAAGAATTAAATTCATGCATGATAAGCTAAATTCAAACTCATAGATGGTAGAAACTTGAAACTATTCATAGTAGAACAATGGAGAGATACATCCTTACCATGGCATTAGATATGAATCCTTCCTCCATTCACATGATCTTCCCTTCCTTCACCCTTGCTTTTGAAGAATTTGAGCTCTTTCTCCTCCTTCAGAATCTTTCCAACATTCCTTTGCTCTTCCTTTGTGTGTCTTTACCATGCTCTAAATCCTTTCTTATATAGCATTGGGAAATGTGCCTTAGGTTTCTCTTTTGAGTGTGGGATAATCCATTCTAGATTATTTTAGCTTGAAAACCCACTTTTCATAGTTTTTAGGCTTTTTGCACCATTTAGAATGATTTTAAGCACAATTAATGCATTTCTTAGAGAGGATTCATCTCTGCATGAACTTGTGTCATGTCTTCCTGCTGCAGGTGCATGGTAAAAATGCGCTTCTTCCGTCACTTGATTAAGGGTGTTAATTTTGTTGTTAACACACTAGGGAAACATACATCGCATGTATACAATATTTACATTAAAAGCCAATATTTCATAATGGTCAAAATTGAGGTATTACAAAGATGATGATGATGATGATGATGATGATGATGATGATGACGAAGAAGAAGATGATGATAATGATGATGATGATGAAGAATATGATGATGATGATGAGGATGCTGATGCGGATGATTATGGAGATGAAGAAGATGATGAGGATGATGATGATGAAGAAGAAGAAGATGATGATAATGACGATGATGATGATGATGATGATGAATATGATGATGATGATGATGATAATGAGGATGATGAGGATGATGATGGAGATGAAGAAGATGATGATGATGATGATGATGATGATGATGAATGAGATGATGATAATTATGATGATGAATATGATGATGAATATGATCATGAAGATGATGATGATGAGGATGATGATGAAGATGATGAAGATGATGATGATGATGGAGATGAAGAAGAAGATGATGATGATGATGATGATGATGATGAATATGATGATAATGATGATGATGATGAATATGAATATGATGATTAGGAGGAGGAGGAGGAGGATGAAGAATATGATGATAATGGACATGAAGAATATGATGATGATGATGATGATGAATATGATGATGATGATGATGACGAATATGATGATGATGACGATGATGATGACAATGAAAAGAATGAGCATCTTCATCTTCATCATCATCATCATCTTCCTTATCATCATGATCATCATCAACTACATCATCATCAAATTCATCATCCTCGTCATCATCTTTATCATTATCATCATCATCAACATGATCATCATCATCATCATCATATTCCTTATCATCATCATCATCATGGCGAAGATGATGATGACAATGATGATGACAATGATGATGATGAAGATGATGATGATGATGGAGATGAAGAGGATGATGATGATGATGATAATGATGATGATGATGGTGGTGATGATGAAGAAGAAGATGATGATAACGATGATGATGATGATGCATATGATGATGAGGATGAGGACTATGATGGTGATGCAGACGATAATGATCATCATCATATTCATAATCATCATAATCTTCCTTATCATAATCATCATCATAATCATTATCATCATCATCATCAGCAGCATGATGATGACATTAGGGAAGGACTTAAAATTCAACACAAATTGCCTTATCTACAATACTAAAAACACCCCTCAAAGAACCTTTTAATGCTAATATAAAAGGCCAAGAGTACAAGAGATTTTGAGAAAAGTTAAAGTTTTGTCAATAATAAAGTATATATGCTAGATATACTTGGAAAGAATTCTTTGAGTATGGAAACCCTCCCATATTGTCAGTGCATGTTTTTAGTTAAGGAGTGTCAAATTTCAATCCATGAAATTAATTTTTGAAAAACATTCAATGTTAGCCCCACTCACATGTCATGACGTGTAAGCGGGGTGAAGTAGTACATTATTAGGCGCAGTCGCTCCTTAATGGGAAAACATTCTCGTACAATCAATGCATGTGTGTTTTCCTACCATGTCAAATGTGATCAGTCCATAAATACACAAATTCAATGTTAACGCCATTCACATGTCACAACAAGATTGTCTAGTTAAACCATCTCAAATTTCATCTATATATGGTATACATCCCAATTTTGAGATTCTCTTGGTTTCAATAATAGTTCATTCTCTACTAAACAGGGGGAAACCATGTGAAGGTGGAAGATCTAGTTATGCCCCCCCCCCCATCACTCTCAATTTCCCCATACCCAATTTGAAATATCAAATAACATGCAACATACTCTATTTTAAAAGATAAAAAGATATAAAGATCATCATGATATAAAAGATATAAACATGTACCTATACTATTCAACAATTAAATATCATTCATCTTCTTCTTCATCCAACTCAACATTTGTATCAGGATCTGGTTTATAATAGATATTGATGAAAGGCTCATTCACATCAACATCATCATCAATTTCATCTTTGCTAATATAGTCATCGATATCGTCAATGATATCATCGTCTGCTACATTTGGATGGTCAACCTCTTCAACTTCTTCATCTAACACATTGAATGCATCCACATGCTCCTAATATGAATCATTGTCATCATATTCTTCTTCATGATTATCTCCATCATATACATGAATATACTTTATTGGTCTTCCTCTTGGATCATATCTAACAATGTATGACCAACCTGCTTTACCTGGTACCTCTGAGTAAAAGACTTGCTCACATTGACTTGGAATAACATAAGGCTCTATACCCTTGTTCAAATGCCCTTGTATTAACCATGTAGATCCATTAGCATGCTCAATAATAGTTGTTTCACTATCATGTTCATGCATTCGTATCCTGTACTTCTTCACCTCAAACAAAACTATTTTAAAGGAATTAAAATCACACTCAATTATGTCCTCCAAAATTCCCATAGTACCTATTCTCAATTTCTTCTGATGTTTGTCTCTTATAGAGGAAACATTGTAGTTATCCCACAATCTGAGGTTTTCATCTTCTCATCAAACATTTTGATACGAAATTTACGACCATTACACCACATAGCCTTGTGATGTTTCAACTACAACATTAACAACAAGTAAAAAATACATTGTGAATTAATAAACGTCATATAGGACTTAGTAAATATATTTGAAAACTTAAACAAACCAAATACATTGAAAAAATGGGAAGTAACATAGAAAAATGTGG